>JAFIRS010002049.1:0-258703 GCA_018342105.1 Gonioctena quinquepunctata | reverse complement strand
GACACCCACACGAGGGAATATCCAACCCAAACTGAAACTCTTTCAAAAATATTGTTTCGGCATCGAACCGAAAAAAAAAACAAAGCTTCTTTTTTCAAATTACCAGCTTTTAATTTTAAAAAAATAACGCCGACTACCGAAAAGGGACACCTGACGTGAACAAGGCGGCGGGGCTCCGTCAGAACGCCGCCAATACTCAAAACAAACCTTCGACATTTTTAAAAATTTTAAGCATTTAAATCCAAACAAACTTTAAATTTTTGTTGGCAAAATCTCCTTAGCTATGAATATAATTTATAAAATAGGAATTTTTATCCCCGTTCCAAAAGGGAACCCGAAAACCCATTGGAAAAAATTATTAAATTTTTTAAAAGTTTACGAACTTTTAGCCGCACATTTCTTTTCCAATATCATAAAATTTTTTTCAACGTAAGGCTATAAAAAAATTTTTCATTTGGTCAAAATCAGTAGACCAAATTTTGCCCCAAATGAAAGCAAGCTATTTTATATGTTTAGGGCCTTTGAGCTGCGTAAAAGTAAGAAAGAAGTTTTATCGTGAAAAAGAGGCATTTTCATAACAATATATATATAAAATTATATTTTAATATATATATATATTTTTTTCGGCCAGAAACTTTATTCCTTTATCAAACATATATGGAAAAAAATGTTATCATTACAAAAATTATTAAATGAAAAAATATGAAAAACTTACCAACTTGAGATTCCCCGTAAAAGAAAATAAAAAAATTTAGGGGGGGCAAAAAATAAAATGTTGAAATATAAAACGGTCTTCCTGATATTTTTGGGGAAAAAGATTTTCGTCGACAAAAAAGTATTGAAGACCTAGTGAATGCGATGTCTCTCCTGCGTCAATGGTTTCGAATGATTTCTGGGAGTACTCTCAAAAATTTTTCTTTGCCTCATTCATCTTTAAGTTCTTTAAACAAGACTGGGAAAAGAAAATCAAATAACTATCTGAAAGAAAATGCAAATTTTCAATTTCAGATTTTTTTTTTTGAGTTAGGGCCTTTTTAGAATATCTTTGATGTAGGTTTTTGTCAGCGTGGTTTTTGGGGGAGTTGTTTTCGTTAACATTTACAAAAATAATTCATTTCTTCTGGATTTTTTTAATTACAAAAAAAAAATTTTTATCAATATTCAATTGAGAATGTTCCCCTTTTTAACATAAAAAAACAAGTTACACAGTTTTCCAAAAAAAAAAAAAAAAAAAAATATATATATATTTTTATATATATATATAAAAATAAAATACTACGGTAAGAATCAACCGGTGTCGTTACTTGATTTCAATCGACTGAGGAATTCATGCAAATTGATATTTAAATAATAAAAAAGGGGAGCACTGAGTTTTTTCTTTTTTACACCTCGTTTCTGTACAGAATAAAAGAGATCAACAATTACTATCTATGAAACAGACATCTCTAGTGTGTAGGAGGAACATAAATTATTATGATTCTATTATGGTATTGCCAACTTTGATTTTAGGTTTCATGAGAATTTTGGAACGATCGGTAATTATTATTTAAAGTTTCAAAAAGTTGGTGTAAATTTTACTTAGATTATCAATATCAGATTTTTTGTTCAAACAGTTATTTTCTTCATTTATGTGAATCATTTCCAGAAAGGTTCTTTTATAGTTATTTCTTTTAGTGGTCAATATTGTGGCATTTTCATAATCCATTACATGTTTCGTTGTAAGGACATGTTCTGCAATGCACAAGTTTTTTTTTCGTTTTACAATCACTTTTATGTGAGATAATTCGACCATACGTATCTCTGGTTTAAACTTTTGCCACTCTGGCATCTAATTTTGAACTCCCAAGTATTTCATTATTATTATTTTTATACATTTTTCAAACTATAATAATATAAAAAGTAATTAGAAATCACCAAAATGTAACTAATGTTTTTCTATTGCATAATATATTGCCGAAAACGCCTGAAGCGTAGTTAACCGGGACACACAGTGGCCACCATTCTCTCTGGACAGTGGCGGATTAGCGCACTCTGATATCTGAGAGTTACAGGCTCTTGAATGTATATTAGATCACTCTGTATGTTGTGGGCCACCTGAGCTCATGTCCATGTACGTCACTATGACGGGTTAATTCTACAGAATTTTGACTGGCTGAAGCTTATTGTTACCTCCTATTCAGATAACGTTCACACTCTTTGATACAGTCTCACTGCAGAAAAGTAGTTTCAGTAACAAGTCCGCGAAAGACATTTTTGTACGTGTTGCACAAAGAGAGTAAACGTTATCTGAGTAGGAGAGTCTATTCCCCATAAGGCAATGGTGACAGTAATAGAGAGAGATGAAAGATCATTTGTGAGTCATAGTGACGTATATGGATATGTCATGGCCACCATTTTCTCTGGACAGTGGTGGACTAGCGCACTCCGCACTCTGGTATCTGAGAGTTACAGGCTCTTGAATGTATATTGTACCACTCTGTATGTTACGTGGGCCACCAGTACTCATGTCTTTGTACATCACTATGACGGGTTAATGCTAAAGAATTCCGATTGGCTAGAGCTTATTAGTACCTCCTATTCAGATAACGTTTACTCTCTTTGCGTGTTGCATACAATATTTTTTTGTTTAAGCTCCCCAAAGAATGTTTCATGTAGGAACTATAGGTATTTTCGGAAACCTACTCGGGTTGACACGATCCCTAACCTGCACGTTCGTTTTCCTAATCCGAGTTAACTACGCGCGTTCGCAAACTTTGGTATTGCTTACTCGATCACTGACTCAGGTTCGTCTAGCACACAGAACATAGTTCTGTGCTCTATCATAACCCTATTCAAAAGCAGGGTCGTCAGAGTCGCTACAGACACCGCATGCGCATTACGAAAAGGAAAATTGCAACATTCCAAACAATAACGGCGTTAGCTTTTGATTATGTTTTTGATGGAGACGATGAGATGTGTGTGTTATCTTCCAGTAAGATGAAGAAACAATACGTTTCTAAACAAAGACGATGAGTTTGTATTCGGAATTATGAAGAAGTAATTTTACGCTATTCCATGGAAGGTAAAATAAGACTGATATTACCTTCGCAAATTCTTCATTCAAAATTTTATTTCATACATTTCCAGAGTCATTTTCGATTAGAAGGAACTGTTAGAAAAGTTGAAGTTAGGTTATGTTTCATGTAAGATGTCTTTTTAGGCATCTTAGTGTAACGAAGTTACTATTTTTCCGCTATATTTATCAGCCAAAAGCTCCCTGTAAGGAATTAAAATCCTCTTGACAGTAATAATAGGTCTAGAAATACCATTCGTGTTCGTGATAAATCCGTGGATTACATCTATCCTAATAAACAGACTGAACGCCTTCTGGAAATCACGCGAATAACGCGAGGCGTAGCTAAAATAGCACGCACGAGTATAACCTGCGCCGGCTATCGACTCTCGAGAAAACATTTTTATCAAACAAGCTGGGCTATGTTCAAACGCCGAGAGAGAATTAGCATCCGATAGAAGCCCCGCCACAGTCCAGTCGAGCCAAAAGCACACCTACCGGCTGACGTCACATCACGAGGATTCCCACTTTCACCCAATTTCACAAGCAGTGAGCGGAGCAGAGGCAGTTTTTCGTCAGAAGCCCCAGAGTACAGTTGAGTCCAGACAGAGACGCACGCCGCAAGCTGACGTCACAGCACGAAGGATTTTACAAGCTGGGTAATTATTCTGTGAAAGTATAATTTGTATCGCAATCGACAGAGTCCACAAAACAGCGCGCGCATGTAAGTCGGTCGAAAGGTATTCGGAAAAGAGGGGGAAGCCGGCTGTAGTTCCGTTTCGACATATTTCAAAGATTTAGTAGCTTGCCGAGCCCAGCAGAAGCAGTCACGCGCCCGACTAGTATCCAGAGTGTGAGCCAAAGACCGAAGCAGTCCACGACCGTCCCGGGCCTTGCCGAAGCAGTGAGATCGGAGTTTGGGTAAATATGTTGTATCAGGTAAAAGACATCAGGAAATGTTTGTAAGTACCACAGATGCGATGTGCGCATGATTGCAAGAGGCACATATGCATTTCAATGCTGCGCTGGTAATTTCTGCATACGAGTCCATACGATACCCCCCACCGCAAGAGCTTTTGGTTGCTAAGTTTACCCCGCTTGCTTGAAAACACCCTCTCCGCTTTCTCTGTATATAGTGCTTGCCATGTGTTTATTGGTTGTGATAACTTGAGGCCGCCGTCAGCCGCCCTTCCTGTATTTCTTTATTTTTAATATACCTGTTTATCCCTGTTTTTAGTATTCTTTCATTTACTATCTTGAGTAGAATTTGAACATCTAGTGCGCAGTCGCCACCCAGGTCCGAAACCCAGTTAAAGGCAATTAAAGCCTGCCTTGCTGGCCCTGTTACAGTGTCACGACTATATTGACCCCTGGAGTGTCTTTCTTCACTGAGACTGCCCGGAGCAAAAGTGGCCTTTTCCACTATAAATCAAAAGGTGGCGCCCGAGGTAAGACCGAGAACAGTGATAAGCGCCAAAGTTTGATAGGCGGGGTAGAGACCCCTTCACAAATTGGCGCCCGAGCAGGGACCGTTTATATAGTATACCGAGACCTGTCATTTTTGACAGATGTCAACTTCGACTCAAAAGAGAGTCAATATGCCGAGTGACCCCTCGTTTAATAGGTTTTTGGGGGTGTAGAATCGATTACCGTCTTCCGTTTCCTTTTCAGGTCAACCGTTCACGAAATACGTGGGTGAAGAGAGAGAAAGCAAGCTCGTACGATAAAGACAGTTGGATATCCGTTAAGCTGGTTCCGCAGGGTATATAGAACCGAAATCTGTTGAAGGCTACCGACCTGTCATTTTTGACAGATTGTCAAACTCGGCTCAGAAGAGAGCCAGGCGTCCGTGCAATACCTCCTCAACGAATTATCGGGTGCGCAGAAGCGCTCCCCGCCATCCGTTCGTCAATAGGAGGTACGGTTCTCAAGATACGAGCACCAGACAGGGAGTGGAGTTCCGACTATGAAGCAAGTAAGACGTGCAAGCTGGGGAGTTGAGTTTCGACAGTGAGACAAGTAAGACGTATGAGTTCCGAATATTCACCTAAGATGCCGACAGGACTAGGAAGCCCCACCAGCGTGCCAGTGACCACCACAGGGCCAGCCGCGTGCCCACTACCGCTGAGTCCAGGTGCAGGAGGTGACCCCAACGATACCCGCGTCGGATGGGTATACCAGCTACAAAAGAGGAGCTAGACACCGAGCTCGCTAGATTTCGCCTGGATACAACCGGCACCGTCGACGAGAAGCGAAGGCGAATCGTGAAGTTTCTCCGAGAAGGACGAGCAGCATCACCCGTACCGACCTCACCAACCCGTTTCCGTTCCCCACGACGACCACAGGAGTTACCACGACAACCGCACCGCCACCAGTATTACCCACAATCACAGTGACGAGCACTGGAAGCCCGATCATGAGCAACGTGCTCACAGGGACCCTAGTGGGAGCACAGGCCGCCCCACTGCCGCCTACCACGAGTGTAGAGATGGCACCATTAAGAGTGAAGGACTGGAGAGTGACCTTCAATGGGACCAACGACCGCGCCGCCTTCCTCGAAAGATTGGAGGAGATCCGGGAGTCCCAAGGCATCACAGCAGACCGCCTCCTACAAGCTATGCCAGAGTTGCTGGAAGGAATGCCGGCCCTCTGGTTCAGAAACAACCGGGCATGCTGGCCGAGATGGGAAGACTTCTGCACCGCCTTTCAGGACTTCTTCCCCGTCAACTACCGAATTGACCTGGAAGTGGCCATTAGCAGGCGGACACACAACCTGAGAGAGAGTACGACAAGCTACATCACGGACCTGCAGACACTGATTCGCCGCCATGGTGGAGTTCTGCCAGATCAGGAATTGAATTGGCTGTACCGCAACCTCCACCCAGAGTTCAGGCGTGGAATCAGGAGGACGGACTTCAACGACGTTCATGAGTTCGCCAAAGCTGCCAGAGAGTACGAGCTTCTGCGAGCAGAGATTGAGCAAGCTCAGAGGACGACTCCATCGCCGCTTTTGGCACCATACCAGACCCCATCAGCCCCACCAGTGGTCAGTAGGCTTGCCCAAATAGCCACACCGCCCCCTAGAAGCCCAGTAGTCCAGTCCGTCATGAGTCGAAGCAGCCCAGTCAACCGCCGCCCCATCGAAGGAAACCGAGAGTGTTGGCGATGCGGGCAGACAGGGCATTTTAGGAGCCAATGCCAATCAGCTCCAAGGATATTCTGCTCCCGATGCAAGCGAGACGGAGTAATGTCTCGTGATTGCCCGTGCCCACGGCTGGAAAACCAAAACCACGACTTGAGGTACGTGCAGCACCGCCCCCATGACGTCTCACCCACCGCCATCATCGCTACCGTCGACCACCGACCGCATCTTTCCGTCAAGATTCCCGGTGGCACCGCTGAGGCGATGATTGATACAGGTGCCGTAATCTCCTATGTCGGCGACAGGATAGCCAGGCAATGGAATCTGCTAGGAGTACCGAAAACTCCCACTGCTACGAGTTCCGCTCGACTGGCCAATGGAGAAACCATTACCGTTCCCGCAACGTATCACGTAGAGATCCGAGTTGGAGAACATCATTTCGAGGAATCTTTTGGACACCTGAGTGGCCTGTCATCCGATATGGTCCTAGGAATGGACATATTGAAGAAAAGGCAGTTTGGACTCGACCTAGGAAGTGGCCAAATCTTGGTAAAGAACCAACCCATTGCAAGGGAAGCTCGGCCCGTACCATGCTTTCCCATTGGAGTTATTGAGCCAAGACCGGCCCTGACACTTTCCAGAGAGGAAGAGGACCACTTGCAAGCCTCCCTTCAGGACGATTTACGACCATTCGAGGAAATTCATGGAGTTACGCCGCTGGTGGAACATAGGATCCGTCTCCTAAGCCCAGAGCCAATAAAGAAGCGATACCGACCCAAGAATCCCACAATGCAGGAAGTAATCGATACTGAAGTTGACAGAATACTACAGGAGAACATTGTAGAACCCTCCGAGAGCCCGTGGAGCTCGCCAGTAGTCATCGTGCGAAAAAAAGATGACAAGCCGAGGTTCTGCATCGACGTCCAGGAAGTCAATTCCGTCTCCATGAAGGATGCGTACCCGTTGCCGTTCATCAACACCTTCTGGACCGACGAAGCCGCCACCCGACGACAGGAACTAGCGGCCCAACAAGCAGATACCGCTATAGCAGCTCCGGAACCCCCTCTGCCTGTATACCTACCCGCGTCAACAGGGATCTGTGTTGGCGCTGCAGTCAACCAGGGCACACGAGAAGCGTGTGCCAACGAAAACGGCCCTCCTGTTTTGCTCCCGATGTGGCTTGAAGGATGTCCTCTCTCGGGAATGCCACTGTCCCGACCCAGCCGCCCAGAGGAGACCAGCTCAGAGGAGACCAGCCCAGAGGAGACCAGCCCAAGAAGGACGACGTCCCGTGCGCCGATGTCAACGGTATCCTGACCCGCATGTCCCCGATGCGGATGCTCAGCACCCATTAGTTTGATGCCGTAGACAGACCCATAGGATCAGGATGTGGACGCCAGCATCCAATCCAGGAAGTTTTTTTTTATTAGTGTGGTATGACTATTTTTTTTTCATGACTGGTAATAGTTTTTATTTTTGTTCAATGACCATGACCAGTTTTTTTTTCTCGCTCCCCGGCAACCGGGCAAGAGTTTTGTTTTTTTATTTGGAATTGTTTGAGGTCCACATTTTGAGTTTTTTTTTATTATTCCGAATTCCGAATCAGGTGGACCTACCCCGAATAAAGGGTTCGACTATTAAGGGGGGTAGGCACCTGGCGGGCTATACTGTTATGTTCCGAATGGACCTATTATTGTTTTTTTTTTTAGAATAAGGATATCTCTGACCGTATGAACACATGTTAAAAAGAAAAAAAAAGGTTTTTTTTCTTTTTCCCCGAAGTGGGAAGGGTGTGTAACGAAGTTACTATTTTTCCGCTATATTTATCAGCCAAAAGCTCTCTGTAAGGAATTAAAATCCTCTTGACAGTAATAATAGGTCTAGAAATACCATTCGTGTTCGTGATAAATCCGTGGATTACATCTATCCTAATGAACAGACTGAACGCCTTCCGGAAATCACGCTAATAACGCGAGGCGTAGCTAAAATAGCACGCACGAGTATAACCTGCGCCGGCTATCGACTCTCGAGAAAACATTTTTATCAAACAAGCTGGGCTAAGTTCAAACGCCGACGAGAGAATTGAGTCATCCGATAGAAGCCCCAGCCAGCAGTCCAGTCGAGCCAAAAGCACACGCTACCGAGCTGACGTCACATCACGAGGATTCCCACTTTCACCCAATTTCACAAGCAGTGAGCGGAGCAGAGGCAGTTTTTCGTCAGAAGCCCCAGAGTACAGTTGAGTCCAGACAGAGACGCACGCCGCAAGCTGACGTCACAGCACGAAGGATTTTACAAGCTGGGTAATTATTCTGTGAAAGTATAATTTGTATCGCAATCGACAGAGTCCACAAAACAGCGCGCGCATGTAAGTCGGTCGAAAGGTATTCGGAAAAGAGGGGGAAGCCGGCTGTAGTTCCGTTTCGACATATTTCAAAGATTTAGTAGCTTGCCGAGCCCAGCAGAAGCAGTCACGCGTCCGACTAGTATCCAGAGTGTGAGCCAAAGACCGAAGCAGTCCACGACCGTCCCGGGCCTTGCCGAAGCAGTGAGATCGGAGTTTGGGTAAATATGTTGTATCAGGTAAAAGACATCAGGAAATGTTTGTAAGTACCACAGATGCGATGTGCGCATGATTGCAAGAGGCACATATGCATTTCAATGCTGCGCTGGTAATTTCTGCATACGAGTCCATACAATACCCCCCACCGCAAGAGCTTTTGGTTGCTAAGTTTACCCCGCTTGCTTGAAAACACCCTCTCCGCTTTCTCTGTATATAGTGCTTGCCATGTGTTTATTGGTTGTGATAACTTGAGGCCGCCGTCAGCCGCCCTTCCTGTATTTCTTTATTTTTAATATACCTGTTTATCCCTGTTTTTAGTATTCTTTCATTTACTATCTTGAGTAGAATTTTAACATTTAGTGCGCAGTCGCCACCCAGGTCCGAAACCCAGTTAAAGGCAATTAAAGCCTGCCTTGCTGGCCCTGTTACAGTGTCACGACTATATTGACCCCTGGAGTGTCTTTCTTCACTGAGACTGCCCGGAGCAAAAGTGGCCTTTTCCACTATAAATCAAAAGGTGGCGCCCGAGGTAAGACCGAGAACAGTGATAAGCGCCAAAGTTTGATAGGCGGGGTAGAGACCCCTTCACACTAGTTTCATGTTATGTCTTGTGTCAGAACTAGAACAAATAAGAACAAGCTCAACATATCAACCTGATACGTTCGTGAACTATAGTATTGGGGTAAGTGATCAGAGTGATCCGTTACGTGATCTATTGGGATCGAGTTGGTGAACCAGAGTAAGTTTCCGAAAATGCCTTATGATTTTATTTCTATCAATACGCAAATATATTTGTAGGACGCACCAGCAGAAGGCCGTGTGGAATATCAAATCAGATTTTTTATTACCTCAACTAGCCAATAACATTTGCGTTTGTCGTTATGTTCTTTAATTGTGTTTTCAGTCATTTTTTCCAGGATCCAACTATACTAACCTATTATGGGGATAAAGATAGTTGAATATAAAAAACTTGTAAGTAAATATGACAACCATTCGGAAATAAACTCAGTAAACAGCAAAATCCTGTTTACCCCAGGTTTGACATTCGAATCGTGAATCCTAGATGTCGCCCACGTCGTGGTAATCCTGAATAATGACATTTGGAATAAATTAAATATAAATTGTTATCATCCAATAAATGTATGTAGGTTTAGGTGTGAAAATCAAAACTTGATTTGAACCCAAACTAAACCATTATTCGTATATTCTTGAAAGTGGATTATATCTTGAATTTACCAACTTTTTGTTTGCGATTGTTCAAAGAAAGAAAGTGTAAAAGTCAGTCACTGTAATGAGTTTTTCATTAAAGGACGGTGGGCACCATCGCTAGATGGCGCCGACCAATTTTGCGCAAACGTACTTCGGTTCTTGATTAGTACGTAAGTCGGCTTCATTTTGGGTAATATTTTTCTTGTTTTATTCAATAGATGTCTCTTGAAGGAAAATTGTGTTTATTTCTTTCTTCATGTCATAAACTTAACATAAGCCGCTGAAAAAAAAGCCGCGGAAAAAAGCTGCCAGAATAAAAGCCGCGAAAAATTCGCCCTGTAATATAATATCAACAAATACCTATGTTAAGGTTAACATTAATTGGACGATTATTAGTTATTCAAACAGAGTGAGGGCTTGCAGTACGAGTGGGTAAGAAGTGTTACTAGAAACTTCCTTTTTGGAGTGTCAGAAAAAAAACAGTTGTATAAAAATTCCCCACCAATAGGCTTTTTCATTTTAGATGACAAATGACTAACTTTGTTTACCTGTCAGACCCAACGGCATTGACGGCGATTTTTTTATAAAGGAAATAAAATATTTCCGAGTTTTCCTATGGATAGTTGACTTGAGAAGAAAACTCACCATTAGAAAATATTCGTGTACATTATTTTATCTACGAATGAAAGGTTTTTGGCGGTATAAAATAGGTAATAAGTACTTAACCTACAAAGAAAGTTACGAACGCCAATGGATGCAGGTGCATTTGTCATGAAGTTGACTGTTGACATAATGTGAAAATACCGCTAATTTTGAACTAAGCCAATCTCACTTTGTTATTTCAAAACTAACCAATGGCTATTCACTTTCCCAATAGCCAATCAGACTTTGGGTCTCAAAACGAGCGCATGCGCCTTAAAAAATCATCTAAATGAAAAGGCCAATTTAGAATGCCAGCGATTGCTCCTATTTGAAAAATATGAAACTTAAAAAGGAATGTTTATAAACACTAAAAAAGGAACGTTGCATGACCACTAAAAATGTAACGTTGTATGAACATATAATACCCACTCATCAGACTGGTAGAGATCATTGTTTAAAATATATGGAATTTTATTACTTTTCAAAATTCCTAACTTTTCGTCCACAGCCCTACAAACTATTCTACATAAGTTAACTGTATTTATATTTCGCAATCATTTGTTTCCCCAACTTGGTTTGAAATATAAATGAATTAACTGGGAATATAGAATGACTTCCATTATATAATTGATAAGATACGACTGCGCGGTGTTGCCAGATCGAAAACAGTGTTTTTTTACACTCTTGGGCTCGAGTATTTTCTAACTAATCAACTCAACACATTCTGAGAGTACTGTGCACTTGGAGAACTGTGCAGTTGTTTATTTTGCTGGATATCTCGTAAATAAGTGTTTGGCTTTATTCAAATGTAAAAAATGCCAATCTTTGTTGGAAAGTTCTGAAGATCTCGTTGAAAACGATGAAATATTAATAGGCCTTTTCATTTAGATGATTTTTCAAGGCGCATGCGCTCGTTTTGAGACCCAAAGTCTGATTGGCTATTGGGAAAGTGAATAGCCATTGGTTAGTTTTGAAATAACAAAGTGAGATTGGCTTAGTTCAAAATTAGCGGTATTTTCACATTATGTCAACAGTCAACTTCATGACAAATGCACCTGCATACATTGGCGTTCGTAACTTTCTTTGTAGGTTAAGTTCTTATTACCTATTTTATACCGCCAAAAACCTTTCATTCGTAGATAAAATTATGTACACGAATATTTTCTAATGGTGAGTTTTCTTCTCTATGTAAATTCAAGTCAACTATCCATAGGAAAACTCGGAAATATTTTATTTCCTTTAAAAAAAATTTGCCGTCAATGCCGTTGGGTCTGACAGGTAAACAAAGTTAGTCATTTGTCATCTAAATGAAAAAGCCTATTTTGTTCAAAAATTATGAGTTGGGTACTTCAGTGGATTAAAATATCCTAGTCACATAATTAAAAGAATACGGAATTGGCAATGCTGGAATGCTTTAGTAAATATATTGAAAAATATTCAGCTGCCAAAATCATATTCAATACGAAAAGACATACCTATTTACAGGAAGCTCAAATCTAACCAGTCTGAATGGTTTGAATGTGACAAACACAGGACCTACATTGTAGATATGTTATTAACACACTTATTTATAAATACTGTAAAACCATTTCCGATTCTCTGAAAACACCGAACAAAACTAAAAATATCAAATTATCAATTGTGAAAAATGCTTGAATTTTTACCATTTCATTTATATAGGCTTTTTCATTTAGATGACAAATGACTAACTTTGTTTACCTGTCAGACCCAACGGCATTGACGGCGAATTTTTTTTTAAAGGAAATAAAATATTTCCGAGTTTTCCTATGGATAGTTGACTTGAATTTACATGGAGAAGAAAACTCACCATTAGAAAATATTCGTGTACATTATTTTATCTACGAATGAAAGGTTTGTGGTGGTATAAAATAGGTAATAAGTACTTAACCTACAAAGAAAGTTACGAACGTCAATGTATGCAGGTGCATTTGTCATGAAGTTGATATAATGTGAAAATACCGCTCATTTTGAATTAAGCCAATCTCACATTGTAATTTCAAAACTAACCAATGGCTATTCACTTTCCCAATAGCCAATTAGACTCTGGGTCTCAAAACGAGCGCCTTAAAAAATCATCTAAATGAAAAGGCCTATTATTGTTACATTTGATTGTATTTCTAAATCAACCAAATAATATATTTTTGTTTGAAATAAAATAGGTACCTAATTTATTTTTATTATAATTTTCATGATCGTTTTTTTAATTAACTGAATGAGTAGGTATTCTAATTTTATTTTGTACAACAGCTGGCATATTAAAAGTACAATAGCTGGCATATTAAAAGTCATACTGCTTCTGTTTACAAAGTGTCTTATGAGTTACAATCTAAACTATATAATAATAAACAAACCATTTGTCATATAATCCATATAAGCTTCTCCAACAACATATTTTATAAATTTTCAGCAATTGTAAAATAAACATCGAATAAGCCCTCAATTTAGAAAAAGTCTTCGTGTTTATAACATACCAGCTGCAATGTATTGCATTTCATGTCTCATTAGCATATAGCTAATAAGATACAATAAAGAACAATTGCTCCATGTTTAAATATATTTTTTCATAATTTCAAGGATTTTCGTTGTATTTTAAGTAGGTATCTCATTTGTTTTTGAATATTTTATATCTTGGGATTTAATGTTACTTATTAGGTGATGAAGTTGAAATAACTAAACACGAACATTTCAATAATATGTGCATTTAAGTGTCATTGTTTTTATCATCTTTTCATCAGATGGAATGATTTTTCTTGCCAAAACTCTGCTTACTTTTCCAAAATGTATATACAATTAGTTTCTTTAGCAAAACATGTTTATGGGACTTTGTCTAAATGGTAGTAAAGTGTATTGAAGTATATCTCATGGATGTTCTTGAAGATGTTCTCGACAGATCAGTGCTGCTTGCTATTTTGAACCATACGCGGAAATTTTCATAATGACTCGAAAAGGATGCTATGATGAAGAATATGTAAGTGGAATATCATCGGAGTATAGCACAGTGGTAGATTTCAATAGAAATATTACCTATTGAGGACGTTACCACAACTCGCCTTAAAAAAAAAATTGATATATATATTTATATATATATATATATACATATATATATATGTATATATATATATATATATATATATATCTATATATATATATATATATATACAGTAAAAACCGAATATAACGACATCGTCTATAACGACAGATCGGTTATAACAACCGAATGGCAAGGTCCCGGCCGAATCTATATAAACTAATAAGTACACATACCGCCTATAACGACATCGGATACAGCGACATATCGCTTAAAACGACGAAACTATGCTGATGACACAAACTTACTGGTGATGGCTTGGAAAGGTTGGTCAATGGTGCATCTGAAGTTTTTCTTTCACTGTGTGACTGGTTCAAGAACGAAAGATTGATTTTAAATACCGAGAAAACAAGATGTATACTATTCAAAACAAATCGTTCCAACATGCATGTGCCAGATAATGTACACTTAAATAATCAAGAAATCACATTGACTAGCAGCACCAGGTTTTTGGGTATCACCTTGGATGAGTGTTTGTCATGGAAAGAACACATAAGTATATTAAGTAAAAAGCTGAATTCGGTGTGTTACACTATGAAAGTTATGAAACAATATGTAGATCAAAAAGTAATGAAAATAATATATTCTCAAACTTTGAAGCACTATATCGATATGGAGTGATTTTCTATGGAGCATCCAATGATACTGAAAAGGTCTTTGCTGCACAAAAAAGAGCAATTAGAACAATCTTCAACCTAGGTTTCAGGGAGACATGTAGAGGTAAATTCAAAGAAAAACAAATATTAACAGCAACAGCAGTATATATCCAAGAATGCTTATTATTTCTATTCAAAAACAGGGAATATTTCAACACAAATCAGACAGTACACACATATAGTACGAGATCGTTAAATTATACTTATCCCATACACAGACTTTCAATGTCAGAAAAAGGAGCTCACTATAGTTGCATCAAATTTTTCAATAAGCTTCCAAACAGCATGAAATCTATCACGAGTTTGAATGTTTTTAAAAAAGGCATTCACAAACTGTTAGTACAACTAGAACCCTATGATGTGAAGGAATTCATGAATGTCACCTGGTAAAGTAAGAATTTCTGTCCAATGTTTGTAGATTTTTAGATTTGTATATATATATATGCACGGACGCCTACTTCGTTCTGGGTACTGATACTGTGATCTATTGCTGTACTTACCTGTTTTCGAAATAAAGATGATATTATTATTATTATTACTTGTGTATATTGCTTATAACAACTATCGGACATAACGTCCGAAGTATACGGTCCCCTCAATGTCGTTATATCCGGTTTTTACTGTATATATATATATATATATATATATATATATATATATATAGCGAAAATGAGACTATATTTTTTATATGGCAGCAATCTGTTTCCACAGTGAACAGCAGACCAGTCATAAAGTTAATTTGAGATTTCAGGAAGGTGCACAATTTTTCATGAAAACACCGAAGAATATGGTGTATCATGAAAACTTGTTACATTAAGAGAAGTTATGCCTTTTATGATTTTCCTGCAGGAAAAAACGTTATAACCATAATTACGTGAATGAAAATCTTTTTTTTTCTTGAATGATTTTATTGTAAATGTTAACAATTCATTGATATCGTACGTGTAAACTGTGTGTAGTTACCAAACGCAAAATGTATCTGCTGCACGGATGACGGGTGTGCATTATCAATCATGTCTGCGATCATGCATTTTTCTTCACGTCAGAAACAACTGAGCTTGAAATCACTTCTTTCTCTCTAAACAATGGTTACGTCATTACTTAAAGAGAAATCGTCTTATAGTTCCGAATAAAAGGACGCCTCAATACAGTGCTCAATTTAAGGTACTACGATAGCAAATACGATAGATGGCTCGCGCGATTGCGTCCGATTGATTCCCACAGCGAGTGAATAACTATCTTCTCTTTAAACAATGTTTGTACCTACCGCAACAACAACCAATGACAATTTTATTCTGAAAAAATCAAAATTCATAGCTTTTCTGCGGCAAAATGTTATCGGTTCATAGTTTTTATAAACACCCGTTAATTTTCAGTTATGTTTTATGAATGAATAATATTCAGTAAAAGTATCATTCTGTAAAAGTATCATTTTACATATACAAAAACAAAATTTAAATGGATTTCGCTTGCCAAAAGAAATCATCCGCAACTAACAAAAATCCAAATATTCACCCTTCGAATGACTAGAAATGGCCAAATCGTAAAAAAACATAAAGTTCCAAATAAAAATCAAATCTTGATTTTTCGTACCAAAAACGTTTGTCATAAAAAAACTAAAATTAAATCATTACAATTGTAAAATGAAAAACTACATGATCTGTTCTCAAGAATCTCTAACAAATGTTGATTTACTGTTGATTGATAAATTATGTTTCAAAGATAATGTTTGTTTATATATCTCAATCATATGGGTCTTCTCTAGATTCTACTCCTCCCTCTGCAGTTCCAAGAAAAGTTGGTGTTTTTCTCTCATGTGTATTAATTTTTCAACTTGTGTTCTTCAAATGATCGTTTTTGTACTACAAGCTCTGCTTTGAACAGAGCCCAAGTAGAAATATTGACTTTTTTTTTAAACCTCCGCAGATGGTATTGTATTCATTACATATTATAGCCCATGCCTTCAATTTTTGCAAATTAGTAACTGCGTCCTTTTTTACATTTTACAATCAATTATGAGTCCTTTTTTGCTTAAGATATGACAAAACTAAAAATTCTTAGGTTAAGTTTGATTCAATGTTGATGTTTCTGAATGATCCGAATGATGGTACCTACAAGCGAAAAAATGAGTTGCCAACATATGAAAACAACTAATTAGGAATCCAGGATTAGTTTTTCATTGGAAAATGCATAACGTTCTAATCCATAGTTAATTAACAATGCGAGTTTAGATAATCAATGGTTTAAACTCTCATTGAACAACCTGCCCTTAGAGACGTATAACTAGACTCGCGCGATTTGAGACATCTGAAGTCAAAACGCGGCGCTCTCAATTACTTTCCGAGATACGGACCTTCATAAGTTAAAATAATGTAATTTCTCAGCTCTATTTAGGCCACTGGAACTATAAACATTCGTCTTTTTTTCAACCAAAACATCACACACACCCTTAATCACAGGTTTTTAGCACATTTTTGTAATAAAAACAGCCTTTTTCCAATAAAATCACTCTTCTTCACAACGTGAATAGATCATCTGATTCCATCTCATAACCATCAAACACTGGGCCTGTTCGTTTGTCATGCTCACATTGCTCTAATCTAGGCATCTTACTCTAATCTGAATTGAGCAATATTTGGTTGTTCGTTTGTTCCGAGCAATTGATCAAAGAGTGTTTGTTTGACAGGAGCAAATTTCAACAGATCAGATAAATCATGCTTTATCTGCCCCATCAATTTTCAGGGAGCAGAAAAATCAAATCAAAGTGATCAGAAGGCGGCAATACAAAAATGGAGGAAGTTATATAAGAAATAGTATCAAAATATCAAATGGAGATATGAATATGGATAAAAGGTGAAAAATAATATAAAAACGTTCATAGGTACACACAAATGTTATTAGAAGAGGTTACTTCACGAATAATCAGGTTATGATTTGCTTAGTGTTTGGCCAATAGGAAATACAGGAGACGCTATCCTATATTTTCTGAAAAACCTTATATTCGAAATTGAACCTAAAAGAGGCAAGCGCTGCAGGGTTTTGTGATCTTTCAAAAGCTTTTGACTGTGTTTATCACGGAATACTGCTGCGCAAGCTAAAACACTACGGGTTCAGAGTACAAAGCTACAACTGAGTTGAATCTTATCTCAACCAAAGAACCGAAATTGTGAAAACAGATAGTTTCTCTGACATCCGGTCAATTGAGCACGGTGTTCCACAGGGCTCTATTCTTGGGCCCATCCTATTTCTACTCTACTTTAATGACCTGGGGAGTATTAGAACGGAAGGTATATTTTCTTCTTTGCTGTGATACAGCCATTTTCTGGCATGATAAGAACCCACATAACCTTCATGCCAAAATAGCTCGCGATATTGCTGCTGTAAATGTCAATGTACTATATCAGACATTCCACTTGGGAGAGATACCATCTCGTCTACTTACAACAATACATTTTTGGGGATTCTTGAGAACATTCTGAACTTCCAAGATAATGTTGAAGTATTGAAAAGCTGCTGCTAAAATAGTGTACCACGCATTAATTGAATCACACATGAAATATGGCATCCCTTTCTGGGTAATCTGCAGTAAACAGTGCTTCAACATGATTTTTACTCTACAAAAGCGTAATGTTTGTTATATTTGTAAGGTGGGGCCTATAAGGAACTTTTCAGGGAACAGAAAATTCTTACCCTACTTTCTGGAAACGGTATGTCTAGTTTATAAAAACCTACATATGTATGATATTAATCTTGGATCCACCCGCCAAAACAACATAAGACTACCCATTCCAATTTCAAATCTGACGAAGAACTCGCTGATTTATAATGCAGTCAAACTTTACAACCATCTTCCAGAACCCGTTAAATTCATTAAGTCACTAGTTTTATTCAGGAGATCAATTAAGATGATTCTCACAGAAGAAGTATTCTATGAAGTCAATGATTTCTTCAACAAAAGCATAACCTGAATATAATTGTATACCCCTTGTACCCTTTGTTATCCCTCTTATCTTATCCTATCTTATTGTATATTTTTTATATTCATGCAAGTGTGTTTTTATACATGAGCACTGTTTGACTTATTTTTATAATGACTTATTCTCTCCTTATGACTTTGTCATTGAGATGTAAATCTTCAGACCTAAAGTATATTTTAATTGATTGATTGATCTCCAAGTATCAAAAATAAAAACGAAATAATAATTTATGCTAACTTTAATGATTTGAAAGCAAAATTTTCAAAAAGTAAATTTTTAAAGATTTAGTGTAATGTAATTTTATCCTTAACTATTCCTAGCTCTCTTCATCAATGGGTTTGAAGTGATTCAACATATTAACTGTCCAGTCACTGTCTACTCCTTTTGTAAACTCTCTGGTGAACCTATAATTACAAATAGAAATTCGGTGTTGATATTCTGGAAGCATACCCATATTTAGCGGAGGTTCTTCTCCCCTAGAACGCATATTAGCCAATCCTCTGAGGCAATGGTAAACCATAGTTATTTCCACAAACCTTTTCGAGTCTTCATCATCATTGAATATTATTCCAACCTATATTGAAAAATAACAATGTAAACAATATTATAATAATAGTGGTGAAAATTGGATAGCAAAATCAGGAATATTTTTTATTTTTAATTACAGAACTCAATTCCTTTGAATGTTAACATATGTTATTTTATAACGAGAACAAACAAGTGGTTAGTTAACAATCTGTTTTTCAATCAAATCAAAATTAAAATCACCCGAATTATTTTTCTGAAAAAAAAACAGAGTAAGGATGCATAGGTTACTCAGGCCCTTATGATATCAACATTTGAATTATATCGAATTTTTAACATAGCCAAGTATAAAGCCAAAAGGGGTAACAAGTTCCTGCTTCATAATTTTGGAATATTAGTACAATATAAACAAAACTTCCAAATTATATAGGTCATTACAGAAAGACCATCCTTAAGATTGTTAATATTGTTCGAAATACAGAGGGGGCTGGATGAGGTAAATTAACCCTTCTCTATTTTTTTTATTTTTATTCAGAAACCATAAAAAACTACATTTTCCACACCTTATTATAAACTATGAATAGGAACTCTAAATGAGAATGAAAGGTAATCTCTGGGGTAAATCTTCACAAAATGTATAAAAGAGATTTTTTATGTTAGGAGAATAATTTTTTGGTGGTAATTGCATATGTTTGCCCCATAAACAATGACCAAGGGCCTATTCAATCATTCATTATCAACACGTAAAAATCATATGACAACTTTCATATTCACTCCTTAGGTTCGCAAAAAATATGTGGATAAAGTGTAAATAAGGGTGAAAGTAATTGACTGCCAAGAGTTGAAAAAAAAAAACTTATTTTTAGTGTTGGTCAGTGCTACATTTTGCTGAAAATCTGATCTATATTGTGAATGGACCCTAACTCAAAAGAAAAAAACTGAAAATTTGCATTTTTATTCAGGGTTTACAAACAAATAAAAATGAGTAAATTTCGAAAAAGACCAATTTAACCTTAAAAATCCAGGAATTTGTTTATCAAAGTCAAGTCACTTGATGAGATTATGAATGCCTACATATAAATGAAGGCCCAAATAAAATATGTTCATCAAAATTTGGATTAACAGGTATGGTACATATTAATAATATGTTAAATTTTCACTTCTCAACACTAAAAAAGACAAAAAATATATTTGCCACATTGACATTGGATTTATATTCATGAGACAAAAATGAGTTATGCGATAAGTATATTATGAAATATTATTTTCAATGAATTAACCAAAAATATTATTTTTTATACTTACTTGATATGGAAATGAAAAGTAAATATCATCTATATTAACAGCTATTTGCTCTCTTTGTGGTAAAGACATCAACGAAATGGTTTTTTGGAGAGTGGGAATAAGGTCTCTTGTAACCAAACCTTCCAATGACAAGGATTTGAGATCACCTTCAGATAATTTTTTTGATACCACCTGAAAATGAAATGAATTTAACGCACCTTCATTTATATCTGTACAATCACAATAGCCACCCATTTGTATAATGGGTGGTCTCACACTCCTGTTGAAGGAAATTCATTGATAAATGTGTGTTTTTAATACATACCTCTACAGCTTTCTTTGAAGCAGATATAA
Source organism: Gonioctena quinquepunctata (assembly GCA_018342105.1). Lineage (NCBI taxonomy): Eukaryota > Metazoa > Arthropoda > Insecta > Coleoptera > Chrysomelidae > Gonioctena > Gonioctena quinquepunctata. The sequence continues at coordinate 238,190 of JAFIRS010002049.1, read as the reverse complement.
AGTCGGGGAGGTTAAATTCTTTGTCAAGATATGGTTTGATGATAAAAGTTGCTAATATGAAATTCCTAATTGATTTGAATAACGACGGCCACACAACAACTGGAGCATCTGGCATCAATGAAGGTAATTTGTTGGACGGGGGGTTAGAGTTTTTATCCGAAAATAACCTTCTTTGTACAGTCATATCATTTTCAAGATTAATATTGGAGTTTGTACGAAAGTGTAGTTTCGCGGTTAGATTAGGTAGCGTTGAACATTTACATACATGTATAATATTTTTGATGTTATTAACATTTTTTATTGGTGATAATTTCAAAAGACTGTTGTTATAACTGCAATAATTCTGAAGATTTCGAAATGCTAGGTTAACATTCATTTTACCAAAAACAAAACAGTGAATAGTGACTAGTGACAAATTAGAAATTAGGAATGGTGAAATTGCTTGAGCTGTTTTTTGGCGCCCATGTATTCAAAACGTATTCGTCCTGTGATTCAAATATATCTATTCTGGCGTTGAAACGATGACGTCAAATATTAAACGATTCAAAACGTATTCATTGAGTTTTGAAACCAAGTCGAATTCAGTTTCAAAATATAATTCGTTGTTTTGTGATTTTCATAATTTATAACCCCAAATAAATCTTGGTAGTAGGACATTCCACTAATAATAGTGAGAGTTTTATTGTCTACCGACTTTCTAACAGAACATTTTTCAGTTCAGGTTTGATTATTGAATCGTATTCGAAGTTATGCATTCTTGCGGTTCGTGATAATAATGACGTACGTAGAATCGTATTCAAATGTGATTGAATACGTTTTAACGCAAGAAACCATCTTTTTTGGTTAAGGTTAAAGAGTGTTCTAGGATTAACATTTTTAAGCATCTATGTTTAATGCTGCTTTACACTTCGCAATTTCTGTAGACCATATTAGTGAAGTTAAAATCAGTCTCTTGGCGGGAGACCATATTCAATTTTTTCAGCATGGGAGATGGCCGGGAGTCTTACGGAGGTTCAACCTTGAGATGGAACCACGCTATCTGAAAGGGAATGTTATATAGAGACATCAAATATTGGGTGCCTTCCTCATAAGTGCGTGTTTTTATGTCCATTCCACATCAAAATCTACTTCTATATATCTTTAAATTAAAATTGAAACCAGTGTTGTTCGAAAGATTTCAGTATGTAGTAGATGATTTCTGCTGTACGTCAATAATTAATCTTTACATGTCCGATTAAGGTTATGATATTCAGCCCTATGCTGTATCAGTTTCGATATGTTAAACGGTAAGACGTTCATCCCAACTTAATGGTCGTGCATAATGGCTACCCTAACGAACAAAGCCCGAATGCTGTATCCTCATTTTAACGGATACCGTTTTGCCTTCCACTATAGGCGACTGAGATTAAGATCGTTGGGCCAGAACGGTAGAAATTGGAACTACTGTAAGGGCCATACCAGTTTGTTTACATCGTTTGAAAGAATTGATTATTTCCATTTTATCTGAGTTTTCAAAGTGTTTACTTGGCTCTGCATTGTTTTTTCTGTATTTGTGTATGAGTTAGTAGTGTTTGAGTATTTTGCCGATTTAATTCTGGACAATATAATTGTTAAAAGTAGAACTTTAAGTTGAAAAGTTTCAAGTATATAAGGACGAATAAGTGAGTTTTATACAAGAATTGAGGGGGACGGAACAAGTGCCACAGTTCTGTGAATGATAAAATTCATATATTTTCAGCTACTCTCCAAAATGAAGTTGAGTATATTGGAATATATGCGATATCTGGGTGGAACTGAGAATTCCAAATGTGTAGTAGAAGGGAATAATGTTCTGAATGCAGGTCACCTCATTTTGGCTGGACAAACAGGAGCAACAAATCATCTCATTCAAGTTTACGCCCTGTGCTTACAATATAGTGCCCTTAATTGTGATCCCCATGAAAGCAAAGGGACATTTGATATTGCCAACACAGTAGCTATTAAAAATATGTCATGCTCCTGCAAAGCAGGAAATGGTGGTAAATGCAAACATATTTCACATTTCTTGTAAAATGCATAAGGTAGGTAATTCCACATTGTGCTTAGCAATATAACTTCACTCCTATTTCTTTTTCAGGAAAGATGTTGAATCATTAGAGCAAATTTCCCCTACAGACATAAAATGTGTCTGGTCAACACAAAAATCACTAACAAAAGAAAAATACAGACCAGTAGCTGTTGATGAGATGCCATGTTCAAAAGAAAAAGTGAAGAAACCTGATATGGCTGTAGATAAAGAAGATATATTAATTTTTTTTTGCCAAAATCTTCCCAGTTCTGCTATACCCAAGCATAGGGTATGTCTCTCAATTTTTTTTTTTTAACAATTTACTCATAAGTACTTTTTTCATGACCTAAAGTCAGGGAAGACGAGAATAAAGTGGAGAAAATGTGAACAACCATTCACTTGGATCATGCCGTCATCAGAATAATTATATTCAAGCCATCCTGGATCATTCAAGTCAGTCAGCTTGTATGATGCATCTGGCTTCAGTTGAGATTGATCAACTGAGAAATTGTTGTACACAACGACTTTCTCAAATGTTTAGGGAAGATAATGAGATAGTCATCAACTTCCTGCAAATAGTTGTATTTTTCTTTATTTTCTGAAATTTCAGAGAATGGTTATTTTGTTTTGAAAACCCTTCAGGATATTTAGGGAATATTACTATCATATTCCTGAATTACTTTGAATATTCTCGGAATATTCATAGAATATGTTCATGGAATATTCTAGGATTATCCTTTCTGGAATATTCATGGAATATTGTAGGTATATTCTGGATATACAAGGAATATTCCCAGAGGATATTCCAGGAGTATTTTTTCTGGAATATTCATGGAATATTCCGGGAATATTCCTCATGGAATATTCAAGGAATATCAAAATTTTCCCAACCAGCACATTCTAGGAATATTCCAAAAAAGATATGTATATCCCTGGCACATTTAAGAATATTCCAATATCCAGTGCTGTCTGGGATACAGACGGGGATGGCTCTGCTGAATGAATCTGGACAAGACATTTTTGGTAATTTATGCATCATTTGATGATAGTATTGTAATTATGGAAATTGATTTCGATTATGAATTCACCTCAAATATGTTAACCATAATAAAAAGAAATTATTTTAATAAGTTGTTACATCTTCTATGTGAGAACCAAGGACCTCAAACGAAATGAAGTATGCTTGAGGTATATTCATTATTAAATTTCAGTTTGAAAAAACTTTTACAGCTTTTTATTGAATTACCTGTGGGTAGTGTGGCTACCTAGTGAATCACATTTTTTATTGATACAATGAGAGGCAATATAAATACATTTATTGTTTTAAAATACATTTAGAAAATTCATTGACATAAACTATTTCACGAATTAGCTAAAATAAAATCAACCAACATAAATGTAAAACTATTTTTCCAAAAACCTACAATTGGCCAAAATTGGTGATGATAAGTTTGTTATTGCACAAATGATAACAAAAATATGATCAATGGAACCAGGTTTCCAGAAAGTATATTGAAGATCTTTAATCTTTGATTAGAACATTCAATATGAACCCTAGCTGAAGCAATCTTTGCATTCGAAATAGCCAGATAGTTGTTTTTGCTTTTTAAGGAATGGTGGCCAAATCACTTTTATCTTGTGCACTACACAAATATCATCAATGCGAAAACCTTCGACAACCATTACAGCGTCTCTCCCAGAATCCAGCAATGAAATTATATTGCTGTCTTCAAAAATTAGCTTATCAGAGGCCCTACCACCATATGGTTTTCTTATAAAAGTAATGAGACCACCTGATGATACTCCCGTCATAAACTTCACAGTCATATGTGACTTATATTGGGAGTAAAACCTTATTCTACAACACAGACATTTGGGAGACTGTACTAATATTTCAGTGCAATCCAATTCTACTCTAACATTTTGAAATTCTGAAAAACACTTTGGAATATTTTGACTGATTCCATTTTGGCCAGGGAAATGGATCAGTGGTCCCAAAACTGAACATAATATTGGTATTATTTCAAATATATAAACTTTACACAACTCTGGGGTTAGTAGGAGATTTAAGCCGGTTCTGGATCTCCCCCTCCCCCCACGACCTTGACACCCCCAACGCACGCCCCTGACCTTGAGAGTAGGAGATTTAAGCCGGTTCTAGATCTCCCCCCCACGACCTTGACCCCCAACGCACGCCACTGACCTTGAGAAGGGGGTTCAGCTATGAGTGTAAGTGTATCGTTAACCTTGAAGTGACCTTGAGATGGGGCGGGGTAGAACGCACGCCCCTGACCTTGAGAAGGGAAGGTTTAGCTATGTGTGTAAGTGTATCGTTAACCTTGAAGTGACCTTGAGATGGGGCGGGGTAGAGGACATTGCATATAATCAATACGCCAACTAGGATCAGCACTGTTAATTTGAACATAACAGCGAATTGTCAAAGGACATCCTCAGCCCAGCTACGAAATTCACAATTTAAATTCTCACCACTTAAATTGAAAATATCTGCCTGGCTGAGAATCGAACCTAGGACCTTTCGCTCCTGAATCGGACGCTAAACCACTGCGCCATCCCCCCTTGTTTTTCATCAATTGTTCATCAATTTTTCGTTAAAAATTACTTTTAAAATTGGTAAATTTTCCGTCTGCTGGGAGTGGCATATCGGTAGCGTGACGTCACGATACCGTTGGGACTCGGACCGGCCACGTGCATCGTGTGGAAATGACAGTTGATGAAGAAAATGTCATTCAAAATGTTTCCTGTTTGGATTGTGCAGACGAATCGATAGTGATAGGAATAATATTATTGAAATCAAGAGGATCAGGATATTTTATAGATTTGGAAAAACCCCTGTTTGTTTGTGATGGAACTATGTAAAAATACATCAATACATCAAACATTGAGTTATTTTCAATATTCGTAGAGTGTAGTACATTCATATATAGTAGGCATTTTGATAATTACAGTAGGAATATTGATAACGACGCGAACAATAAACACTTAATAATATTAGCGGCAGCAACACGTGCTCGCTGCCCAATGCAGAAGAGATGATCAACGGGCCCAACAGTATTGTGACGTCATGCTCTCTCTCCAAGGTCATGGAGGAGTTTTCAAAACGCTGTAGCATTCTCAAAAATTGTTTGAGAAAACTTGTAGGATAAAATTTTAATAATAAAGTCGTATGCGTAGATTCCAAATATTCAATAGAAAAATGTCATGTCTCAAGATGCCAGCGCCAGAGTGGCGAAAATTCAAACCAGATATACGTACATTGTCTGTTTTCAGAGGTTATACACTTGTGTTTGGAGTTTTTCTTAAAATATTTCCATTTGGTATTATTTTCCATTTTTTTTGTATAGTGTTATTCATTTCAATACTCTAGTGAAGTGGTGTATTTAAATCTTGAGACGATATCATTTGCGAAAACTCACTTTGAAGAAGACAAAGTATGTTCTAATTTGCTAGCAAAAAAAATACTTTTCGAAGTTTCTGGATAGCTTAGTGAAGTCATCGGGAATTATTGTTATGAATTATTTTGGAGAAATGTTACACATTATTTGTGAATGTTTGAATTGAAAATAAAAATAACAAAAATGTTTTTTACATATATAGTCACTCTTTTTCCAAATGTATGAATAATCTTCGGTTTTTTCTCTTCTTAACTCTCTTTTTTTTCTCTCAACTCTCTTTGAAGGTTCTCTTTTTTACTGTTTTCCTTGGCCACACACGATACAGGAACGTTTTGGAAAGGAAATGTATTCTTCTTCAAGATCCCAAGAGCTCGTCTATAGACTCAATCCTAGATTAATCTGCATCAGTACGTTACATTCATTTTATCACGGAAAATGATAAAAACTCATTCCAGTACAACGGGATTGTTTTGCCTAGAGTCACATTGAGGTACACAACAATAATTATTTGAACTAGAATCACTAATTTTTTCACTCGAGGACGTACAATAGTCAACATAATATTGACCAGGTAAACCAGAATTTCATTGAATGTGTGTATAATGGCTAAAATCATATAAACATCAATGTTTAGAAAAGTAAACGATGTGTCCTTATTACCTAGTCCTACATATATAGTCACTCTTTTTCCATACTATATGATTAATCTTCGGTATGTTGAAAAATATATCTTTTTTCTCTTCCTAACTCTCTTTTTTTTCCTCTCAACTCTATTTAAAGGTTCTTTTTCACTTTTCTTGGCCACATACGATACAGGAAGATTTTGGGAAAGGACTGTATTCTTCTTCAAGAGCCCATCGTCTGTCTATAGATTCGCTCAATCCTAGATTAGTCTGCACCAGAAAATGATGAAAACTTGTTCTAGTACAACGGTATCGTTTTGCCAAGAGTCACAATAATGATTTGAACTTGAATCACTCATTTATTCATTCGAGGACGTACAATAGTCAACAGAGCATTCACCAGGTAAACAAGAATTTCATTAAATATCAACAATCACAAGAGATTCGACAAGTTTTAGGTATACAATGGCTAAAATCATTTAAACATTAATGCTTCTAATAGTTAACAGTTTCACACATCGACACCAGACGGAGTATCCGTTATTTTGGATTCCCAATTGAGACAGCACAATGGTAGGTAGAGAGGGGGAAAACACGAGTGAACACGATTGTCATCGTGTGCAGCAGTGTCATGACATGCAGCGGTTGAAAGGTTACGTTTGTTAGGTCAATTAGTCGGTATCTACTGTAGTTTATTCAATTTTGTTCACTGTTGCCTTGCAAAAACGCCCTGGGGCTGGGGTAAGTACTTTTAAGTAGCAGAAGAAGAAATTATGACGAATGCTATCAAATCCATAATACGTCTTGTGTATCGCTTTCACAAATCATTTGGTATTTCTCGTAATAGCTCTGCTTCGGACACCTTCGAGAGGAACTGTTCATTAAGTGAAGGAACGACAAACATGCTGTCTCAAGTCAAAAAGAGTAAACGATATCATTGTATGTTACGTGAGCCACCTGTACTCATGCCCATGTACGTGACTATGATGGGTTAATGCTACAAGATTCTGATTGGCTAGAGCTTATTAGTACCTCCTATTCCGATAACGTATACTCTTTGGTCTCACGATACTCGGATCGGATACGTAGACACTTCCATTTTCCATTCTTAAGGTTGTTAGTTGTGTCACAGTTTATAGCTATATTCTGTGGTTGTGTTATGTTATTGATATTGAAGTCTGAAGTCAAAAGTGAGTGTGATTTCAGTGATTTGTGATTGTAGGAAAGAGAAGTGGAAAGTGCAAGACGTTTCTTTTGTTCAATAGTTCCATTATTTATATTCATTTTTAAAAGTATTTCGTTTCGAGTGTTCGAAATAAAAGAGTTGTTATTTGCCCATGTTATCACACCACGTACGGTGAAGGAATTTTCATCTAGTAACTGTTCATTTTTACAAGGTTTAATTTCATTTTTAGTGTGAATGGCGTCTTATATACAATAAAGAAGTCAACATCTTTTGTTTTTGAACGAAAACGGTAGAGAACAAAGTAACGGTGATTGTTATTAAACGATGGCCAATCCTAAAGCAACTAGTAGTGCTCTCAGAGCTCTTGCTGTGGAATACAAGAGCTTGCAAGAAGAACCAGTAGAAGGATTTTGTGTGAAACTTGTTAATGAGGACAATCTTTTCGAATGGGAAGTTGCTATTTTTGGACCACCAGACACTCTGTACATGGGTGGTTGCTTTAAGGTAAGTATTTGTTTTAACACAGAATTCATAATATGTATGTAAGTGCAATATTTGTATATTTTGATTTATTTTAACTTGAAAACTTTTCAGCTAGTATTTTTTTTTACAGGCAAGAGTGAAATTTCCTACAGACTATCCATATTCACCACCATCAATCAGATTTCTGACCAAAGTTTGGCACCCCAACGTTTATGAGGTAAGATATTTTGCAAAACTGTTTTTTTTTTATTTTTATCCAAAGCTAAAGAAATGTTATTTAAAACCACATACACAAGCAGCAAGAGATATACTGAACTGAAAAACTGATGTTACTTCATCCAACAGATCTAAATTAAGTATGCACACAAAATAAACAATTTCCTAAGTGGAAATTAAAACTTAGTTGAACGTCAACCGGCCCTTATAATTGCATTTTAATAATTGATAGTGAAGTGTATCAAGAGAAAACAGGTGTAGTTTTTATCGTCGATTTGCTGGTTTCCGAAGGCTTGACATGGCAAAAAAGAATAACACTTTTTCTTCAAGATGCCCGTTTGTGAATCATGTACATGGGCTTGCCGAAAATTTTACCACGGTAAATGTGTAGATATTAACAAACAAGATTTCAATAAATTTCTTAAGCATGGTGTGCACTGGATATGTCCTAGTTGTAGGGACGTGACAAATACCTAGATATTGAAGAAAATCAGCGTTCCCTGAATAAAATATATGAGGACATCATGGACTCTGTCAATTTCTGTAGCAATCAAATCAGTACTTTGTGGCTTACTCATTGAGTTATAAAATTATTATTTTTTACTAATTCTATATATTGTCATAAAACCTATTTTTAAAAAGAGAACAATCCAAATAGGAAATTACAGACCTTTTTGACAATATCTTTGGCAAAAATAACATAATGGTTGTATTTGTAAAATTATCACCTTATTGTACAGTATCCGGCATAAAGTTCGCAGCATATGGAAAACTTTTTTATTATTCTAAAAAAAAATCATTTGTGATAAAAACCTCTGCTTTATCCCAAAGCTGAAATGCAAACACCAAAATTGAATTTTATACTACCCTATATGAGGGAGATAGAAAAGCATGCTTTGTTTTCAAAATAATATGATCCCATCACTTCATTTCTCACGGTAGAATTCAAATTCATGGGGAAATATTGTTCAAAATCGAATGTTGATCAAGAAATTCGAATCATAGCCACATATTTCTACTTTTTTGTCCATTTTTTCCTCATTGCCCTGTACAACATTAGAAATTTATGCTAGACGAATGGTATGTTGTTAGATATGATGATATCTCTGAATGTTTTTTCATTTCTCCCTCCCATTGGAAAATCACATTAATTGAATTATGTGACAGAATTTTACAAAATCTTGCTGCAAATAGTAAATAAAACTGAATTGTCTCCGAGGTATGATGCCAGAATGAAAATGAATTTGTTTTCACATGACAAATAACATTTTTTAAAACCATCAGGAATTGTAAAATATTTTGCAGCATTAAACGTATAAAATTAAGGTTTTAATCCACTCAAAAAATGTATTCACGTATTATTTATGAATTTCGAAATATTGTAAGTTGTTACTTTCGACTTTGATAGATAGCAATACCCAGCTTCCATAGTTTTGTTCTTTGAATTTTACTGTAAATGATTGAGATACAGAACATTTGCCGATCACAGTTGGCTTTGAAAACAAATTCATTTCTAATTGTAAACAAACCATTTTTGACGCATCAAGAATAACTCACAAATCTGTAGAGTAATTTCAGTAGTTTTTCAATTCAATCATGGCTGCTCGACTAAGTATACAGGAGAGAATGGAGATTGTAATGGTACATGGTGACAATTATCATACTTCTAGAGACACTGCCAATATTTTAATGAAAGACATCCAGGTAAAAACGTTAATAATTCGACAATTACAAGAATTTTGAAAACATTCAGGGAATCTGGATCGGTTTCGAAAAAATACAAAGTGACACATAAACGACCAATAACTGAAAATGAAGAAACTGTTATAAATATTATGCTGACTACGATTGAAAATCCAAGAATGTCATTATAGCAAAGAGGAGAAAATCTTGGTATAACCGATCGATCAATGAGAAGAGTTTAAATTCAAACTGTATAAATAAAAATTCATACACACTTTGAAACCGAGAGATCCGGCTAATCGCTTGGATTTCTGTTTCTGGTTTCAGTCTATGATGGAAGAGAATAGACAGTTTTCGAAAAAAAAATCTTTATAGTGACGAGTCCACCTTCACATCAAATGGGGTAGTCAGCTCCCAGAATTGCAGGTGGTGGGCAGATAATAATCCCCATTTCAGGATACAATGTAGAGACCAATATCACTTCAAAGTTAACGTCTGGTGCGGAATTATTAATGGCATTGTTGGACCAGTATTTTTCAGACAACCACTGAATTCTGCAAGATACTTAGGAATGCTGCAGACGTTTCTCTCCGATTATTTAGATGATATTCCTCTGGACATGAGAGCTGGAATGTATTTTCAACAACACGGTGCATCCGTTCATTCTACGCTACGGATTGGAAGATATTCCAATAACGCTTAGCCCGCCCGGTCACCGGACCTCACTCCTTTGTATTTTTTCTTATGGGGATATCCCAAACAGAAGGTATATTCAAGAAGACCATTTCAAAATATACGTCATTTGGAGAATACTATCAGGGATTGTATTCGGGGAATAGCTCCCCAGATACTGAGAAATGTTCATGATGCAATGCACCGCCGTACTATGCAGTATATTGAGAATGGATGACTCCACGTAGAATAAAGCCTAGGACATATTTATTTCAAAAAATGTTATTTGTATTCTGAAAATAAACTAATTGTCATTCTGGCATCATACCTTGGAGACAATTCATTTTTATTTACTATTTGCAGCAAGATTTTGTGAAATTCCGTCACATAATTCAATTAATGTGATTTTCTGATGGGAAGGAGAAATGAGAAAACATTCAGAGAGTGATATCATCATACCTAACAATATACCATTCGTCTAGCATAATATTTCTTATGTTGTACAGGGCGATGAGGAAAAAAGTTGAAATATGAAATTGGTCATAGGTGGCCATGATTAGAATTTCTGGATCAACATTCGATTTTGAATAATATTTCCCCATGAATTTGAATTCTACCGTGAGAAGAAAGTGATGGGATCATATTATTTTGAAAACAAAGCATGCTTTTCTATCTCCCTCGTATAGGGTCGTAAAAAATTCAATTTTAGTATCTGCAATTCAGGTTTGGGATAAAGCAGAGGTTTTTATCACGCTTGATTTTTTTGAGAAATCAATAATAAAAAAGTTTTCGATATGCTGCGAACTTTATGCCAGACACTGTATAACAGTGATATGGCTTTAGAGAGTGAAAATGAACCAATGATGTTGTAAGGAAATTAACATGAACATTGTACCACTAAATACAGCAAAAATCACATTATGGGCTTGTTATGAGGGTCCATAACTTTTTTCTCAATATCTAGTTCCAAAGAGAAAAAGTACGTAAAAAGCCCCCTCTATCTTAGAAATTACTAATACTAAAATTGTGGGAAAAAACAGTTTATAGCAATTATCCCAAAGGGAAGATAAAATAATATCAATCAATTTTGTTTGTGAATAGAGAAGATAAAATGCATACATGAGCTGTTAGAACCAAAACAACACGATTAATTAAGAGAGAATAGCAATTAAAATATAATTATGGTACAGAAAAATATTTATACAATACACAAATACCTACCTATATGTTCAATATACGCAATGGATATGCCTTCTAGCTGTATGACCTTCAAAAATATATGAAGTTCTTCATGTTTCCATCCTTGGTGCCAGGGCAGCTAACCTCAGTACAATGTTGAAAACCCACAAAAGTGTGGGGAATATTCGGTATAACTCTGAGAATCATGCATGGAATTATTATGCAAACTGATATATAGAGTTGCGCCTGGAGTTTCTTCCAGTAGAATTTTATTTTTATCATTGTTGTGATCATGATTTATCCACCAACCGAATTACCAACGAGGTAATAATATAAACAAATACGGCCCACTGTGTTCACGTGGATCAACTATAAGCATATTCATAGAAATTCATTTCACACAGGCCTGCCCTTTGTTAGTACTCACTATTCACTCAACAGCTGGTATATTTATTTATATATTTACCAGTGTGAAGTTGCAGCCACTTTCCAGTAGCAATTTTCTCCACAGCAGCCAAATGACCAGTGGCAGCAGTTGTAAATAAAATACATTGAATATTGTATTGAACAATTGTTGATCAGTTTCTCAGAGCTATCGCGTGGCATACGAAATATGAAGTTCATATACTTGCCTTGAAAGCTGTTTCAACCATTAACCTTTTCACTACAGATAGCTTTTTATGCAACTTTGTCTCCAATACGGCTGTTGGTAGCTGGAGCTGATCAACACGGTTCCGCAGATAGGTGAAGGAATAATCTCGCGTACTTACAATTATCTAGGGGCGACTATAATCTTGATTGGCTGCTATTTTCGCCATGAATAAGTGGAAAGTGTTAGTTACTTTTGTTCAATATTTTGTTTCTTCCTTGGGAAAGAATGATATAAGTTGTCATAGAAACAATATAACAATTTAGTAGGAATCAAGGAAATAAATGTTTGAAAAGAAAATCAATTCCTTTAAATATTCAATTACAATTTGATTCCAAAAAGAAGTGTTTACAGTCCACATTCTACAATATTTAACATGGTCCTCCATCGCACGAATATCTATTGAAGTTAAGAAGTCTCCAGCTTTGGGAATTGAATCGGAGAGGAACACCGAAGTCAAGAGATTCTGTGAGTCCGTTCAATTTCTATATTCGAAGATTCTTTTGCTATTGAACTATTTATGTGTTCTGATGAGTGGTACTATCAGGTTTTGAGTGGATTGCAAGATTGCTGACAATCCTCGATTTCATTTGACAGTTCTATTGACAGGTGTATTTCTATTTCGGGAATATTGCTACTGTAGTCTAGGAAATATCGTTGAATTTTTCATTATATTACAGACAATCTTCGATTTCATCTGACATTTCAATTGACAGTTGTAGTTCTTGGATATTTGCCATAGTCCAGGAATTATAGTTGAATTTTTCATTATCAGTCAGATCATTAGTTAACATTCTCAAAATGGAAATTTCCGAAATGAGAATAAAAAGAGGTCAATTTAGAGGTTCTCTGACACGATTCAAAACATTTCTATCATCAATCGATAAACAACAATTAAATGAAGAGACCATTTATCAATTACAGAAAAGATTAGAAACAATTGAGCCTATTTTCAAGTTATTTGATGAATTGCAATCACAAATAGAGATCAATCTAGGCGAAGAAGATAATCAAAAGGAAAGAGATCTACGTGAGGAGTTTGAAATATGTTATTATGCATCTATAAGTAAAGCTAGATCAATTATCACTTCATTTCATGATAAAAAATAAGCAATACTAGATAACTTTTTCAAATACTCAATCGAATGTAGTTAATGCCAATGAGGATCAACAGAGTATTGTTCAAAATCAAATTCGTTTGAGCAGTGATTCGAATAATAGTAATACTAATAGTAGTGACCGGTCTGATTTACATAAAGTAAAATATCCTCCTATACGTTTTCCATCTTTTAGTGGATCATATGGTAAATGGCTTGAGTTTCGAGATGCGTTTACTGCTTTAGTGCACAACAACAAATCTATGAATGATATAGAGAAATTCTATTATTTGAAATCATCTTTACAAAATGAAGCCAGCGAAGTCATACAATCTTTAGAAGTAACTTCATCGAACTATCAGATTGCTTGGCAAATTCTCACTGATCGTTTCAAAAACAAGTCTTTGATTATCTTTAACCATATTAAAGCTATTTTTGATTTTCCTGCCATACAAACGGAATGCCATTCCGATCTACGAAAATTATATGACAATGTGACAAAAAATCTGCGATCATTAAAAAATTTACAGGTACCAGTTGACACATGGGATACTATAATTATCTATATAATTGCTTCCAAATTCGATCTAACTACTCGTAGAGAATGGGAATCATTTGATTTTCAAGGTACACTTCCATCTATGAAGGACATGAATTTATTTTTGAAAAATAAATGCGAACTTCTTGAAATATTAGAATATAATCAAAAGGATTCAATTAAAATGGGAAATGCGAAAAAATCTCTATCAAAATCTCACACCCATGTTAGTGTCAATAAACCAAAATGCTATTTCTGTAAAGGGGAACACATAATCTATTATTGTGGCGAATTATTGAAACTTTCTATTCCCTCAGAATTACAGAAATAAAAAATAAAAAGCTATGTATCAATTGTCTTAGACCAGGGCATTTTGCACCTAACTGTACATATTCTCGTTGTAAACAATGTAATCGCAAACACAATAGTTTGGTTCACATTGAAAATAATGAAAATAACAATCCAACAGAAGGAGAATATTCTGGGAATCAGTGCCAAGCTACAATTGAAAATCCAAGGGTGACTTCTCATGTGTTCAATAATTTTGTTGATAATCAAGTATTGCTTTCCACGGCTGTGGTTAGAATTAAAGATCACAAGGGACAGTTACAGTTGGCACGAGTACTTCTTGACAATGGTTCACAGAGTTCCTTCATAACTGAGGAGCTATGTCAAAGACTGAATTCGAAAAGATCCCCAACTAATTTGGCTATTAGAGGGGTAGGTCAATCTTTAGCTTATATTCACAATCAAGTATTAGTTGAAATCAAATTTCGTAACAGTCAATTCAAATCTAGTTTTTCCTGTTTTATACTACCAAAAATAACCGAACATTTACCAAATATATTCATCAACATTAGTAATTTAAAAATTCCTCCGAATATACAATTGGCTGACCCAGAATTCAATAAACCTAGCAAAATCGATATGTTACTGGGCGCTAATATTTTTTGGGATTTGCTTAGTGTCGGTCAGATTCTTTTAGGTAGTGGTCAACCCATTCTTCAAAAAACCTTACTTGGTTGGATAGTATCAGGAAATTTGAATCTTCCTTCTCGAATCAATACTTCTATGGTATGTTTCAATATGCATCTTGAGAATGCGATAAATGACAATTTGAACAAGTTTTGGCAACTAGAAGAATGTAATAATTCTGAAAAAGTCTGAACGATTTTGTGAATCACATTTCATGAACAATTTTAGTCGCGATGTAGAAGGTCGTTTTATTGTTAAAATGCCGATAAAAGATGATACTAGACTTCTGGGTGATTCTGAAAGATGGCTTTGGATAGATTTTTGGCAACTGAACGAAAACTCAATAAAACGAACAATTGAAAGTGGAATATGTTTCTTTATGCGCAGTACGAGGAATTGGGTCACATGACCCTAGTTGATGAAGAATATTCCAATGAAACTATTTATTACCTTCCACATCATGCTATTGTTAAAGAATCAAGTTTAACTACGAAGGTAAGGGTTGTTTTTGATGCGAGTGCTAAGTCAGACAGTGGCGTATCACTCAACAATATACAGTTCAGTGGCCCTACAATTCAGTCAGATCTATTTTCAATTTTGCTCAGATTCAGACAGCATTCAATTGTTATCAATGCAGACATTTCAAAAATGTATCGACAAATACTCATCCAATAAGATCAGCGAAAATTACAACGAATTTTATGGAGAGAAGATTCTTCTGAACCTCTGAAATGCTATGAACTCAATACAGTAACCTATGGTACTGCTTCAGTGCCATATTTAGCTGTCAGAACATTGTTTCAGTTGGCAGAAGAAAATAAAGTGCAATTCTCTAGCGCGGCACGGGTGATCAAAAACGATTTCTATATGGATGATTTATTGACTAGTTCAGACTCAGTTGATGAGATGATTTCCATTCAAAGAGAAGTTTCTGTAATTCTGTCTTCAGCTGGTTGTCATTTACGGAAATGGCTAACTAATAGACCAGAAATTAGTGATCAATTTGAAATAACCGATACGAATATGAATATTATTCAATTAGGGCCAGAAGAAAATAATAAAACTCTAGGAGTACTGTGGAATGCTAGTGCAGACATTATTCAATATTCTTTCAGTAATATTTCAATGGGAATCGTCACAAAAAGGTCAATACTTTCAATTACGTCACAAATTTTCGACCCTTTGGGTCTATTAGGTCCAATAATTATACGAGCTAAATTAATTCTTCAACAGTTATGGCAAGCGGGAATCACTTGGGATGAATCTGTTCCACAAAAAATATATACACAATGGCTGAAATTAAAAAAAGATCTAGATATCATCAATCAATTGAAAATTCCAAGATTCATCCGTGATGTTGATTCAATTTCTGTCAACTTCATGGTTTTTGCGATGCCTCAGAATTTTCCTATGGGGCATGCATTTATATACGATCCCAAAATAAAACAGGGGATTACACAACTAGATTACTATGGCTAAATCAAGAGTTGCACCATTGAAACAAGTATCGTTACCGCGGTTAGAACTTTGTGGTGCAACCTTACTTGCACGTCTTGTTAAAAAGGTTTGCAACACTCTAAGTTGAAATATTTCAAGAAAATATTTTTGGTGTGATTCCACGATAACATTAGGTTGGATAAAGGCACCTGCTAGAAATTGGAAAACTTTTGTAGCAAATAGGATTGGTGAAATTCAAATAATAACTGATCCAAGTGATTGGCATCATGTAAGATCTGCCGATATAATTTCTCGAGGTATGCAAGCAAAGGCTATTCTAGAATCAAAACTATGGTGGCAGGGGCCTTCATGGCTTTTGGATGACGAGTCTCATTGGAATTCCTCATCAATTAAAGAATATCATTTGGAAAATTTACCGGAAAAACGACTCTTGTCTGCCATTTCAATCAACAATTTGAATTTCAATATTTTTGATTCTTTTTCTTCAATGATAAAATTACAAAGAGTCATAGCTTATTGTATACGATATAATTCCAACTCGAGAAAGTTAAAAAACGAACGTCAGAATGGAACATTGACAATGTTTGAATTGAAAAATGCATTGAATGTGTTGATCAAAATCAGCCAACGTCAAAGTTTTCCATTGGAATATGATAAACTTTGTCATAATAAGCCTATTGATAAAAAAAGTCAACTTTTATCTCTGAATCCATTTCTTGACTATGAGTCTATTATAAGAGTAGGAGGCAGACTACACAACTCTGTATATAATTTTGCTAAAAAGCATCCAATTATTTTATCTCCAAAACATAAAATAACTAATCTCATATTATCAGATGAGCATAAAAGGCTTTTACATTGTGGTCCCCAACAATTGTTGTTCTCTATAAGGGAAAGATACTGGCCACTATGTGGTTGAAGTACTTCGAGGAAAATAACTCGAGTGTGTGACTTGCTTTCGGTAAACCAGTTCCGGAACAATATTTGATGGGTAACTTGCCAACAATTCGTGTTACACAAAATTCCCCTTTTTCTAGTGTCGGTATTGACTACGCTGGTCCCATTTTAATTAAAGATAGGAAATAAAGAGGAGCAAGGATGATAAAAGCTTATATATGTATATTTATATGTATGTCCACTAAAGCAATGCATATAGATCTCGTTACCGATTTATCATCAGAAGCATTTTTGGCAACACTTAGACGATTTATAGCTAGAAGAGGTAAACCTAGTCAGCTCTTTTCAGATAATGGCTCTACTTTCATTGGAGCTAATACACAATTGAAGGAATTTTATTACTTTCTTCGGTCTTCTTTCGATGCAATAACGAATACTTTGTCAAAAGACAATATTTCATGGCATTTTATACCAGCTAGGTCACCTAATTTTGGTAGTTTATGGGAAGCGGATGTAAAAAGAATAAAATATCATTTGAAGCGAGTTGTCGGTAATTTGCAAATGACTTATGAAGACCTTCTTACAGTACTTACTCAGATTGAATGCATAATTAATTCAAGACCCTTGACGCCACTATCGTCAGACCTAGCCGATTTTGAACCCTTGACACCAGCCCATTTTTTATCGGAAAACAATTACAGCTATTCCCAATCAACCTCTGCTTGACATCAAAGAATCTCGACTGAACAAATATCAAAAGATGCAGCAAGTCTTGCAGCACTTCTGGAATAGATGGCATCTGGAGTATATTTCCGAATTACAAGAAAGGATGAAATGGAGATCAAATGTCGCAACTCTACTGAAAATTGGCAGTTTGGTACTTCTAAAAGAAGAAAATCAAACCCCCCTGAAGTGGAAGATGGGACGAGTAATTAGTATCCACCCTGGCATCGACAGTGTTGTTCGTGTGGCAACAATTAGACTATCTAATGGCAATGAAGTTCAGCGAACAGTTACTAAGCTTTGTGTTCTGCCAATAGAAAGTGAATGACATTTTTAAATAACTATTTGTTTTTCAAAGACTATATCAATTTTTTTTATTATTTTGAAAGTTCTTTAGCCCTTTCAAGGCGGGCAGTATGTTGGTACTTTTGTTCAATTTGTTTCTTCCTTGGGAAAGAATGATATAAGTTGTCATAGAAACAATATAACAATTTAGTAGGAATCAAGGAAATAAATGTTTGAAAGAAAATCAATTCCTTTAAATATTCAATTACAATTTGATTCCAAAAAGAAGTGTTTACAGTCCACATTCTACAATATTTAACAGAAAGTTACTAACTATACTCAATTTGCAAATAAGGAAACAGTAAATTCGCAAAATTTTTAGGGATCGAAACAACCTTTTGTCTTGTCAATAAGTGGAGGTTACGATCAAAAAAAATTTCTTAGAATTAACTTTCTCAATTTTTAAGTGAAATATACACTCAAGAATATATAACAAATATATTTCAATTTGATAACAAATATGAGTATGATAATAATGAGCCAAATTCACTTCAATAAAATACTTGGAATTCACTCTTTCCGAAGGAAATACACACTCAAGTATATATAAAAATTTATTAGAATCACTTAGCTCAAATTCATTTTTACTGTCACTTTTCATAAAGTTTCTGTTTGTTAAAATATTTATTTTCGCGAGCCATGTTTTTCAATGTTAGCTTAGTGAAAATTATCTAACCTGCATTTGATTCTTCACTAGTTTAACTGGACATATATTTTTATCACATAAATATGAAATAACAAAAATAATAAGTTTAATAAACACTAACTTATTCCCCTGAAAACAAAAATACTTGCAGGCTCAGGTCACATCGAAACGTTACTGTTGCAGCAAGCCGATCTAATAAAAGAATACATGAATTCGGGAAACAATGTCTCGGAGTTCGTGCCTGATAAACAAAATGCTGATTTATACGGCTGTTGCAGTGAAGCACAAGAGATTTGAAACATTTTGTAATCGTCTCGGGCAGAAACAAACTACCATCTATAGGCAACAAAAAATACATACAAAACCACGTATTCGACCGGTACCTGCAGTTAACACACAAAAAGGTCCCGCGTATTTATCTGGTTTCCGTTGTACGACTATGAAATTATTTTACGTAGATATCCCGTTCCCGCAGTGAAAAGGTTAATGAGCTTCCAGTAATACTTTAAAATATTGAAAATTAAAAAAACAAGTTTCTTTCTGTAAAGGAAAAAAATTGTTGCCTTCATGTTTTACTGAGGGGGTTTTATGCATTGAAATAGTACATTATACAAACAACTTTTATTTGGGCTCAGATTTGGGAGACGTCCAAGAGGTGATTTTATACTGGAAACTTGAAATAGGTTTTTCTGTGAAGGAAAAAATTTGCTGCGCTCATATTTTGCAGAGAGTGCTTTATGTATAAGAAGAGTACCCTGTACAAACGAATTCGATTTGGGAGGCGTCCAAGGGGTGATTCCACTCTCCTAGAAACTTAAAAAAATAGGTTTTTCTGTAAAGGAAAAAAATCGCCGCGTTTATATTTTGCTGATAATGTTTTATGTATTTATTTATTTATCTATATACGGGTAAACCTTAATTTTGTTTACGATAATTTTATATAATTAAATCTTATTCTATACTACTACAATTATACTACTTATACTATTATTATAACATTATGTAAATACAATTATTTTTTTGATCCAGATATATGCAATATATAGGACAATGATGACAATAAACATAATTAACAATTAACAATATGAACTAATGAACTACATTCAAATGAGCAATGTGCGAGAGACTTGATTCTTGAAAATATTTGGAGTATCACAGAAAAAAACAATTTTATCACAATAGTTATTTGCCAGTCTTAACATTTTCGATATAGGAGAGTCATAACCATAGTTAGTTGAATGATATGGTGTAACGAATAATTTTATTTATTATTAGAAGAATAAGATTTGGGGGGCGTCCAGGGGTGGTTGCACCCTCCTGGATACTTGAGAAATAGATTTTTCTGTGAGAGAAAATAATAGCCACATTCATATTTTGCAGAAAGTGTTTTATGCATTGGAAGAGTATATGCATAAAACACTCTCTGAAAAATATCAACGCAGTTATTCTTTCCCTTCACAGAAAAAATTACTATTTTAGGTTTCCAGGAGGGTGAAACCACTCCTTAGACGCCTCCCAAATCAAAGTCGTTCATACAGTGTACTCTTCTGATGCATAAAACACTCTCTGCAAAATATGAACACGGGTATTTTTTCATTACAGAAAAACCGATTTTTCAAGTGACTAGGAGGGTGGAACAACCCTTGGATGCCTTCCAAATCGAAATCGTTTGTATAGTGTACCCTTTCAATGCATAAAACACCCTCTGCAAAATATGAAGCATTCTTTTTCCTTAACAGAAAAAACTGTAGTATTCTAGAGTATAACTAGAAGCTCGTTAATGGTTCAAACAGCTCTTGGGGCAAGTATATGAACATTACTTATCGTGCGCCATGTGATAGCTCTGAGAAACTCATCATCAATTGTTAGATACAATATTCAATGTATTTTATTTATAACCGCTGCCACTGGTTGTTTGGCTGCTGGGGAGAAAATGGCTGATAACTTCACACTGGCAAAAATATAAATAACAGCCAGTGGCGGCGGTTATAAATAAAATAGTACATTGTATGAACTTCGATTTGGAAGGCGCCCTAGCTCTGGTTCCACCTTCTTAGAAACTTTAAAAAATCAATTTTTTTGCAAAGGAAAAAAAAATTGCAAAGTTCATATTTTGCTGAGAGGGGATTTTATGTATTAATAGAGTACACTGTACAAATATTAATAGAGTACACTGCGAAAAATAAACTTTTTGAATGAAACGAAGTTTCCCATAGTGTTGGCGCAAAACCATCCATTGATGAAACTTATTATTTCAAATCAACACCAGAAACAACTGCATGCTGGTGCGCAAACAGTGTTATATGGATAGAGGCAATGTTATTGGCCCATTTATGGCCATAATGTAGTTAGAGGGCTTTGAGCTAAATGTACAATATGTTTTAGAATGGAACCAAATGTCTTAAGCTAAAAATGGTGGATTTGCCTAAAAATCGTATAACACTCTGTAGAGCATTTTTGATTTGCTTCGTGGGTTATAGGAGCCATTTAATATGAAAGATGGGAAACTCCGAACTTGTGCAACCATTAAAGCGTATTTTGGGCTAATATTTATTCAGACAATACCTCGAAGTTCGTTAGGGCAAATAATGAACTCAAGAAAATCATCGACCATTTATCAAGGATAGTCAATAAAGGTAGAGTGTTGAACTATATAGTACAAAATAATATAAGATGGCATTTATATTCCTGAACGTTTACCTCTCCAAGGGGGGTTTATGGGAAGCTGCTATAAAATCGGCGAAATATATTAAACGAATCATAGGGAATAACAATTTAACTTTTGAAGAGTAATCAACTATCTACACACAAGTAGAAGAAGTGTTGATCTCCCTACCCTTTACTCGTTTGTCCCAAGATCCTATAGCCCTCACCCGTGCACATTCCCTCATTGGGGTCTCGTTAAATGCAGTTTTACATAACAATGTTAAAGAAATCCCGGAAAATCGATTAGGCAGGTATCTGCTCCTCCAGCAGATAATTCAACATTTTTGGACACGTTGCTCCAAGCAATACGTATTGTCACTGCAGCAAAGATCTAAAGGGCAGTGAATTGAACCCAACAACATCGAGATTGGGTCTATGGTACTTACTCCTGAGGGAAGAAAATCCTTCATACCACTACATTGGAGGTTAGGAAGGGTTATACACTTACACCCTTTTTTTTTCTTTCTTGAGGAGGTGGAAATCCTCATGGACACTAGTCGCTTGGTGTCCATCGCAAAACAGCAGTGTCGGATTCCTACCTACTAAAACCACCCCATGCCCTTCTTGTATCCAGAACTGTCCGAAGGGTCATTGCATTGGGTATAAGTAGCATTTCACAAATTGTTCCATTTGCCTCCTGGCTTGTGTTTGAAAAGTTCTCTCTTCGATCTCTTTTTTTTTACTTAATTTTTTCATTAAAAGTATAAATTACTATTATAACATTTCCTACAGGGTAATTTCTGTTGTAGATATTAACTTAATGTTAGCAAATGCAATTGGAAAGTTGGAAGGATAAGTGTAACAAGAGATAGTATAAACTTGGTGATTTTACGACTAAAGAGTAAGTTGAGTTGCAAACAGAATGCTTTCCATTCCGATGTACATTGTTTGGGATTGATAAATGCATATATTTACAGTAGTTATAGGATATTTATGTATTTATTTTGATTTTTACCTATAAACTGCTCTGTTTTTTTTTATAAAGGTTTTAAGATTGTTTTTCTTTTTAATGTTTGGTGGTAAATAATTGATTATTTTAGGAGCTATTGAGGTGATAAACCTCTGGTAAGCATCTTTCTGATAAAAGGGACTATTAGTCTATTATTAACTTTTCGAGCCTTTTCCTTAACAGTCTGCCATGTGCTGTCTTCAAAAATTAGAACTGTATCATCAGCATATGATATGTGCTGCCTGTATGTGTGTCTAGCAGAGAGTTCAAAAAAGTAATGAAAAGCAGAGGTCCAAGGACTGTGCTTCGAGGTACTCCTATCTGTATATCATCAGTGTCACTATATGTATCTCTTATTTTTACAGTTTGTTTTTTTTTCTAGTAAATAATTTTTGAAAATTTCCAATGCATTCCATTTTGTTACCCCATATTGTTCGAGAGTGTTTAATAGTATTGTGTGAGAAACGGTGCCAAATGCTTTCGCTAAGTCCAGGAACACTGCAATACATTTGTTTCCTCTGTCTAATTTTTTTAATGTGATTTTCCATTAGAAATTCATAAAATCGAGATTTTAAACATTTTTCGAATAATTTTCCAAAAGTGTTTATAAGGCTTATAGGTCTATAGTTGCGAATACACCATTTTTATGTATTGGTGTAAGCACTGATAGTTTGAAATGTTCAGGAATTTTTCCACTCAGGGATATTAAGTTTATTATATGAACTAGAGGTTTTTTACTAGCAAGGATGTTATTCCATCCATTCCAGGTTCAGTTTTATTTATAGGCTTAAGAAACATGGATTTTTTATTTGTGGGTATTTGTTTTTGTAGTTATGAGGAGCTGGTGAAATTGTAGATGCTAATATGCTTCCGATATTTATTAAATATTGATTAGAGTAGTTTGCCATTTCTTTGTCATTCTCGAATTGTTCTCCATTCATTAGTTGCCTCTTTCACAAATTTGTATATTTTTTTCATGTAATTTCCACAATTTGATATTGCATTGGCGTTGTATTGTGATTTTGTTGTTTTTCAATTGTTTGTTTTAGTTTATTTTTGTTTCTTGCTTTTTTAATTTGTCTCTGTGGCTAATTGAAATTACATTGTAGAACTTTATCTGTATCAGTTTTGTTAATGTTGTTATTTATGTTTTTATTGTTGTTTTGTATTGGTGTATTGTTTATTGTTAGTTAAATTGGAAAGTGATCGGTAATGATAGAGTTTACTACGAAAGATTTAAAATTTGATTTGTTTTTCTGCAAATTTTTTCGTACAAAGTGTGATCTAGACATGATTTTGTTGTAGGAGTAACCCTTGTGTGAGTATTTATATGGGATTCAAAACCAAGAGACATTAACATTCATATGTAGTTGTTTGTTGTTATATTGTCATTATCTAGGATATCGTAATTCAAGTCACCAATGAGAATATCAATATTCTGTCCCGGGTTATTTGAAATCAATGTTTCCAAGTCGTCTATGAATTCATTATCGTCCACTGAGGGTGATCTGTAGCAGGGCATAATGTTAAAGGAAATTTTATTCAAAATAAATCTTATGCTACTAATGGTTATTTTGGTTGCAGGTAGGGTAGTGTGTATAATGTTATAGTTTATGTTGGTCTTGATGAAAATAAGCACACCATCATACTGGTTTATTGTGTCATTGTTAAATAGGGTAACATAGCCAGGGATTGTAAAATCATTTACATTATTAATGAATCTAGTTTCACCCAGTATTATCACGTCTGCTTCATGTAAATTGAGGGTATTTAGTAAAATTACAAACTCATCAAAGTTTTTGTAAACACTTCTAATGTTTAAGTGCAATATCTGAAAGTTAGTACAAATTTTTTATTGGTTTATTTTTTCAGCTAGTTCATTTACTTCAATTGATTCTTCTTTTACTGATAATTCTAGATCATTTAGTAAGTGTGCCTCCATATTTGCCATTTTTTAAGAGGTGTAATTTCTGTTTGTGCGAATAAAGGTGACTTTTACTTCGTCGGAAATATAGTTTTGTTCTTTTATAAAGCCTTCGATTTCTTCATCGGTGTAGTCTTGAGTGATGTTGACGATTTTTATTTTGGGTTGTCTTAGTTTTGTCAGTAATTTATCTTCTAATGCTTGTTTTAGAATTTCGGTTTCATCTTTTGTTCGGCATTTGATTATCATTGTGCCAGTTTTTGTTTGCTTTATATTTGTAATGCCAATTTTAAGCTAGCAGGATTGATCTTTGTATATATGTCATTTTTAATTTGATTGTGTGGTTGTTGTTGTTTTGGTTTGATGATTATCTGTGGGAAATTGTCTTTCACCGTTCTGTTTTCTGGTGCTTGTTGTTTCAAGATTGTGGAGTAGGTAGGGAAGTTATGTTTCTCCTCTAAAGTAATATTTTCTTGCAATAGTTTAATTATTGTTTCTTGGTTGTTGTTTTGGTTTGATGATTATCTGTGGAAAATTGTCTGTCACCGTTCTGTTTTCTGGTGCTTGTTGTTTCAAGATTGTGGAGTAGGTTGGAAGTTATGTTTCTCTGTAATAGTTTAATTATTGTTTCTTGGCGTTTGATAATTTTCTCTTTATCAGCTATTTTGTTCTGTAAGATATTTAGGGTATCAAACGTATATAAAACTGACAGCCGTTTTGGCACAATCAATTGAAAATCATCCAGTATTTAATAACTATTTATTAACTATTTTCTCACACAAACCAAAAGTTTGTAACTCAAGTGGTTAGCGAAACAATGGTGTTGTGCTAGCTTAACTGTTAAGCTGGCACAACTATTTATAACTTTTTACCCAAAATAGGTATGGAATTGATTCAAACTCTCAATTTTCTAACTTTCTACAAGCTCTCGAATGGTATAAAAATAATTTGAATTCGAGCGAATTTGAATGTTTTACGAGGGCAGAATTCGCATGCGGTACCTAGAATTCTCGAAAATTCCTACTTGGAATTAAGAATGATATTTTTTAGCAAAAATCAACACATTTTCAGCGATTGCCAAGTATATGCGCGATGTATGATCAAGTATTCAACTGGACTACAACATTATTCAGTGATCCAATTAAATACTTGATTATCCATCGCGCATATCTGTTTTATTTTGTGCTGGTCGACTGGAACTATATGCCTATAATCTTATTCCAGATCTGTATTGTTGTTGTAAATGCCTTTTCGTCAATATACATATTCCAGCACAATCACTTGAAATAATAAGACTGTTGTTTATTATTTTAAATAGTGATTCGAAATTTTCTATTGTCACAAAATGGCAAAATAATGATTTCAAAATGAGATTTCGTCAAAGTACTATTTGATAACTCCAGCGCAATCGCTTGAAATGAAATAATTAAGAGTTTTATTATGCACTTTCCAACAATAGTACAGTCGTTATGGGAAATATCCGAAGAGAAAGATTTTTAGAGCCGGGAAATGACAAAATAATGAATCAAAATGCGTTTTTGTCAACCTACTATTTATTAACCCCAGTACACCCGCTTGAAATGAAAATAATTTTGTTTTTCATTATGCATTTTCCAACAATAGTACATAAAGTTGTGATAGGAAATGCTCGAAGATTATTTATTGTAGAGCCACAAAATAGCAAAATAATGATTCGAAATGCGTTTTCGTCAACCTACTATTTAATTACCCCAGCACAAGCGCTTGAAATGAAAGGAATTTAGTTTTTCAACGTGCATTTTCCAACAATAGTACAGTTGTTATAGGAAATACCCTCAGAGAAATTATATTAGAGCCAGCACAATCGCTTGAAATAAATATAATTAATGGTTTTGTTATGCATTTTTCAACAGTAGTACAGTTGTGATATGAAATATCCAAAGAGAAAGTTTTTTAGAGCCAGGAAATGGCAAAATAATGAATCGAAATGCGTTTTCGTCACTCTAGTATTTAATAACTCCAGCACAATCCCTTGAAATGAAAATAATTTAGTTTTTTATTATGCATTTTTCAACAATAGTACAGTTGTGATAGGAAATACCCTCAGAGAAATTATTTTAGGGTCAGAAAATGACAAAATAGTGATTCTAAATGATCAGTGTGAAAGCAGCTACGAGTTCCAGCCAGGAATTTGCGGTGCTTATGTGGATGTGGGTCCGTCCGCCAGTGGTCGTCTACTGATGGTCAGAATTCGTGGCCAGCCATGATAATTTTTTTAGAGCCAGGAAATGGCAAAATATTGATTAGAAATGCGTTTTGTCAACCTAGTATTTAATAACCCCAGTCCAATTGCTTGAAATGAAAGGAATTTAGTTTTTCAGTATGCATTTTCCAACAATAGTACAGTTAAGATAGGAAATACCCTTAGAGAAATTATTTTAGTGCCAGAAAATGGCAAAATAGTGATTCTAAGTGCGTGTTTGTCAACTGAATATTTAATAACTCCAGCACAATCGCTTGAAATAAATAAAATTGATAGTTTTGTTATGCATTTTTCAACAATAGTACAGTTGTGATATGAAATATCCAAAGAGAAAGTTTTTTAGAGTTAGGAAATGGCGAAATAATGAATCGAAATGCGTTTTCGTCATTCTAGTATTTAATAACTCCAGCACAATCGCTTGAAATGAAAGGAATTTAGTTTTTTAATATGCATTTTGCAACAATAGTACAGTTGAGATAGGAAATACCCTCAGAAATTATTTTAGTGCCAGAAAATGGCAAAATAGTGATTCTAAGTGCGTGTTTGTCAACCTAATATTTAATAACTCCAGCACAATACCTTGAAATAAAATAAAAATAAAGGAATTTAGTTTTTTAATATGCATTTTTTAACAATAGTAAGTTGGATAGAAATCCAGAAATTTTTTAGGCCAGAAATGGCAAAATAGTGATTCAAGTGCGTGTTTGCAACCTAATATTTAATAACTCAGCACAATCGCTTGAAATAAATAAAATTGATAGTTTTGTTATGCATTTTTTAACAATAGTATAGTTGTGATATGAAATGTCCAAAGAGAAAGTTTTTTAGAGCCAGGAAATGGCAAAATAGTGATTTGAAGTGCGTTTTCGTCAACCTAATTTCCTATCACAATTGTACTATTGTTGAAAAATGCATTATAAAAAACCAAATTCTCTTCATTTCAAGCGATTGTGCTGGAGTTATTAAATACTAGAGTGACGAAAACGGATTTAGATTCATTATTTTGCCATTTCCTGGCTCTAAAAAACTTTCTCTTTGGATACCTATTTCATACCACAACTGTTCTATTGTTGAAAAATGCATAAAAAACTATATTTTATATTTATTTCAAGGGATTGTGCCGAAGTTATTAAATATTAGGTTGACGAACACGCATTTAGAAATCAGTGAAAAAAATTTAAATAATTCGTGATTGGGGTAGTAGAGGGTTAATTTTTGCCCGACAAAATCAAGTGACATATACATCTTGTTAAGCATTCTTGGTAGCATATATTTATGAAAAAAAATCCCGATCCACGCGTTTTTTTTATGGAAATAGAATTATTCCAAAGAAATTCATGATAGGGGTAGTGGAGGGTTAATTTTTGCCCGACAAAATCGAGTGATATATACATCTTGTTAAGCATTCTTGGTAGCATATATTTATGAAAAAAAATCCCCTTCCTTATGGAAAAAAATACCCATCCACGCGTTTTTTTTATGGAAATAGAATAATTTCAAAGTAATTCGTGATAGGGGTAGTAGAGGGTTAATTTTTGCCCGACAAAATCGAGTGACATATACATCTTGTTAAGCATTCTTGGTAGCATATATTTATGAAAAAAAATCCCGATCCACCGTTTTTTTTATGGAAATAGAATAGTTTCAAAGTAATTCGTGATAGGGGTAGTAGAGGGTTAATTATTACCCGACAAAATCGAGTGACATATACATCTTGTTAAGCATTCTTGGTAGCATATATTCATGAAAAAAAAATCCCGATCCACGGTTTTTTTATGGAAATAGAATTATTTCAAAGAAATTCATGATAGGGGTAGTGGAGGGTTAATTTTTGCCCGACAAAATCGAGTGACATATACATCTTGTTAAGCATTCGTGGTAGCATATATTTATGAAAAAAAAACCCGATCCACGCGTTTTTTTATGGAAATTGAATAATTTCAAAGATATTCATGATAGGGGTAGTGGAGGCTTAATTTTAGCCTGACAAAATCGGGTGACATATACATCTTGTCATGGATTCCTCGTAGCATACATTTATTACAAAAACATTCTCGCATTCTTAACAGAAACGATATCATTTATTTCATGGCTGGCCACGAATTCTGACCATCAGTAGACGACCACTGGCGGACGGACCCACATCCACATAAGCACCGCAAATTCGTGGCTGGAACTCGTGGCTGCTTTCACACTGATCATTTAGTATCACTATTTTGCCATTTTCTGAACTAAAATAATTTCTCTGAGGGTAATTCATATCACAACTGTACTACTGTTGAAAAATGCATAACAAAACCATTAATTATATTTATTTCAAGCGATTGTGCAGGGGTTATTAAATAGTAGGTTGACGAAAACGCATTTCAAATCATTATTTTGCTATTTCGTGGCTCTACACTAAATTATCTTCGAGCATTTCTTATCACAACTGTATGTACTATTGTTGGAAAATGCATATTGAAAAATAAACTCCTTTCATTTCAAGCGATTGTGCTGGGATTATTAAATACTAGGTTGACAAAAACACATTTCCAATCAATATTTTGCCATTTTTCATTGTGTATTTCCTATCACAATTGTACTATTGTTGAAAAATGCATAATAAAAACTAAATTATTTTCATTTTAAGCGATTTCGCATTTCGATTCATTATTTTGCCATTTCCTGGCTAAAAACTTTCTCTTTGGTAATTCATATCACAACTGTACTACTGTTGAAAAATGCATAACAAAACCATTCATTATATTTATTTCAAGCGATTGTGCCGGAGTTATTAAATATTAGGTTGACGAAAACGCATTTCGAATCACTATTTTGCCATTTCCTGGCTCTAAAATAATTTATCTGAGGGTATTTCCTATCACAACTGTTCTATTGTTGGAAAATGCATGTTGAAAAACTAAATTCCTTTCATTTCAAGCGATTGTGCGGGTTATTAAATATAGGTTGACGAAAACGCATTTCAATCATTATTTTGCATTTCGTGGCTCTAAAAATTATCTTGAGATTTCTTATCACAACTGTTACTATTGTTGGAAAATGCATAATGAAAAACAAAATTATTTTCATTTCAAGCTGGTGTGCTGGGGTTAATAAATAGTAGGTATTTTGTCATTTCCCGGCTCTAAAAATCTTTCTCTTCGGATATTTCCCATAACGACTGTACTATTGTTGGAAAGTACATAATAAAACTCTTAATTATATTCATTTCAAGCGATTGTGCTGGAGTTATCAAATAGTACTTTGACTAAATCTCATTTCGAATCATTATTTTGCCATTTCGTGACAATAGAAGATTTCGAATCACTATTTAAAATAAAAAAGAACAGTCTTATTATTTCAAGCGATTGTGCTGGAGTAAGTATATCGACGAAAAGGCATTTTCAACAATAATACAGATCTGGAGTAAGATTATAGGCATATAGTTCCAGTCGACCAGCACAAAATATAACAGATATACGCGATGGATTATCAAGTATTTAACTGGATCACTGAATAATGTTTTAGTCCAGTTAAATACTTGATCATTCATCGTGCATATACTTGGCAATTGCTGAAAATGTGGTGATTTTTGCTGAAAAATATCATTCTTAATTCCAAGTAGGAATTTTCGAGAATTTTAGGTACTGCATGCGAATTCGACCCTCGTAAAACATTCAAATTCGCTCAAATTCAAATTATTTTTATACTATTCGAGAGCTTGTAAAAAGTTAGAAAATTGAGCGTTTGAATCAATTCCATACCTATTTTGGGTAAAAAGTTATAAATAGTTGTGCCAGTTTAACAGTTAAGCTAGCACAACACCATTGTTTCGCTAACCACTTGAGTTACAAACTTTTGGTTTGTGTTAGAAAATAGTTAATAAATAGTTATTAAATACTGGATGATTTTCAATTGATTGTGCCAAAACAGCTGTGTCAGTTTTATATACATTTGATACCCTAAATATCTTACAGAACAAAATAGCTGATAAAGAGAAAATTATCAAACGCCAAGAACACTTTCTTTCCTGCAAAAGGCTGAGTACTGAAATGAGTGAACTGAGCTACACAATTTTCTGTTTCATTACTTTCTCTAGGTAGTTTGCACTTTTGTTTCACTGATTTGGATTACTGATCATTTTGGCCATCATCATAGACTTATACCCTGGAGAAGATAGACTTGTTCGTGTTGTGAGTGTCAGAACTTCTAGTGGCATAGTAAAAAGAGCAAATTAAAAACTGTGCGTTTTA
Source organism: Gonioctena quinquepunctata (assembly GCA_018342105.1). NCBI lineage: Eukaryota > Metazoa > Arthropoda > Insecta > Coleoptera > Chrysomelidae > Gonioctena > Gonioctena quinquepunctata. The sequence continues at coordinate 207,304 of JAFIRS010002049.1, read as the reverse complement.
CCTATGGACTCTTGATTAATACGTAGGAAAACAAATTTGAACAATGAATCTTTGATTTATATATGTTTCTTTGAAGTTTAAGTTCTAGTTATAGAATATTTAGGAAAGTTTCATGTATCAGTTCATTTTGATTTATTTTGAAAATAGTTTACCATGATTGAATTTAATCAACAAAGATTGTGAATGATCAGTTCATCTATTAATCTTTTATTATTTTTTTATTTTTCTCTAGAGTTGAAAGAGTGGGGTGTGTTGGAGTGTTTAGGCCATATGTTCACCAATTTATGATTTTGAGATAAAAAACTTTGATTTTAAACATGATTTGTTCAGCAATAAGGAATGGGAGATAACGTCTGGCACTTGAGAAGTATGAGACCCTCTTACTTGAAATATATTTTAGCATTCAATATTAGAACCTCAAGACTTTAAACATATTTATATTCTTTAATTGTTTTACCAAAGATGGAATTATATAATTAAAAATACAGTTCACTTATTTCATTAACATCGTTAAGAGAAAATACCCAGTGAGATTGTTCACGACGATCAGTTGCTCATGAAGATCAGTTTTTTTAATAACTGATAATCCAATTCATGAAATGTAAGTGAATGAACCTCTTCATAGATATGTCCCTTGAAGATTTCAACAAATGCCTTCCTGTTAGGAAAATAAAACAAAATGTAACAAGAAGTAAATGTATCGATGATTCTATAGTGAAAGAGTGCAAAAACCGCCTAGATATTCTATTTACAACAGAACTAACTTTTCGGGAAACTCTTATCACCAGGGCAACTAAACTTGCTAATAACTATTCGGATATCCTGGACTTTTTTGTTCAGTTATTCTTTAAAAACTGTGATATTTGATAAGCTTATTTGTATCATTATTTTAAAACTATGATTCATATCTTCTTGATTTTCATGTGTAATTTTTACTTATACCTTAGATGTTCTTTGCTATATTTACTTCTATTTATATGTGATGTTAGAGTTCTTTGTAAATGTTTAATTTAAGTGAATAAATAAATAAACAATAGATAAGCACTATTATGAACAATATATACAAACCAAAAAGGAGTATATCAAATTAATACAAAGTAGAACGACACAATATCAATCAATTACTTTATTGCCCAAAGAAAATTATTTCTCGTTGACAAAGTCTTGAGATTAAAATTACATTAGTGTAAAAACAAATTTAACAATTAAGAACGAGTACAATATAAAATTAGGTGGTATTGAATCACTGAAAAACAAATAAAAAATACAAACTACAATATAAAATTAGGCGGTATTAAGTCACTAATAAATAAAAAATAGTAGCGAGTACTCTAGGTAAATTCTTAGAGACAAAGTAATTATAATATACATAGGAAGCTAGAGGATATCTGACTGCATAATTGACATTTATATATAAAAGAAGATTTAAATACTAAAACGAACATGTTATGAATGTAGTAAAAAGTGTTATTAATAATTTACTAAATTACCGTAATTGTGGAAGCTATTTCCATTTTCAAAGTTAAGTGATTGGACTGGAAAAGTATGTGTGTAGGATAAAATACATAGTTTAAATTTTCCTAGGGTAAACAGGAGTGGCCAAAAATATATAAATATTCATATCACTCTTGTTTTTCCTCTCTCTACCTACCATTGTGCTGTCTCAATACTGAATTCACTCTAGTGTTAAATTTGATATTTTTTAGAGGAAATGCAATTTCAAAATTTGCCCTTAATATAGTTTGAAACTGGTGGATTGGATCAGGGTGAGTGATTGATTCCCAATTTGTCTCATTACATAATTGAGAAAACCTACTGTAATTTTTCTTTGAGTATTTTCTGCCTAGACTAATTTTCTGTTTAGAAATGTTTGTACTGAGGGAGAATGTTCTACATAGTGCTTCATGGTCTGATAGTCCTGAGTTCTCAATTGAACAGGAGACTCTATTGTCATCCAAGTTTGAGCAGCCATAGTCAATAATGCTGTTTGAATATTGTGATATTCTTGTATAAGATTTTGCATGCATAGTTAGATGGTGGGAAGTTAATAGCTGGATCAGGACTTCATATGAGTGTGTCTCACAAAAGTTTATATTGAGATCACCGGTTAAAATAATATTTTACTTGACCAGTTCCCCCAGTGGTTAAGTAATAAATATCCATTTTGAGGTCCCCCGAGACGATTGAGACCATTTGAAGTGAAGTGAAGTCTGTATGTGTGTCTGTAATCTTCCACGATGACTACCGAACCGTTTGACCAATTGAGCTGAAATTTGGTATAGAGATACAGTTCTTGTCTCGAATGCGACCATTAGTTTTTGGCTGTCATCTATCAAACAGTGACACTTCCACTATTGAAAAATGACAGAAACTATATCGCACGGAACTTGACTTGCAATATGTCATTTGAAAGCCCTTGAAAAACTGTATCCAGAACAGTCACAATTATTTCTTCAACTAACATCTCTCAAAAATAAAAAATAATTGAATTTCAAAATTTTGCCATTCAATTATTCAAAATCTATCCGATGGATCAGAACTAAATTCGACAGGGAGCAACACAAAAAAATCAAATTAAGTCTACAGTTGCAGCTTTACACCATTTCCCAGTCTGGCGCTAAGAATGTTTAATTTTTCTTCTGGGTGTTACCATGCGAGACGGCCGCTCATCCGGGCTTTGACTAGGACGACCCGCGTTTGGTGCAGGACCACTCAGTTGACTGGGGTCAAATATCTCACTTGGTCAATTGACCAGTAAATTGACTGTTGAATTGACCGATCAAATTGACTTCGTACAGCCCTAAAAATGTTTTATCAATGTTTTATTTCAAAATGACCCCATTCTCCCCGTGCCGGTCAAGTTTTTGGGTGTCCCACAGCTGATTTTTTATTAAGAGGTAGCTTTGATAGTAATGTGTCTAATATTGTGGAATAGTTCCACGTTTGTATTGAGGGATCTATAGATTCAAATAATGTTAACCATGTTACTTTGAATAATTGAGAATTCAAAGGTCTTATCCTCGATTAGATGGTTGTATTTTTCAACATTCGTGAAGTGGGTCAATGAATTGAAACTTTCTTTAACGAGAATCAGTGTGCCCCCGTGAGGGGAAGCCTTGTGGTTATATCTATTTAAAATAGTGTAATTTGGAAGGTTAGGTTCGTTCCTCTTCATTTGATTTTCTGGTTGCACTCTCTTTGGAACAGAATATTTTGTTGTCCTCAATTACTTGTATGGTTTTCTTCCTCTCGATACAGCTCCAGTGATATATATTCAGGCATTATATGCAAACAACGTTCTATATTTTTACAACACTTGAATTTCACATTCATCGTTTCTTAAAATTCTGGGTCCTCCTGTTTAATTCTTGATTGCCCATCGAATTTTGCGAGGTTTGTATCATTCAGTGATTAGTGGATAGCTTTTTGTGTCATAAAAACGACGTCGACTTATGAGTTTTGATGTTGTTTAAAAGGGGTGTGTTAACTTAGGAGTTTGATGGGGAAGAAGTTATAGCATATGCGAGTCGTTCACTTACTAAGGTTGAACGAAATAGGACAGTAACTCAACGTGAATTGATGTTCAGATAATATGTAGAAGGCACTCGTTTCACTATTAATACCAATCACTATTTGCTTTTATGGGTCAAGGTAAAGTCTTATTCTTCTTTACATGATCCACCTACCAGCGGTCATTTTCGTTTTCATAAGACATTAGCACGTTTACATGAATTAAATGAGCAATTTTATATATATATATATATATTTGGCTATCTTGGAAACGGCTCTAACGATTTTGATGAAATTTTGTATTGAGATAGGGTTTTGCTTTTTAAGTTTATCTATATAGGCGTCTTTCCTAATAAAAACAAATTTTTATTACGAATCGATATGTATAACGCCATCTCGTAAATTTTTGAGGTACTTGCATTGTTGCTAATCCACCTTACTGGTACCTCTAAACTTTGTGGGATGGCGCTATAGGTCATTGTCCTAATACGAATTAGAGTTTTTCTTTGGTTAGTCCAAGGAACTCATACGGTTTATTTAAAACGTGTATTTGTGCACTAGGTAAGATTGCAAAATATTCATATGTGATTCGTATCTAAATAAGCATCTTCTCCGAAAAAAACACGATTTTACAGAAAAAAACACCAAGCAAAGGTCAGTCGCCCACGTACTGAATTATATACTAATATCCATGCTCATCTATATTGGCTTCTCAAAAGCAGCTGTTGAGATGATGCAAGAATGCTTCACAAACAGACATCAAATGGTGAAAATCGAAAGCAAATTGTCTGAATCAGTAAAATCAATGCGCCGTGTTCCCCAAGGAACTATACTTGGGCCTCTACTGTTAAGTTAATATACTTCAAATATACTGAATAAGATTAACCTTTGCAAGCTGATGATACCCAACTTTATGTATCGTTCAAACCGGAAATGCTGGATGAAGCTGTTGCTGATATCAATTCTGAACTCCAAAATATTTATGATTCTTCCATAAATCATGAACTGCAATTCAATCTAATCAAAACACAGGTTCTCTTGTTTGGTCCAAAGTTGTTATGCCAAAGGTATTTACCTCAAGTCAATATTTCCCTAAATGGAATAACTCTAAATATAGTACCGTAGGCAAAAATCTTGGTGTCATATTAGATAATAATTTTAGGTACAAAAAACAAGTTTCATTATATATCCAGGGAGCTTACGCGAACCTGAGAGTAATTTACCCTCACCAAGCATACCTAAATACTCAGACGAAAGCCAACTTATGTCAGACACTCATTCTGCTCACCTATAAACTCTCCTTGTCTGGATAATCTAGATTTGTTCAGGATACAAAAATTCCAAAATTCCTATCTACGCTATATTATGGTATTCGTAAGTTTCAGCACATTTCTCATTAGCTTACTCAGCTGCAATGAAGAATCGTTTTTTATTGCATTCTCTAACCTTGTTATTATCAACAAATCACCCCAGTATCTTTATGATAAAGTTCGTTTTCGTAAAAAAGTTCTAATAACTGCCCCTGCACATTACGACACTGTTTGAAAGATCGTTCAGTTTCTCTATCTGTACCCAATATAATAGTCATCCCACTTATTTGAAAAAATTGAAACTACCACTTTTCAAGCTATATTCTCGTAAGTGGCTATATGAACAACAATTATTGTGCAACTAACGTCTCGCATAAAATAAAAATGTAAAAAGAGTCAAACAATGCTGTATTTTTTGAACTACCATTATTGTCTCTATCTAATCTTTGTCTATTTTCTAATTTCTTTTTTTTTCTGACTTCTTTTTTTCCATTCTCTTACCAAATAAGCAATATAATTTTAGTATATTATATAGTTAACCAAATATATGATTATATAAGAAATGCAATGCATAAAATACACAAAGTCTTCTTCACCAAGGATTCAATATAAATTGAAACACAACTAGTAGACTACAGGTGAAAAACAACTACTTTCCTAGCAAATACCACGCAGAACATTGAATGATATTCACCTGACAATCCATGCAAACTTCCATATAAATGGATATTGATCGCAAATGTTTCTTTCTGATACGCTCGATTATGTTTAATTCATGTCTAGTTCGCCTAATAATCCTCATACCGGTTTCAGGCTTTTTGGCACTCATCAGTACGGAGTAGTCACCAGCCAGAGATCCGGAGAACTCTGGCCGAAGCGAGACACAACATAAATCAAATCACCATCGAGCTTAAAACATCTTTAGGTACGTCGGAAAAGATAACTTTTAACTGGCAGCACCTAGTGACTGAAAGAAACACTCCATACATTTCTCCTACCTCGATAGGATTCTAAATGAAAGATTCCTTCTCAGTAGGAGTGGCTTAGGTTGCCCGATTGGCATATATTTAAAGAGAGGGAGCCAAGTGAAGTTAGATAAAATAAAAAATGCAATGCATAAAATACACAAAGTCGTCTTCACCAAGGATTCAATATAAATTGAAACACAACTGGTAGACCACAGGTGAAAAACAACTACTTTCCTAGCAAATACCACGCAGAACATTGAATGATATTCACCTGACAATCCATGCAAACTTCCATATAAATGGATATTGATCGCAAATGTTTCTTTCTGATAAGCTCGATTATGTTTAATTCATGTCGTGTTCGCCTAACAATCCACATACCGGTTTCAGGCTTTTTGACCCTCATCAGTACGGAGTACTGTCACCAGCCAGAGATCCGGAGAACTCTGGACGAAGCGAGACACAACATAAATCAAATTACCATCGAGCTTAAAACATCTTTAGGTACGTCGGAAAAGATCACTTTTAACCGGCGGCACCTAGTGACAGAAAGAAACACTCCATACATTTCTCCTACCTCGATAGGATTTTGAATGAAAGATTCCTTCTCAGTAGGAGTGGCTTAGGTTGCCCGACTGGCATATATTTAAAGAGAGGGAGCCAAGTGAAGTTAGATAAAATAAGAAATGCAATGCACAAAATACACAAAGTCGTCTTCACCAAGGATTCAATATAAATTGAAACACAACTGGTAGACCACAGGTGAAAAACAACTACTTTCCTAGCAAATACCACGCAGAACATTGAATGATATTCATCTGACAATCCATGCAAACTTCCATATAAATGGATATTGATCGCAAATGTTTCTTTCTGATAAGCTCGAATTTTCATGTCCTCTGAATACCGCTCTGTGACTTTACCAAATTTATTAACCAATTTTTTTTTTGGTACCCCTTTAATTCTTACGTTGGTGAATAAGAAACATTATTATTATTAGGTACTTATTATATTATTGGCCAAAGATGAGCAGATATATTAAAATATGTAAAGTTATGCAAAGTTTGTGGTTCTCAATACTTACCATCCAAAATACGATTCGGGAAAATAGGTGTGAAAAAATCAGCTGATTTTCCATGGCAAGAGATAGCTGTGGATCTAATGGGACTGTTTCCACGTTCTGCAAGAGGTAACTCGTACCTGCTTGTAATAGGTGATTGGTTCAGTAAATACAAGTTTGTCCATCTATTACGTAAAGCTACAGCCCAAAATATTGTCAAATTCATAGAAGACAATGTCTTTTTAGGTTTTGGGGTTCCCCAATATTTCGTACTAGATAATGGAAGTCTATTTGCAGGTTCTTATTTTGAAAAATTGTGAGAAATATTAAGTTAAAAAAATTTGGTTCAATGCACGATATCATTCACAAGTTAATTTCGTAAAAAGGATCAATAAAACAATAGGCACTACTGTCTGTTGTTATGTGGAAAAACCTAAAGATTGGGATTTACAGTTACCAAAAATTACTCAATACTGCTCGACATGAAGTCACAGGTTACTCGCCATGCTTTTTAAATTTTGCTAGACATGTACCATTATCTGGCAAATATTATGGTGAAATACAGAGCACATCAGATTTAGAAATTCGCCCTAGCGATAGAGAATCATACACTGCATACTTGCTATTTGTAAGAGAAATATTTGAACAGGTTCAACAAAATTTGCATAAATCATATGAGAAAAACTCAAAAAGATGTAATTTATGTAGAAGATATATTTCTTTTGAAGTTAATGATTGTGTATATAGACGTAACAAAGTTCAGTCTAAGGCTGCAGATCAGTTTTCTGCAAAACTTGCACCCAAGTATATGCCTGAGACTTGTACTATTATTAGGAAGGTTTAAAAATAATTTATTAACTGGGAAATGCTAATGGTTCGCCTGGTGGCACCAGGCATATTAAAGATTTGAAACCATATCTAGGTTCAAACTCTGACATTTTGGTTGGATAAACCTCTTAGGCCCACTTGTATAGGTTCAGTTTAAACTTCAAGTGTCAGTTAAACTTTTAATTAATGGATAAAGTTCGTTGTATAGGTGTCTGTAACTGTCAACTGATGGACGGATGGCCAGTTAAACTTCAAGCTTGAAATACTGATGTTTTTTCTGTAACATATGAATAATCAGAAACAATAACGAAAATTCACGGACGGGGGAATGTGGAAAACACAAACAACTAGTCTTGATTGTAACTTGTCATTCTTGTCAGTACTGTGTATTTCCTTCAAAACTGAAAAAATATTGATGAACCAATGTGATTTGAAGTTAGTTACAAGTTCTGAAACTGGAAGATATACAAGAAATATTTTTAATTTTCATCGGTTTAAACGTGTACAACAGTCAGTTTTTCTATGATAACGACCCCTTATCCTATAATACATGTCTATCGATGACATTTCCGTGAACTTTTATATCCAGATCTGGATAATCCCAAGTCATTTGATGAATGATTCAATGTCATTTGATTTGATAATCCAAAGTCATTTGATGAATGACTCAATGTCATTTGATTTCCCTATTTGTCGCCTGGCCAGCGCGATATACACACACAAGTAGTTTTCTTTAAAGTGTACATATTTATATGGATAGGTTTATTAGATACTAATTTTGATTACCATTTATTTTTAATTAATTGTTTTTTAAAAACCTTCCAACCTTCCAATTTTTTTTTACATTAATGTCCTTAGACATTTCTTCTTTTAATGGGCTGTGCCCAAGGGCAATTTACCCAGTCCTTAGACATTTGGTATGTGAAGATACAATTGTGCAAGGGCATCATTAATATAATTTATATTTATTTTTATTTTATTATTTTATTTAATTAATAATTCATATGCCAATTCTTTGGCAAAGATAAAATAAGCATAGTTAATAAAAAAAAATAACTGTTTATTGGTTTTTTTTTGAAGGGGATGGTGTAGCATCTGTTTGGCTGCTAAAATTATAACTCCCAATTCAGACCTTTTAAACGTGATTTGGATACAATTTCACACCTAATTTGTTACTGTGGTTGATGGGCAGATGGCGCTGTCATTGAATCAATGATCTAAGTCGTTTCAAATAGTAACTTCCAGGTTGGTCATATGCTATAGTGGAAATTGAAGATTACGAGGCTTTTATAAGCTAGACTTCTTTTTAACTTTATCACTCCGTTACATATAGAAAATACTACTGAAATTATATCAGTAGATAATAATAGATATAGCTCCATTTTTGGCTTCTATGTCACTTAATTTGTTGATTTCAAATAGCAAGCGCGGGAAGTTCAACTGTTCTGGTTGATTGATGAGCAGGGGGATACTCCATTGTGGCTTTTTTTCAAGAGATCCAGATTTGTAGCTAATAATAATGGATATTTTCCGCAATTTTGGTACGAACCATGTAATATGAGAGTGGAATTGAGAAATTCCAGGATGAGACAATATCTTCGTTCGAGCTTAATTAGTTTGGTTAGAAACCCTCTGAGAGAAGTAACAACAATACATTTCCACTATATGAAACAACATTTCTTTCTTGGGGTTCATTGGATTCATTTTTTAAATTAATGTTTGGATATTTTACCCATATGTGGCAGTTTAGTTCTTATTCTTTTCTACCCATTTTAAGCATGGAGAGTCACTTTCGTGGATTGTTACATAGTACGCAGGACTGGTATGAACCTTCCTAAATAATAGTGGAACGTCTGTGACTCGGCCGTAACCTGCAAGAGTTACAGTCACACTGGACCTGGTGAAACAAGGCAGTATCTTTATATTTAACTCTTATATACTACGAATTTATTTTTATTGACTATAATCTCCATATAGAGATATATATATATATATATATATATATATATATGTTCGGCATACGCACAGTACTGGGCAAGCGCTTTTGAAGCATATTTAGTTATCCATAAGTTTGAGGCACATTTTGTCTTGTTAAAAACCAATATCAAATTTTCAGATTATCTCAAGGGATTATTTAAAGTTCAAATTTATAATGACATTTTTTTGCCATTTTTAAAGTGAACTCATTATCAATTTTACTTATGTCCAGATGGCATTTTAAACAGAAAATAATAGATAAGTGAATATAGAAATATTAAAAGGGAGACTGGTGTTTTGTGTTATTCTTTGACTTTTCAGGTGTTTAACTGTTTTATCTAATTACAAATCACATTAAATGAGTGATTAATACATTTGGATGTGTAGAGAGACCTCAAGCCCTAATTTTTGAATTTTAAAGTTGATTCATTTTATTTTTTATCATAGATCTTATCTTGTATTCTTGACTTAGGCAAGATAATAGTTTTTATTAATTTTTATAAGTCAAGTCAGCGCCCAGTTATAAATATGCTTTTCAAATCAATTTTCCATCCCTACATGCTCGACCGACTACAACGCTAACAGCGAGGTGCCTTTTCTTCTTACTGAGGAGATAGAAAACAGTACAGCATCAAATTTTATTTGTTCCATATCCTTTTCTTTTTCCCTTTGTCGTCGTTCCATCTTCTCTTGCTTTTCTCTCTGCCGCCTTCCTCATCTTCTTGTTTTTCTTTCTGGCGTTCCTCATCCTCTTGTTTTTCTTTCTGATGTTGTTCCTCATCCTTTGTTTTTCTTCCAGCCATTGTTCCTCCTCAACCCGTTTTTCTTCCAACAGTCGTCTCTCTTGCTTGGTAAACAAATGGTTCAAATACAAAAAGACCACGAAATCTGTAGGTCATCTGTCACAGACTCAAGTATAGGAGTGCCTCAAGGCAGCATCTTAGGACCCGTTCTATTTATCATCCATATAACTGATCTCAACGAAATTAGGTGAAAGGATAATCATATCAACTACGCAGATGACTCCAATCTGTAGGTCACTGCAAAAAATATTTTTTTGGAAAAGCAAAAAACTATTTTGCAGAAACTGAGCTTGTTTTAAATGTAGATAAAACAAATGTGGTATTATTTAGAACTAGACAGTGCTCTGTTGACATAACTAAACAATAACTGAATGATTTTTTCAGAAAACGTAAAATTCCTGGGGTTGTACATAAATGAACATCTAACCTGGGATACCCATGTAAACCACCTAAGCTCTAAATTAAACAAAACCTGTTATTGAATGAGAGTTATTAGCAAATATGCCACTAGGAATGTGATGAAAATTCTATATCACGCAAGTTTTGAATCGACAGCTAAATTCGCTATTTTGTTTTGGGGGAGTAGCACACAAACTCAGAAAATATTTACCACCCAGAAAAGGGCCATCCGTATAGTATATCGAAGGGTTACAATGAAACCTGTCGAGGAACTTTTAAGTCAAATAAGATTTTTATCATTTTCGCTTTGTATATATATGAATGCCTTATCTTCCTCTTCAATAACAGATCCAGCTTTCCACCGCCAACAGAACACCCATATAATACAAGATCAGAAAAAATGAACTATCTACCACATAGATTAACACCCACGGAGAAGGGTCCACAGTACATGTGTGTGAAACTGTTTAACTAATTACCCATTCATATTGAGAAAATAAATACCCTAACATCATATAAAAAAGAACTTGAAAAACTGTTGCTAGACATTGAACCACTTTCTGGACGAAATATGAACATATGAAATAAACTTCCCTGACACCATTCCAACTTAGTTTCTACAATTTTTATTGTTAAATCATTGTGAACTTTTTTTGAAATAAAGCGTTTATTATTATTGGCAAACTGCTGTTTGATCATTTCCATTACGGCCTCCATTTAATCACCTTGATCTCGCTAATATGAATTACTACTTGTTTCTCTTTACAACAATAATCAACTGACCTAAGCGGTGAGTGGCTGTTTTTATAGTCAAAAAACAACTGTAGAATTCCCAAGAATGTCGTTTCTGGAATCATCTGGGCTTCTTGGAACTCGCGACGGTTTGGTTGGAGAATCCAGGTCAACGGTCGCTTCTGACATAAACAATGTCTAGCTTATGATAAACAATGCAGGATCGTACCGTACTTATTTTCGTAACAATATGGTGTAGTAGCCTGGGGACATGTGACCAACTGTGGCAGGAATTTAGGCCACCAACGCAAATCAATAAGAATACTGGATGGTGTCAATTACAGAAATGATTGCCATAACTATTTTGTGGCTCAAAAAAATTCTAGCATTTCCTTTCCTCTATATTATGGAAAATCTAATCTACATAAAAAGTTATCTATTCAGCTGCGAAAGTCTTGAGACTAAGAAATATAAAAAGGGACCCAACTTTTGGGCTGAAATTCTTCAATAAATTGACATACAAAATAATAATGTATTTAAAACAAGTATAAAATATGTTTTATAAAAGGCTACTGTAGAATACCTGCACTGTGATACGAGCTTTTTATTATTTGAAAATTTTGAATTTTACTGTTTATTCTAATATTATGTCAATGTATAAGATGTATACAATGTATTTTTTTATGGAACTATACTAGCTTTTAAGGTTTTTTTTGGCTTTAGGGCTTGACCCATGCAGTCAGAAACTAGTTAAGTAAAATGTCTTGACCAATTTTTGTTTTCACACACTGAGACTGATTGAAGATGATGGAGTACCACTTGTAGGTAGATTTAAAAATGGCTTCTGCACTTTTCCGTTCAGTACTAACCTAAATATTTCTATCAATGCTAAATTAGAAGAAGTTTTCCTAACACCAAGGATTGTTTCACAGAGATCTTCTCGCCCAGAGGTCGTTCAGGGCATTTTTTTAAAGACTTACACAAAGGTGGACCTTGGTTAAAAAGGTTATATATAATACACAAGGAAAGACACATAGGGTAACAAGACTAGCCCTAATTAGATTTTTATAAATTAATTTTTGATTTGAATACAAAATGTAGCAAACTGTCAAATATATTTCTGTTATTTGTGGATAACAGATGCATAACATTGTAATTCGACTTTTAGTCGAAATTGGTTTTGCTTAAGGTCATTTGATTGGCGTTCATATTTGCTGCATCCAAGGAATATGTGGTCCAAGTCTCCAATCTCGTTATATGTAGTACAGATCTTGATCTTATGTAAATGTTCTGGGTAGCACGTCCAAACTTCATCCGGCATATTGTTGTGATGTATTTGCGTGGATAATTGAAATTTGCATACCAATGTTTTCTCCGAATTTCTGGTTCGAGTAGAGTATACTGCGTAGGTTTGGTTGCACGATAATCAAATCAAAGTATACTTTATTGTCGAAGATATATAAAATCTCATAGACAAAGCTTGGTAGAATAAAAAGTACATAAACTATAATTTAAAAAAAAATACAAAAAGTACAGTTGTATAACTAATAGAATAATATAATAATAATGTAGATATAAAATGCTGCTAACGTTGATAATACTACAGGGATATTAAAATGTTGCAAATTTGTTAAATCAGAGAATGCCTGTTACACAAACGATAGCATGTCTTCTCATAACAATTGATCCTCATAATATTCCTGCATGTTGTAGTAGGCCTTCTCAAGGAGCATGCATTTAACTTCCTTCCGAAATGACGGTAAGGATATTATAATAATAATCTTTATTTCTTGGGTTGAAAAGTTCATAAAAAAGAATCCATGCACAATAAACAAAGAAAAGGTCAAGTTCATGTCAAGATAAAGTTCAATGTATAAGTATGAATATAAATAAAAAGTACAGTTAAACATATAAAACCTCAGATTATACACTATACACAATTTACCAGTATAAGAATATTAAAGTATAAAATAGTAAAAGTATAAAAGCATTGTTATAATTAAATTTAAAATGTTCAACACCAGGGACCACAGGAAATTAAAAGAGGCCAAGTAGGTGAAATGTTAAGCTGTAAAGTCTTAAAAGTAATGATTTCAAGTTAATTCATCAGTGAATTCTTGAATTGTGTAACAGACTCTTTGAAGTAACATTTTTTTCAGCTGACTCTTGAAAACATGAATGTTTGGAGAATTTTTTATTGCTATAGGAAGGATGTTGTAGAACTTACACCCATTATATTCTACGCCTTTTTGATACATAGAGGTTCTATGAGTATTTGGAAGGATCAGGATTGCATGTAGAAATGGGACCATCTGTTGTATAGTTTACCCTTTGCAATAATTGTTCTATCATCTAAAGTTAAGGATGTTACAGACAGTTTCTACTCCTGAAAATGAGCTTTCTTTTGCAAGTTGATCCACTTTTTCATTATGTGTAATGCCTGTATGTGCCTTGACCCATACAAATATGAATTGTTTATTTTGCCGATGATTACACAAAATAGTTTTTATTTCAACTATATATTACGATACGATGAGTTGATTTCCAGGTGTGACTGTGACAGAAAGTCAGAAAAAATTATTACTTGGGTGATTTCCATAGCTTTGAGAATCACAAAGGCTTCGGCAGTAAAAATGGAAGTTTCTTTGGCTAATTTGAATTTGATTTGCTTTATTTGTCGTATCAGGAAGCGGCACCGGTACTAGGGAATGCTTAGATGCTTCGGTGTAAATTGGTGTGAACTTTTGATATTTTACGTGATTTGTCTGACTATTACGTTGTTCAGATCAGCAAATCCGTATATCTAGGAGTAATTATGTTTATATCTAGTGAAAGTATGTTTAGTTTTGCTTCAGCCATTGCTGCTATGTAATCTGTTGTATTTTTGAGCCCCTCGCATAATGGGGGGGCAGTTTTTATGGATCCAGTATGCACCGGTCAGGTCTTGATGATTTAAAGTGGCTAATTTATTCATGAGTGCTAATTTTTTAGTTTTGCATTTTATAATATTTTTTTCCAAGTCTCCAATCTCGTTATATGTAGTACAGATCTTGATCTTATGTAAATGTTCTGGGTAGCACGTCCAAACTTCATCCGGCATATTGTTGTGATGTATTTGCGTGGATAATTGAAATTTGCATACCAATGTTTTCTCCGAATTTCTGGTTCGAGTAGAGTATACTGCGTAGGTTTGGTTGCACGATAATCAAATCAAAGTATACTTTATTGTCGAAGATATATAAAATCTCATAGACAAAGCTTGGTAGAATAAAAAGTACATAAACTATAATTTAAAAAAAAATACAAAAAGTACAGTTGTATAACTAATAGAATAATATAATAATAATGTAGATATAAAATGCTGCTAACGTTGATAATACTACAGGGATATTAAAATGTTGCAAATTTGTTAAATCAGAGAATGCCTGTTACACAAACGATAGCATGTCTTCTCATAACAATTGATCCTCATAATATTCCTGCATGTTGTAGTAGGCCTTCTCAAGGAGCATGCATTTAACTTCCTTCCGAAATGACGGTAAGGATATTATAATAATAATCTTTATTTCTTGGGTTGAAAAGTTCATAAAAAAGAATCCATGCACAATAAACAAAGAAAAGGTCAAGTTCATGTCAAGATAAAGTTCAATGTATAAGTATGAATATAAATAAAAAGTACAGTTAAACATATAAAACCTCAGATTATACACTACACACAATTTACCAGTATAAGAATATTAAAGTATAAAATAGTAAAAGTATAAAAGCATTGTTATAATTAAATTTAAAATGTTCAACACCAGGGACCACAGGAAATTAAAAGAGGCCAAGTAGGTGAAATGTTAAGCTGTAAAGTCTTAAAAGTAATGATTTCAAGTTAATTCATCAGTGAATTCTTGAATTGTGTAACAGACTCTTTGAAGTAACATTTTTTTCAGCTGACTCTTGAAAACATGAATGTTTGGAGAATTTTTTATTGCTATAGGAAGGATGTTGTAGAACTTACACCCATTATATTCTACGCCTTTTTTATACATAGAGGTTCTATGAGTATTTGGAAGGATCAGGATTGCATGTAGAAATGGGACCATCTGTTGTATAGTTTACCCTTTGCAATAATTGTTCTATCATCTAAAGTTAAGGATGTTACAGACAGTTTCTACTCCTGAAAATGAGCTTTCTTTTGCAAGTTGATCCACTTTTTCATTATGTGTAATGCCTGTATGTGCCTTGACCCATACAAATATGAATTGTTTATTTTGCCGATGATTACACAAAATAGTTTTTATTTCAACTATATATTACGATACGATGAGTTGATTTCCAGGTGTGACTGTGACAGAAAGTCAGAAAAAATTATTACTTGGGTGATTTCCATAGCTTTGAGAATCACAAAGGCTTCGGCAGTAAAAATGGAAGTTTCTTTGGCTAATTTGAATTTGATTTGCTTTATTTGTCGTATCAGGAAGCGGCACCGGTACTAGGGAATGCTTAGATGCTTCGGTGTAAATTGGTGTGAACTTTTGATATTTTACGTGATTTGTCTGACTATTACGTTGTTCAGATCAGCAAATCCGTATATCTAGGAGTAATTATGTTTATATCTAGTGAAAGTATGTTTAGTTTTGCTTCAGCCATTGCTGCTATGTAATCTGTTGTATTTTTGAGCCCCTCGCATAATGGGGGGGGAGTTTTTATGGATCCAGTATGCACCGGTCAGGTCTTGATGATTTAAAGTGGCTAATTTATTCATGAGTGCTAATTTTTTAGTTTTGCATTTTATAATATTTTTTTCTGTCAGGTGTTGGCGTTGGAGTTTTAGGAGAGGTTCCAGGGCTTCGACAAGTATGGGTTCGATAGGGATGGATTGCATCGCTCCAACATTCGTTGTTCTGTAGGATGTCTAATTTGCGTAGTGCTTGTTTAGTTGCACATCCATACAGAGGACTACCATAGTCAATTAGTGACCTTATATAGGATTTATAGAAAGTAAGAGCAGTTTGCGTCTCTGCGCCCCACCATGTTCTCATTATTGATTTGAGAAAGTTTAGGCCTCTACTGCATTTCTGTATGATTTCCTCAATGTGTAAGGTAAGGTTTCCAAGAATGACGTCTAGAGTATTGGGGAATATGGGGTCGACTAAAGATGATGGCTTTAGATTTTTGAATTCTAATCCTAGGGAATCGATATGGCGAATAAGGGGTGAATAGCTTTTAAGTTCATGATTTTACTTGTATTTTATATGTGTAGGTACCTACATATATGTGTATATATACAAGTAATAAATAAGTAAATAAATGTTTATTTTTGAGGAACATTACAATATGTACACAGCTGAGGTAGATAAAGCAACATTAAACAAAACAATCCTCAAATGTATTTAATGAGTCGATTTTAAAATCGAATTCATGAACTCTTCTATTTTATAGGGCTCAATGTCTGACAGAATTCGGAAAAGAAAATAGTTTTTTTGTACAGTTTGAGGTTTTCAATTCTTTTTATTTCTCTAGAATTTTAGACAGTTATAAAATCCTCCTTTTTCTGTGATGGTCCAGCTATGTCTGGGATATTTATAATCAGTGTTCCTAGTCATATATTCAATTTGAGGCTTGAAATCGTCAAATAAATATTTATTCTTAAAGAAAAACAGTAAACATTCTTGGATGTAGATACCAAATATTGTGAGCATTTTGCTTTTTCAAAATAGTCCTTTACATGATTCTGTGATTTTAGTTTCCATAGAATTCTCATTGACCTTTTTTGCAAAATGAAGATTTTATTCATGTTACAGTTTCCGTAAAAAAAATATCTATTAATTACATGTTTGCGTGGTATACGATTTTGATGGTTTCAAAATTTGTGTAGTTTGACATTACTCTTATACTGTAGGACACTTGGCTCAATTTAGCACAAACTGATTTTACATGTTCGTTCCAGCATAACACCTGGTTTGCAGAGATGAGTGAGTCAATGGTATTTCGGATGAGGTCCGGGTATAATTTGGCATGAACTAAAAGATTGGTGTCATCAGCATAATTTGTTGGTATAGTTTAACCATTTTCAATTGCAGAAGCTGTTTCTATAGCGAGCAAATCAAAAACTCACTTCGCTAACACGAGCCTATATGCGAAAAAATGGAACGAAAAATAATGTGTACTACTCGTAAACATTCTCCGTCGGCCAACGGAAGATCAAAAGAGCCGATAGTCAACGTGGGTTTGAGTGACAGCTGTCTAGTTTTGCAGCAGCCAATCGAAACGGACCGCAAGCCAATGATAATGCTTGGGTGTGTGTGTTGAGACTAATAAATACGTGTTTCAGGAGGTTTGAGTGAATAAAAGCCAGTAGAGTCTCTGGTCTGGGATCGAAATAGGTTTTAAAATATTCTATAGTTGTGTGTATTTTGTTGGAAAAGATGGCTTTTTTTCGACCATGGGAAAATGAAATTATGATGATCTGATTGCCTATTAATACATACTTCCTCGTTTATGGCATATTTTTTTATTTTCAGGTATTTTTAAAATATTTAAATATTGAAATAAAATTAGTTTTCTCCGCATCTGCTGCTCAAGGGATTCCGCCTCAAGACTGGGAAACTTGTTTTTTATCCCTCTGCAATTGTAAATGGTTTGACTATAAACACATATTGAAATCTAAGTCTTCAATCAGGTCATTAATGTAAACAATAACCAAAACTGGTCCCAATATACTGCCCTGTGGTACTGCTACTTTATTGATCTTGATATCTGATTTCACTTTTTAGTTTCCTTTTTGTATTGTTGTTCTCTGTCTCCTATTAGATAGCTATGTTTTGAGCCATTCTAGAGCTGGTCCTCTCACACCGTATCTATCCATCTTGTACAATAATATGTCATGATTCAGACAATCATAGGCCTTCGAGAGGTCTAAGAAAATTCCAAGAGCTAATTCCCCGCTTTCGAGTAAAAGTAAAATATTTTGCACAAACTGAAAGACAGCGGTCTGAGTTGACCTTCCTTTTCTATATCCGTGTTGTATGTTGCTGAGTAATTGGTTCGACTCCAGCCAGCTGACCAAACGGTTACTAATTATTCTTTCAAATATTTTTGCAAATGAGTATAAAAGATTAATTGGTGATTTTGTATGTTCAATTGATCCCTACTTTTGTGTAATGGAACCACCAATGCAAGTTTGAGTTCCTCCGGGATTATTCCATTCCGTAAGGAGTTGTTTACAATATATGTGAGGGTTCAATAATATGTTTTAAGCAATTTTTTATTGTCGTCATTGGTACTGCCTCATCTCCGCAGCTCACCTTGTTTTGAAATTTACTAACTATTTCTATTTTTGGTTAAATATTTTATTTGATTGTGAAAGGTATATGTTGCAATTTAATAAAAGTTCTTTCGGGATTTGTTAGAAATGCATTTATGTCATTAGCGATTTTTATCGGTGCACCAGATATTGCTATTTCTGAGTTTGAATTTTGCCTGCCCCTGATTTCATTGACAATACGCCAGGTAGTTTTACTTTTGTTATCAGAGTGGGCTATTTCGTGTCAATGTCTATCAGCTTGAATGAATATGCTTTATTGTTCAAAGATACAAAATCTTGTTGACTAAGTAAGGGCCTAAAACAATCTTAAATTAAAGTAAAGTAAAATACACACACAAAAACAAAGAAATGGGACAATAAGTCGACACCGACATTGTACTAGAATGTATCATACCTACAACAATATATAAAATCTAGCACATGAGAAACATCTTACAGCTTAAGTTAGAATGCATCATTATACAATTCTTGTAAACTATAATAGGGTTTATCTAACAGGAGTGCTTTTACTCCCTTTCTGAAATGTTCTACAGATCTTATTTCTTTGATGTGTTTTGGTAAGTGATTGAACATCTTACCGCCTCCATAAATTACTGAATCAATTGTCAGTGATGGAATCGGGAGTTTAATGTTGCCAGCTTGACGGGTGGCGGGACGTGTGTAGGTAGTGTCAAATTTGTGAATATGTTTTTTAATTAGACATACCGTTTCCATAACAAAAATTGCAAATACTGTTAACATTTTGTGTTTAACAAAAAGAGGTTTACAGGAATCACGAATTTTTGCTTTGCACATATATTTTACTGCACGTTTTTTGTAGTACAAAAACAGAGTCTATGAGATTCATATTACACACCCCCCAGAATGGGATTCCATATCTCAAGTGGGATTCTACTAAAGAATGGAACACAACCTTGGCGGAAGAAAGCCCAAGTTCATTCGATGTTACTCTTACTGCATAACATCCAGAAGACAATTTTTTATTTAAAATTGAAACATGTTCATCGAATTTTAATCTGCAATCTATATGAACACCTAGAAATCTTGTATGTTTGGTGTTTCCTATAACATCATCACCCATGACCAGCTCATCTAATTCACCTTTGAAAGACATAATATTAGTTTTTGCCATATTCACAGCTAACTGGTTTGATTCGCACCATTTTTTCACCTCACCCATATCATCCTTGATAATTTCAAGAAGTGTTTCGGATCTTTATTATTCCAGAATATACTCATATCATCCGCAAACAGTGTTATTTTTCCTGAAATGTTTATTCTGGCAAAGACATTTATGTAGAGTAAGAAGAGAGTTGGTCCGAGTATTGACCCCTGAGGCACACCACATTCTACAGGCAACTCATCGGAGTATGTTGTCGTTTTAACAACTTGGCTTCGTCCTGAGAGATATGATTCAAACCATTCCTGAGAGACACCCCTAACGCCATAGTGGTAAAGCTTTCGTAACAGTATTCTGTGGTTCACACAGTCGAATGCCTTTGATAAATCACAGAATACCGCCGCAGTAGCTTCACCTCGATTTATCTCAGTATATACAAAAAAGAAAAAATTTCCATTTTACCTTTTCTAGCTTGAAAGCCGAACTGGGCATTTGTGATGATCTCCTTTTTAACTAAGAATGCAGAATCTAATCTTCACTTAATTTTTGCTAATATAGGAATATAGAGCTTTGGCTTTTACTAACATACGATTGTATTCTTTTTTGGTTTCATTATAAATATCCTTTAATCTAGGGTTAACATTGCTCATGGTATATAAAATTCCTAATCTACGTTTACATTCAGTCATTTCATGCTTTCCAAAGATGTTTATTTTGTTTTTAGGGTTTCGTGCTTTTACTTTCATAGGAAAACTCATATGGAAATGGAATAAAAATTTATTGTAAAATTTATGTTGAAGTCACCAGCAATTAAGATATTGGTATTTATTTCAATCAGGTTGGCCAAAATTTCTTTAAGTTTCTCTAAAAATATGTTTACACTTCCACCTGGTGGGCGATACACTGATAGTATTGTATATTTTTCATTACTGACCTTAATTTAACTTTTTAAAGAAATTGTAAACCTGACCCTATGACCCTAAAAACTATTGAATGTATAAAACACCAATAACTTATCTAGCTTTATTTCAAGGCGATTCCAATTCGCTTTATGTTTGTTTGTTGTTGTCAGCCTATGGTGATTTTTTTTTCCGTTTTTTAGAATGGAGACCTCTGTATCAGTATTCTTCATCCTCCTGTAGATGATCCCCAATCGGGAGAATTACCATGTGAGCGTTGGAACCCTACGCAGAACGTTCGTACCATTTTATTATCAGTCATATCGCTATTGAATGAACCCAACACATTCAGTCCTGCCAATGTCGACGCATCTGTCATGTACCGCCGCTGGAGAGATTCCAAAGGACGAGACAAAGAATATGAAAATATAATTAGGTGAGATTTGTATTGTTGCATTTAATGGAAAAGTGGTCTCGGATTAAAAGTTTCAAATTTTGTCAAAAATAATTTTTGAACTGAGATCTCTGCAGGGACCACAAAATATCAGTAATCGCTTTAGAGCTGAGCTGTGTAGGCACTCAGCTTAATTTGGAACGTTAATTTGTATTTTTACTTTGGGCATTTGTATTTTTACTTTAGGATGAATATAATAAAATTACAACATGTGGTTCTGTTTACTATAATTATAAGACATTTTTCAGTGTCATGCTAATGGCAGCTTGAGACTCCAATTATTAATTTACAATGATAGATATTGGGACATATGGGTGGTGATGGTGAAGTTTTTAGAAAGGGCCCCCTCCAAAAACAATTCATGGCACAAACTTTAAAGTATCAAAATGTTTGATGCCATTAAATAATTATATAATGCGACTTTTCTGGGGGGGTGAACTTAATACTTCACAGCAAATCTTTAATTATAGGCTCTCAAGAGCGAGAAGAACTATTGAAAATGCATTTGGTACATAACTCATTTTATCACAAAAAAAATCAAGAATGTTTGACGTCTTTCAACAAAGAGCAATGTTCCATTACAATTCTTATTAAACTCCTTGGAAAACTAACATTCCAAAACAGCTTCTATTTTTGTTCTTCAATTCCGTTCAACATATTTGGAGTAAATAAAAGCGATTTATTACTATTATTATTATATTGGGCAAACATATGATTTTTATTGTTTGACAATTGTTGTATTTTACTTGTAAAAGTTTTTGCAATGTCCACTATTTTAATTAGTTCATTATATTGTTGGTCCCCTTTTTACTCAAAACAAGTTGAATGTATGGAATATGAGAGTTCACTAAATATTTTTTCACATTTTATACAGTAATGCACTACTGTAAAGACCTCAAAATCGTACAGTAATGGGCCATCTTACAGCATAGCAAGCATTACAGCAAAGCAACAATTACTGCATAAAAATGTTAGTATTATTTAAAAGTTTCAGGGAAAGAAGGAGGTTTGTCAAAAATTTAAAATTGTTTAGGAATGATATTTTACCAACAAATGGCCTGATTATCTAATTTTTAACCCTGTCGTTTTCATCAGCCATTTCGTAATTATTTTAAAATTTGCTCTTCAAAGATGAGTTGTCAATTACAAAAAACATCCTGTTTAGATTGCTAAGTTACCGAGAAGTCAGACTACTACGTTTTTTTTTTCGAGGTTTTCTCAGTAACTATTATTATTAACATATTTTAATATGAAATACAACATAAGTAATTATTTAGAAAATGCGAAAAAATAGTGGATGCACCTCGTCATGAAAGTGGTTTTACTTGACTCGTATGGTATTTAAATTCTTGCTTCGTTTGGATTCAAACTTACCATACTCATCGTCAAGTAAAATTCCACTTTTCTGAACTTGATACATAATATACTATTACGAGACACAAGGGTCTTCTTAGAATGATTACCTTCATCAATCAGTCTTGATAAACTTGACATCCTTTTCCCCCTCTTATGATGATGGATCATTGTTATCTGTGTTATCCTTACAATTTCCTTACTGGTGATGGTGATGGCTTTTCTAAGATATATGATTCCTTTCCCAACAAAAGGTCCATCCCATGAGCTACATGACGACGGTTCTAGCAAGAAGCAAGATCTATTTGCAATGTCCTGTGAATTATTTAAATTTCCTTTGGTCGTAGATATTGTTCTGAAATTTTGTGAATACAATTTACCAATTTGTCTTGAAATACACTACACATGTATCATAAAATGTCATTAATTTGTAATATTCCCAATTAGATTGGGATACTGCTGAACCCGGAGGTTTTTGTCTCTTGTATATTTATCTCGATATTTATCCTGGAGATTTTTCCACAGACGCTTGCATTCAATTGAATTCAAAATATGCTTTATTGTTATGAGTCAAATAACACTTGTTGACAAATCTTGTTAGACATAGAATTACTAATAAATAACAAAAAATAAGAGATCAATAAGTACGATTTCTTGCGAAACTTCCGCAGTAACGGAGGTGGAGGTGAAGCTCTACTCATTAAATTCAAACTTTAAAAAATTAACTTAAGTAGTACATATGTTATGACATACATGTATGAAAGATTTCGAATTTGCAAATTAAAATTTCAGATTATCCTCTGCTGATAGAGTAAAACGTATATAAAAAATATTCTTACAAGTTATAAAATTGAGTTTCTGTAAGTATTGCCCTAACTTTTGGAAAGTTTTATTACATGTATTTTTTTTTCATTTGGCAGATGATTATATATTTTCATCCTGGTATATACTATCAAATCCTGGTATATACTATCAAATCCTCAATCATAGTAGACTTAACAACAGTTTGTCTTGTGTTATATTGCGATGATATAAGCAGGAGTTAATTTACGTTTTTACGAATTAAAGAAGCTGCTTCTAGAAGTTATAAACAAATTATAGTAAGGATGTCACTTTTCCCAAATAAATCCTCATAAAGAGTCTCTTGGCTTTGCCTTGAACATATATCTCATGGCTCGTTTTTGTAAAACAACTCTTCTGGAATAGAATAGAATTTATTTCCCAGTATCCATTATTGCGATTACATAGTTCTCAAAAGTATCACATATATAAATATAAACAATGGAAAACACCCTAGTTAAATAAAAAAAACTATTATTGACACATACATTTACAAATAGAATTAGATTATTGAATTTCACATATAGGAATAATAAGTAAGGAAAATATAAAATTGTACAGTACATAGTTGAAGTAGAAATAAAAAAAATATCTGCATGGTGATGCCATCAGCGTACTTTTCAAAACTGACATTGAAAGAATTCATCCATTCGATAAAAAACGTGTGAATTTAATAGCTTCTTTAGTTCCTTTTTGAATAATTTAATATTGTCAATATCTTGTATTGTCCTGGCGATATGATTGAAGACTTTTATACCTGTATACAAAGGTCCTTTTCGATTGGTGTCATATTTGATGTTTGGCAAAACTAACTGTTTGTTCTGTCTGGTGTTATGACCGTGGATGTCCGACGTCTTTTTTATGGTGCTGCGATTCTGGAATATTATTAATAATATCTTGTAGATATACAGGTTTATCACTGTGAAGATTTGTAGTCTCTCAAAGTGGGGTCTACATGTTTCACTTGGATCGAGATTAGAGATTGCTCTGATGACTTCCTTCTGGAGAATGAGTGTACTCTCAACAGATCTACATGCTCCCCAGAATTCAATTCTGTATGAGATTAAGCTGTGAAAGTAAGCATAATAGACGTTGAGCGCCACACCTGGTCCTAACTCTTTTCTTCTCGTTCTTATTGCAAATATGGATTTATCAGTCTTTTATTTAGATTTTCTATGTGGATACCGAAGTTGAGGTTTTTGACGATATATATTCCTAAGAATTTAATTCTTTCACATGGCTCAATGTTACCAGATGACGTAGTTACCACAATATTGGGTTTTGGATTTCGTGGATGTTGAAAAGTAATATTGAATGTCTTTGAACTATTTAGCAGAAGTTTGTTTGTAGAAAATCATTGATTTTATTTATTTATTTTTATTTATTTATTTATACGGATAAACCATTTTTACATAAGTACAATGATAAATATAGCTAGGTCTAAGTTTCATTAAATATATTATGTATGTTATAGAATTCCCTAAAAATTTTAAATAAATTTCCTTAAATTATTATATATTTTGCATTTCTAATACGGATCTCAATCTATTCTTGAATTGGGTAAGCGTAATATCAAATAGGTCAATAGAACCATGAATATCATTAAAATTCCGAGGTAGTCTTGCTAAGGGGCTATGATAGGTGTAGTTGTTAGGATAAAATTGAATTGAAAACAATTTCCGATCTCGAGTTCTAAAGTGTGTGTTGAACCTCAACTGTGTCAGAATGTAATTACAGTCGATCAGACCATTGACAATTCTGAATAAGAAACAGAAATTAAAAAAAAGTTCTACGAATTTCCAGAGACTGGAATTATTTCATGCATTAAAGTTTGGCTTTTTGTGGCCAGTTCCCCCCAGTTTTTGTCATCGATTAGAATACTGGTATCATCTGCGAATAGTGAGAAGAAGGTTTGGGGAAAATTGTAAATAAGATCATTAATATAAATCTAAAACAAGGTTAGGCCTAGCACAGACCCCTGAGGAACGCCGCATCTCACTCTTCGCTTTCGCGATTCTGTAAATATCACTGCCCCCCAAAAAGCTATTCCATATCAAGTAAATCAAAATATGCTGTTCTAGCGGATGCATACCCTAACGCTTAACATCAGCTTATAATCGATGTGTAAACTTAAAAGCCTGGTGGTTGTTATTTAGAGATATTGCAATTGAATTTGCTTTTATTAGAATTATAACAGGAATCATCCTGAATCTCCATTTTTTATAATGATGTTCAGTTTTTAAAGTATGTAAACATTGAGTAAATATATAAATATATTATAACTGAAATCATCATGTATCTCTATCCCATATGTGGTTTTTCATAATGATGTAAACATTGACTAAATATTTGTAACATTAAAACTCCAATTTCTAATTATTCTAAGTGTCTTCTTTTAAAAGAGATAGAACATACATCAAGAATTGCAACAGATAATAATTTGCAAATCGTTTCCGAAGAAAGAGCCGAGAACTGCTAAATAATGTCATTTAATAAAATTTAATAACTTATAGCACGTGAAAATTATGATTCATAGAAATTCTCCATAAAAACCCTTTGGGATTGTCTCATCGAAGGTAGTAACAAAAACATCAGGGCCAAGTTAAAATAATTCTGTTAATTGGTCCTGTCAAATATATATATATATACAGTAAAACCGAATATAACGACATCGTTTATAACGACAGATCAGTTATAACAACCGAATGGCAAGGTCCCGGCCGAATCTGTATAAACTAATAAGTACACATACCGCCTATAACGACATCGGATAAAGCGACATATCGCTTAAAACGACGAAACTTTATCGATATTCATCGGCTATAACGACCAACCGTTTACCTATTCCAGCAAAACAAAACATTGCGAACAATTTTCACCTTTATACTAATAATATGAAGGAATATTTTGCTATAGAACTTCTTTCCCGCTCTTTGCCATTTGACCTTGCATGTTTTACGACTTATTCAGTGCGATAGTTGACCGCGTGAATTACAGGTTGATTTTAAAACTTTTGGTTTGGTTCGTGTGTTTACGAGTTACTATGTCGCAAAAAAGAAATAGGAAAGTGTTTAATATTGAAGAAAAATCACATATTATATGGAGATTAGAAAATGGCGAGTCAAATAGTGAAATTGCAAAGGAATGTGGAGTCTCACACTCTAACGATTTGGAAGGATAGAGATAAAATAAAGGCTCTTTTCGAGAACAACTCTTTGAAAATCAAACGATCGAGGACATCTGAACATAAAGTTATTTGAAAACAAGTTCATATGCATAACCTATCCCCATACTACAAACAGACATAATATATACATACATACTTGTATATATTGCTTATAACAACTATCGGACATAACGTCCGAAGTATACGGTCCCTTCAATGTCGTTATATCCGGTTTTTACTGTATATATATATATATATATATAAATAAATAAATAATGTCATTTAATAAAATTGAAAAACTTATAGCACATGAAAATTATTATTCATAGAAATTCGCCATAAAAACCCTCCGGTATCATCTCACGGCCTAGTTAAAATAATTCTGTCAATTATATACATAACCAAGACTTAAAAACGGCTAAGAAAGACTAGAATAACCTAGAGAAAGCCTTTAAACGTTCAGGTCTGACCAGAAAAGTTGTATTACTGCGGACGTGAATAGCAAGCAAACTGGAAGATAATACCTCCATCAAAAAGTATGTTAACCAAATTATTCCACCGTTTATAAATTATCCAGCATTGGAATGAAGATAAATGAAGATCGGATCAGCACGTTACTTTTAGCAGGACTTCCAGAAGAATACAAAATATGGGGATATAGAGTTTAGTTATTGCAATCAGTGCAGCCTCTAAAATTCTACAAGATGTGAAATGTGATAGTAACTCCGTTTAGTCCTTAGCTTTATTTGGGAAAAATGTTTTTAATAAAAATTATTCTCAAACGAAAAGCAAATGCTCCCGTAACTGTAAGTTACCCGATAAAACGTTGAAACCAATTTATCCAGTATAAACTTTCAGTGCTGTACACTCCTGAAAAGAATGGTGTTGCAGAGTGGATGAACAGAACAATTGTGAAAAAAGCAAGATTTTATGCTGTTTGATGCAGAACTTGGTAATAGTTTTTGGGCTGAGGCAGTATCTACCGCTGCATATCTGATAAATCATTCTGCAAAAACGCCAGAAGTAATTTGCACTGGAAAAATACCAAAATTGGATCATCTTCATGTTTCTGGATGCAAGGCAATGAAAGGTTTACACATTAAAACAGAAGATAAAGAAGTTCGATTCAAGGTCTAATGAATATATAACCATAGAAATAACCAGAAGGAAATACTTTTCCACTGCTGAGATTCAATCATGCAAAGATAAAATGTTGGCTCTCGAATACCTCAATATAAAAAATATTTTCTTGGGACTAAAAAAAAAGAAAACCATGAAACATGCATCCCTGGAGTAAAAACTCTCAACCTCTCGAAATAAATCAAAGTTCTCCTGGCAAATTGTCTCAGAAATAAATCGGAAAAATAATAATGACGAGGCGCCCTCCCCTTCCAGATGAATTCTGAAGAAGACTGTAAAAACTCATTTAACCAATTCCTTTTATTAATTTTTTTTGTGGGGGGGGGGGGTGGCATTAGGTCACTATTCATCATTTTCCCCCAAATCTTGAGTTTTCCAATCTTAACTGCACTAGATACATCAACTTGAGCTATAACAGGGAATTTAGAATTATTCGGTACAGTAATGATTAAAAATATAAATATGTATAATTTTTTTTAACAATTGTTCCATATGTATTGTTAACAGTGTTTTTTTAAACACATTTTGATTCATTTATGTACTTTTATAGGAAACAAGCAATGGCAGCGCGAGCAGAAGCGGAGAGAGACGGCATGAAAGTGCCTCTCACTCTAGAAGACTACTGCATTAAAACTCAGATGAAACCAAATACTTCAGAACCTACTGTTGAAATGACAGACTTTTATGACGATGACTATGATGAAGAGTATGACGACCTTTCAGATGGTTCAGAGTATGCTGAAGATGAGAACGACAGTGGAAATGGAGAATTGTGATGTCGTTAATCTTTGAATTCACACATCCAACTTGTATAGTTTGTGGGTAATTTTTTCCTAGGATATTTTTTTTGTACAGAGAGT
Organism: Gonioctena quinquepunctata; assembly: GCA_018342105.1. Lineage (NCBI taxonomy): Eukaryota > Metazoa > Arthropoda > Insecta > Coleoptera > Chrysomelidae > Gonioctena > Gonioctena quinquepunctata. The sequence goes on along the minus strand of JAFIRS010002049.1, from coordinate 178,570 downwards.
AGGTTAGGTGCAATAGGAAAAAATAATAGATTTAATCTCTCAAATAATTTTCTAATTAAACTCGATTGCTCATTTAATTTATTATGAACATACCAACTTTCATTTTGACCATGTATCCCTATATATTTTTTTCAGTCCCATGCGAATTAAACTATTAGAGTAATTTTGAGCATGAAGAATTGGAAATATGTACAGGATGTTCATAAAATCAGAGACTAACTATTATTTTTACGAGTTATGCGTTAAGCATAAAACTCCAATTCAAATCAAATAGGAACCTGAAGACAACTTCAACCTGAAACAAACCCTTTCGCAAACTTTGTACGATCTCATTCAACTCACTGCAGTTTTGAATTGTATATAATACTAATTCATTTGCCTCATTTAATTACCTGTAAAAAGACCCATGTGTACATAGTAGATTTTAATAGTGATGTTTATTTAGATTACAATTTCAGAATGAAAATCGGATGTATTAGAGTTTATATTGTTTTGTAAATATTTCAAGGTGTTATTTATTTAGATCTAGTATTTTTTCAATAATCCTGGATATAAAGTTATCTCTGCCAAAGAGACCAGAGGCACACCTTTAGTTTCACCTCGAAAAATACCCACTCAAATATGTGGAATGGAGGAGAAATATTAGTTATTCAATTGCTAAGCATTTTTACGAAGGTGTGCTTCTAATAGTGGACTATCCTGCCATGAAATGCAACTGGTATTTTTTTCATGTGTGTAAATTTTATTTTATGTTTATGTAATAAGGAATAAACGTTTTTGACTCCAAAAAAATCCGATTTCATCTTTATTTCAATTTATCTGATGCTGTTTTGTGAATCATTAATATTATTACAAACAATCTTGAGACATTACATATTTGTGTTGGCGTATTTTCCCATTTGTGTATTCCAAACTATTCTTGATGTCGATTGAATATTTGATTTCTCTGTCTGATTTATCTTTGCTATTTTTTATATTTACCAAATGAAACAAAAGCAAATATGACCATTCGTACTAGGTTGTTGCTTTACAAATATGGTCACATTTATAGCTAACTTAAAATAAATAATAGTTTAAAAAAACTAAAAAACACGCTTTTTATAAAAAACCGAACTAAAAAATAAATAAATAATAGTTTAAAAAAACTAAAAAACACGCTTTTATAGAAACCGAACTAAAAAATAAATAAATAATAGTTTAAAAAAACTAAAAAACACGCTTTTATAGAAAACCAAACTAAAAAATAGAAAATAAATTTGAATTAAGAATAGTGTAAATTTTTTTAATAAATATAAATTAATAATGTAAATAAGAAAAAAAATTATTTTATTTTAAAAAAAGCGTGGGCTGCTTAATTTAAATCAATCAATCAAAATATGCTTTATTATCAAAGAATAATATCTTATTGACAAACGTGAATAAAAGTCCTCTGGGATTTTTCAATGATTTAAAACAAAAAGTCATTTCGGAACTAGACTCTGTTGGCGAGCTGACCGACAGGGCTAGCAAATTAAGATTTGATTAAGAAAAAGTAAACTTTTGACTCCTCGAAATTTCGGACACAGCCCGTCGGGTAGAAATTCTCAAAAAGAGACTGTCGCTTTCGAAAATAGGTTCCAGCCGGTATCTATCATATCTGGTGAGATACCGGGGTGACAAAGTGCGTTTCCAATGGGACCTCCGCAAAATTCAGAATTTTCTAAATTGGGGCAATTATTTTTTAATGGCCACGTAGGGGCGGTGGAAAGTTTTTCCCAGACTTCCGTTCCAAAAGCGAAGCGGAAGTAGGGGAGAAGTAGAAGGGCTACGACGCCACTACTTCATGATTTGTCCGCTGATGTCGATGGTGGCGCTAGTGCCCGGGTGGTGTGTCGGCGTCCATGTTTGTAAAGAGGTGGGGTGATGTGTGATTGGTCATGGGAGTGGGGTGGAGTTATGTTGGGCAGATCTGGCATGCTATTGGTGGGTGCAGACGGCCATGTTGGATGTGCGCGCGATGAAGAGGTGGAGTTACGAGGTATTGGTTGGGTAGGTCTGGCATGCTATTGGTGGGTGCAGACGGCCATGTTGGATGTGCGCGCGATGAGGAGGTGGAGTTGTTTGGGTAATTGGGTCGATCTGGCATTCTGGGGTGCAGACGGCCATGTTGGATGTGCGCGCGGAGGTGGACGTGTTGATTGGAGCATTCTATTAGTCAGGACTTACGCGGCCATGTTGGGGGGAGACCGGTGGCGTGCGCGGCCATTTGGGGGGACGACTGTGGCGTGCGTGGCCATGTCGAGGGACGGTGGCGTGCGGGTGGACAGGAGCTATCGGGAGGGTGGACGTGAGAGCTACGTGGTACGTGGATTTATACGGATTTACGTGGATTCAGCATGGCTGCTTTGCATATGTCACTTGTCATCGAATAAAAACAAATGCCGACGTTACGAATCTAAACGAATAATCGAAAAATAAGCACTTCCGGTCTGTTGAAATTGATAGAGAGAAAAACTAATGCTTAATTCGGATTGGCCACATCGGAGGAATCCAAATCTGCAATAAAATGACGACTTCCGGTCTGTAAAAATAGAGATTGAAGAAAACTAATGCTCCATTCGGATTGGCCACATCGAGCAGAGTCCAAATCCGTCAAAATCTCATAAACCGGAAGTGACCACTGATTTTGATGCGATGAGGAAATTTTCGGTGTCAATGGATTTGTCTCGATGTCAAGATGCATAATTGAGCATTTTCCAAAGCGATTCATGTAATTTAAAGCATTCAAATCGCGATTAATTGTTCTACGATAAAGTTGGAGGGCGGAGCTTGATGAATTTACAATCCATGGGTATTCTCCTTCCATTTGACACCTCACTTGCTAGGACTAAAACTGAAATTTAGATTTTTTTAAATTGTTTTTATGTGCCAAAATGCCTTATCGATTCACGTTAGCTCGTTGAAAATCAGCTGAATTGGAGACATTGACTTTTTTGGTACACCCTGTTTACAAAATGTATGTGAATTACTATATTTTATGATAATTTGAATCACTCTGTAAATTTTTATAAGCGTCGGCCATTTTTTTCCTCCCAAATGACAGATGACGATGTTTTTTTTTCAAAAAGAAATGCTGAACTGTAAGATCGAAATAGCTCAGACGGGAGAGCGGTAGACTGAAACTCTACAGTTCCCTGAATCGATCTTTAAATTCAACTGCTGAATACGCCACTGACCGGATATCACTGAATAATTTGATTTACCCAATTGTGCAGGAAACTTGATAATTTGTTCAGAGTGTGCTGCTGATGATAAACTCAAACAGGAAACGGCATCCGGTGATAATTCTAATTCGAGCCAGTAACAGGAAACGGCATCCGGTGATGATTATGAATCTACAGGAAGTAGTTTCCGCTTGCTGATGATAGGAAAACAATGATTCATCATCACATAGACCCCACCTAAATGGCGCATGATTGAGAACGACATAAATATCCAGCTCAGTGTCTCCAGTACAGTCAAACATTGAACGTGTGCTCGATATTGAGTTGAAAATTAGTTTGTGCATTCAAAGGCAACATTCCAATCTTGAAGACGTGTGCATTCTGCAACTGCAAGATATTCAAAGACGTCATCCCAATCTTGAACACGTGTGCATTTACAAAACATTCAAAGACGTCATTTCAATCTTGAAGACGTGTGTGTGTGTCGTGCAACATCCCTCTCTTGCAGGTTAGTGAAATAGTGTTACTTCACAGAAAAATGGATCTACAAGGAATCAACGCAGCAGCACTTGTAAATAATAAAGAAACAGTCAAGCTGTCCGATCTACCTCAAAACCAACCACAACCCATTCTAAACATAAGAATAGTGAAGTCGAAGTGAAATTCCTCTCGTGGAATTGCAAGAAAATATGGTCTTTCTACCTAAAACGCAACAGAAGCGATTTCCCAGAATCTATCGAAGTTCACCCCGTATAAGTACACGCTGGTGTTCAAAGGTGTTAAGTGACTCGCCCATCAATTCGAAATACAGGAGATTCCCCAAGTTTGAAGGGTAGTAATTGATAATTTATTCAAGTGTGCTTTCATCGATAATGTCTGATATAGGTGCCCTCAGTGATTAAATAATAGAAAAATTCCAAAAGGCCTCACTCATTTTGAAAATAATTTATAAAATTACTCAATAAACATATTAGGTTGATGAATCGAGCTATTAAAATCGATTGTGATTCATGGAATTTTTGTTAAATTGCAAACAAATCTCTCATTTGGAAATATTTAAAAATATAAAAAAAAACTGGTGAACATGTTGGTGGGGGTAGACTTGGTGAAAAAAAAGTGATCGAGTCAGATGGGAGGATGTGCACTCATCTTTTCAAAGCAGAATTCGAACAGGGGTAATCATTAATTTGGAACACATTTTTTCTCTTCAAAAATAGAATCACGCCATTTTGAAAAAACTAAACACTTTGAAAGTAAATAGAGTTTTTTGTGGAAATTCATTAAAAATGAAAATCAGCAAACCAAAACTGAATTTAAGTATTTTCATTCAAAAAATAAAGCCATTAGTCAATCAACTAATTTCATGAACATGTTACAGATTGGTTTGTTGAAAATATGAACAGGATGTTCATAAAATCAGATGTGGAATCATCTGCGACTGAAAGATAAACTTTAGTCACTATCTTCCATCGTCAAGATAACCTCTTGTGGGGTATTCATGTTGAAAATGGAAACATTCTCAATTGAATATTGATAGAAATATTTTTTTTGTGAATTGAAAAATCCACGATAAAAATGAAGTTATTTTTTGTGAATGTCTAACAGAAAACAACTACTTCCCCGGCTAAAGCCTCGCTGGACATTGAACTACATCTGATAGTTATTCTGAAAAGGCCCTAACAAAAATGTTTTCCAAAAGAGAGTACTCACCAGAAATCATTCGTAACTTCATTTTCATCGTGTATTTTTCAATTCACAGAAAAATATTTCTATCAATATTCAATTGAGAATGTTTCCCTTTTCAACATGTTAAAGATATAATTCTAAATAGGTGTTCTGAATTTCAAGAACGGGATTCCGGATGGGCTCTGAGAGGAATAGGGAATTTGGAAGTGAACATTAATAAATATGAGGTTGGTAATGGATCATCATTCATTAAACTTCCTGATGTGATTGCGCGCAAACAAGCTTGTTCAATCTTCAAAACCAAGACAACGCCTGTTTTGCAAGGAGTATTGTTTCGGCTCTATACCCAGTCCCGATGAGAGAAGACCTGCACAGAATTTCAAAATACCCCCATTACTCGACAGTGTTGAATCTTGAAGGTATTAAAATGCAGTTTCATGAAAAAAAATTGAAAAACTCAATAACATTTCAGTTAATGTATACCGTTTGGACATGAATAAGACCGAATATGATGTAGTTCCATCTCACCTCACTACCCAAAAATTGTATAGACATGTCAATTCACTCTTAATACAAAATAAATATCCGAAACCAAGAGACAATGATCTTTCAGAAAATGATACGGATGAGATAACATATCATTACTGTTGGATAAAAAAACCTTTCAAGATTGATTTCCAAGCAAGTATCGAAACATGGTCATAAGTGTTTCGTATGTGATAGATGTTTAAACTATTTTGGCAGTCAAAAAAAATTGAATAGTCATACGGTTGATTGTAAAAAATGAGTGTTTGTAAAATCTATTTTCCAAAAAATAAATATACAATTCAAAAATCATCTTTTCGAAGAAAGAAACCCGTTTATCATTTATGCTGATATAATATCTTTACTGACACCATTCAAAGAAACAAATGAGTTGAATAAGAGTCGTTACCAGAAACATGAAGCGTATAGTGTGGATATTACGTAAAATGTTCATATGATTACTCTCTATCACATTTCAACCAGCACATATTGACCAGCTATCGCAGGTCAGACTGTATGAAGTGGTTTTCAGATCAAAGGAAGTTGAAGCAGAAATTATTCAATCGAAAATCCAAAATATTGTACCTATGATTGAAAAAATCGACTCGAAAGATGTCACCCAAAAATTGTCATATTTGTGAAAAACCTTTCGATGCAGATGATGAGATTACAAGAGATCATTTCACGAGGTCATACAAAGTTTTCACACATGCGCAATGTAACCTTCAGTACAAAAAGACCTTTGTGGTTCCAGTGGTATTTCACTATTTTTCTAGATATGACAGCCATTTTATAATTAAAGACTTAGCACAAAATAGCGGTGTGAGTTTGCTACCGATGAATAAATAAAAATATATTTCAATCACCAAATGTAACGCAAATACCAAAATAAAATTCAGATTAATTGATTCATTAAGGTTTTTAGGGGCTTCTCTGGACTCTCTTGTATCCACTCAAAATTTGAGACGTGAATTCCAAAATCTCAATGAGGATTCTCTCAAATTAGTAACTCGAAAAGGCGTTTTTCCAACGATTTCATGGATTCCATTGATAAACTGAAGATGACAGCATTGCCTGATATCAGCGAATTCCATAACCGCTTGAATGATTGCGACATTTCTGAACATGAATACCAACATGTTCAAAAGGTGTAGCAATCATTCGATTTGGCAACGTTGAGAGAATACAGTGATATTTACATGAAAACGATATTATGCTTTTAGCGGTTGTTTTCGAGAATTTTTGAACAAAAAGTCACACAGCATATGGTCTTGATCCTGCACATTATTTCACTGTACGCAGATATACTTGGGACTGTATGTTGAAATATACTGGATGTCAATTGGAAACGTTACAAAACGTTGACATGTTGCTTTTTTTAGAAAAAGGCATACGCGGTGGAGTTTCACAAGCATGCAATCGCTATTCAAAAGCGAATAATAAATATATGTCAACATACAATCCCGAAGAAATTTCCAAGTATCTCATGTATTATGACGTCATTCAATGTGTAAATATCTTCCTAAGGGAAAATTTCAGTGGGTGGAAAATTGTGAAGATTTTGATGTTTCTCAAATTTCCGATGAATCATCTGAAGGTTATATTTAGAAGTAGATTTATCATACCCTGAACGTCTACATGATACGCATCGTGATTTACCACTTGCACCTGAACACAATATAACTCCAAAATCAGAGTTACCTAAATTGATGACCACCCTTTATGATAAACAAAAATATGTTTTGCATTAGACAGTAATTGGCAAATGGTCTCATGCTGAAGAAAATTCATCGTATTTTGAAATTCAGACAAACCCGTGGCTCAAACCCTATATCGATCTTAACATCAATTATCGAAAAGAAGCACAAAATGATTTTTAAAAAAATATTTGTAAACTCATGAACACGCCGTTTTCGGCAAAACTATGGAAAACAAATGGAACCATAGACTATTTTGGATCGATCAAAAACTGTTATATATAAAATTTTCATTATCAATACATGTTGCCAAAATTCAGCATTGAAAACTGTAAACTTCTTTATACCGATACTGATAGTCTCATTTATGAACTTATTTGTGATAAAGTTTATGAGACGATCAAAGAAGATGGTTACAAGTTCGATACAAGTGATCATCCCAAAGACAATAAATATAACATTCCTTTGACGAACAAGAAAGTAGTTGGTTTAATGAAGGATGAGAATGATGTTCATATAATGACGGAATTTGTTGGTTTGAGATAAAAAATGTATCCTTTTTTATTGATGTTGATAGTCCATCTGCGAATGAAGGGCAAAAATGTATGAAAAAAGCAAAGAGGGTTGAATTCAATGGGGTGAAACGAAAAATCACTTTTCAAGATTATTTGACCTGTTTGAATGAACGAACACAGAAAATGGAATCTCAAAGAGTCATTTTATCCAAAGCCCATAATTGCTTCGAGTCCGTTTGATGACAAACGTGTACTCCTTTCGGACCACATAATACCCTTTCTTGGGGCCATTACAGCATTATCGATGACGTATATGAATGAGTTATCAATTACTGTCTGTCTGTATTTTTATATGTATGAAAAACTTTCGAAGATGAAATGTATGAAATGAAAAACTTGTTATGTAACTGTTTCATTTCATGATTCAACTATCAACATATGTAGAAGGGAGTCAACATTTTTGGAAATTGCCCTTATGTTACAAATTTTTTCAAATTGGACAATTCTCACATGTTACTGAACAATGGATACAGCAAACTAAATGTCTACACTACACGCATTTCATTTTCCAGACAAATTTTACAAGATAGAGTCTCAGCGGTGATGACAGTTAAATTTTTTTCGAGATTCTTGAGTTTCCGAAATTTACATTCATCGATCAATTCATGCAAATCATTGCTTCATCTCCAGGCATCCAATCTTTCACTTCGAGACGGCAGTGAAAACATTTCAGTCGACCACTTCTAGTGTTATAGAAAAATCCTGCCTCGGCTAGTTCCTTGGGTTTTTGACTCAGACCCATTGGCCAATCAACGAACGATTCCAATCGAATTTCCATATTCCATGTAGGTTGTCTTTTTCTTCGGATGAGTGATAAATCACCATCGTTGAAAAATGGACATTTGAAGTGATCTAGCAAAGGATCGTCTCCCGCTTCTCATCTGAATCCTTCAATTCGGCATTTTGGACATACAACTATGTCATCTGAACCGGTGTAAATGAAACCGGCTTGGGCTAATTTCTCTTTCGGGAAATCAGATGTCCAACTAGCAAAAGTTTTTAGTCTGTCTGTCGTGGAATTAACAACATCCATTCTCTGTGAAAGGCATGCAACAACTGGGAGAAATGAAACTATGAAATGAGCTGATATGTTTATTGAAAAAAAAAACAAAATCTAAAAGCATTTTGTTTCTTATATAGTTCATACATTCCAGCATACAATAACTTTCGGTACTTTGACAAACATCACACAATGCTCACAACAGTTTGTAGAAAATTATGGTAATAAGTGAGAAATTGCATTTTTGATAATACATCACATTTTTTCACAATGAGAGAGTCTATTTAATGAGTTCATACAAATAATTTTTGGTTAGGTGAAAAATCACAGAGTCTTTGCTGATCATCAATGTCGCAGAATTTTGCAAACTGATTTTCATCACATCACCAAAGTCCATGATCATCTGGCTCGCCTCCTCTCCGACTGTGAAATGATATGCCAGTATTCCATCCATCAAGTTGATGAAAACAGTCCACTCGAAAACATTGAAGGAAATTTGAGATTTTTTCAACGGCAGGTTCGAAACTTCTCGCCGGACTCAAACCGCAATGCAGACTGACGTCACTGTTAAGCTCATAAACTGTATTGAGTATGTAGAAACGTTCACTTTTGATAGCTTCTTCATATCTCAGCCAAGTTTTTTCCAGTTCACTGTCATATGATGCGTAACCGGAACTTTCTGACTCACATACCTCACCCATGACTGCGGGATACTGACTGAATTTTTTGCAATTCTTCGTTGTAGACTGTAGACTGCTCCATTGATTGACCTCCCCTCCAGATCCTCCAACAGATATATGACTGGGTGGAAAATTTTCACTTAATTCAGTAGTCCAATTCGAAGTGTAGACTTTCGCGAAGATATTTTTCATCTTACGTATCCTTACGATATCACCAACGGTGAATTTCCGAAGATCAGTACCATAGAGAAACTAAAAATAAAGAGAGTTGTCAAACCTGCAGTAAAAGTTGGCACCACGTTTAGACAGTGGCGACATATCTCGCAACTGGCCGAACTAAATACAGTTGGTAGAACCGATTGAGATAAGGCGGGTTTTTCAAATGTGTTACTTTTATATGATTGATATGGTATATATTTTATAAGTGATCGATTTGCCATTCTTCTATTCCATATTAATGGTTGTATCATATGAAATACAGGAATGGCAAATCGATCACTAATAAAATATATACAGTAATCGATTCGTAGAATCTGTTAGTTCGTTCGTGGTTAAAATAAAATTTCAAAGTGAATCTTTATTTCATGATATCGAGAACAAAATCAAAGATCTTATAAAACAAGAATAATAAGTTGAACACTATAAAAACACATTTTATTGTATCTAGGACAAGGTACAACTACAGACAAAACAATAATAAAACTCCGAAAAACAACAAAATTGAAAATTTTCTTCAGTCTTATCATCAAATCAACCAAAATAAAAACAAATTACATTTACAACAAACCTTCAATAATTTTGTTCATTCATTAGCACAAAGGAGAACGAGTAGGTATATAACAAATACTCCAGTTTGATGATAATCTTCGTACTTCCTCAAATGGTGATAGAAAATGGAAACTGATGGACGGAAATAAGTATCAGTTTGTGAAAAAAATTCTGCAACTGATGGATGGAAATAAGTATCAGTTTGTGGAAAGCAGCTTATATTTTACCTTGTGAAAGAATATTTCAAGGAATTTCAGCGTCAACTCGAATAACAAAACATTCCATTTTCGACGTTGGGTTCACAATTCAAGTCCATTAGTATAATTTCTATAATTAATTTTTCGATGACAATTAACAGTAGAATTATTCTGAAATTATTATGTTGTTGTCATTTCCTGACAAATGTCGAAATTGAAAAATTATCATGTCAGTCGTCTGTTGATTGCGGGCAGCGCCTCCATGCGCGACTGGCCGTACCAAAAACTTGGTGGTCAAGATCGCCAATGTTTCAAACAGTCTCTTTATTTTTAATTTGTCTATGGTTCACACTCATGGAGTATTGTAATAAGGTGCTAATTGAGAACTCATTTTGTATCATCCCATGTCCAATTAGAAAATAGCACGCTGCAAGCTCAAACACGAAAAGCTGTCACATGAACTCGGCCAAAAATGGGCGCCAAAAAACAGCTCTGGTCATCCTCGATTGAACAACCGGGCCTAAATCACAGAACACCTTAACTACACAGAAGCTCAAATCCATCTTTCCGCCCAAACTTTATTTGAGAGCGCTTGTGCTAAGCATATATTTATTAACTACATATATAAGTGGTACATTTGTCAACGTCAAATTCAAACTTCCAGCTGGTTTCATTCGTCTTTGCATTTGAAGTGTCCATTTTGATTTCGCTCTTCGCAGTGATTGTTAATAAATGTACTACAATAGGAAACCCAGAATATATTTTCCAATCGAATAGATAACCAAACTGAAAAGTATGCTGAATCTAGATGCACCTAGAACTTCATTTGATTCAAATTTGCCACTAAAATGTGACAGATGTACCACCTAGCAGAGAAGGGAGATCACGAAAAATTCGCCCCTTGAAGATCAACGTGCCGCCTTTTACTTACGCTTCCGGGTAGTTAGGGTGTTCTGTGCCTAAATATCCAGTTCATTTCTTACGTAGAAGAACACCGAACTTGGCTAACCTTGCTATCCAAGTTGATGGCCAGCTGATCAACTTTTTCTGTCTTCGTTTATATGTTGTAGTAATATTTTCTTTATCATAGTATTTCCAATTGTTACTGAAACATCACATTAAAAGTGAGGTTGAATTTATGTTTGGGTTGGGTTATTGTCTCTCAATATTCTTGAAACAACTACAATTGGCGTTAGTGTTTGGGGAAGTTATTCAAATGAAGGTCATATCGAGGAGCACCTGCAAATACGGAAATTTCGACAAAAATTTGGGATTTGATAAATTAATTTAACAAAATGTAATGTTTGAAGACCGAATTTATCCAAAGAAAAAATGAAACTATGCGTGTTCTCTATTAACAATACACTACAAATAGTAAAAACATAATGAGCTGGATGCTGGATAACTTAGACACTCGTCTCGTGATCGAAATAGATAATTTAAATAATAAATCTTGTAGCCGGGCTGAGGATGTCCTTCGACGATTTGCTGTTGGGTTCAAATCAACAGTGCCGCTTCTAGGTGGCGTATGAAGTTAGTAATAAGGCCTGCCCAGAACACTGTGTGAATGATACATAATAGGTTTGTTTTGGTTCGCAGTCAGAATGGTTCTGAATCGGTTCAAAGCAGCGGGACAGTCGTGGCATGGAAAACTTCGTGCGAGCCCATTTCGAATATACGGGTGTGCGACTGTTTTGAACGGTTCAGAATCGCTAGAACTGCGAACCAAAACAAGCCTAATATGTTCTATGTTGTTGTGATTGTCCCGCCTTCTTACGGCCCCTCTTCACGTTGGCCAATATATTGGCCAATGGTGTTGGACAACTCGCAGGGCAAACATGTGGAAGGGGTTTTTGTGTCACATTGGTAGGTATTGGAGCGTTGGCCCACTCGTTGGTGCCAGATCCGAGTGGTGTCGGTTTTTCAACACAGATCAAAGGGTTTTGGCGGGTTGTTAGCCGCCGCGTCCACACGTTTAGTTTGCAACGAGCTCCCAGAGTGATTGCACGCGATTTCAGTACACTTCACTCTCTTTCTGTACACACTTAGGTAGAGAACTTGTATGCAGTAAATAAATAAAGCCGCAGCAGCCGTTAGCACCTCGATTATTATTTTAGCTTGGATATCCGCACATTGGCCTGAACCGATGCAAACTGAACGACCTTCCAACGTGTGGACAACTTAACAAATTTGTTGGCCATTATGTGTGCCACACCATTGGCCAACGTGAAGAGGGGCGTTTAAAAGATAGATGCACTATTGGTTAGAGCAATACACGGCATCCCCACGAAAACACCGTCCTTGTCTACGTCGGTTAGAGACCGGATGGAAACGGATTTTCCGCAAGGAGGGATGCCGTTATTGCGCCATATAGGAAGCAGAGGACAATAAATGATAAGAGAGAGAACTGTGATATTAGGCAATCCATCGACCTGTCAAAACGAAAGCAATATGGCGGCTGTTGGCACACATTGTAATTCGTCATAAGCGACCATAGTGGTAAAAGTGTTTATTTTGTGATTTTCTGTGCGAATTTGAGTAGTTTTTTCAATTTAGGATTATAATTCGTGCTTCAACTGAAGAAAAATGCCCTTTATTTGCATTGTAGTTAACTGTGGGTCCCGTCACGACAGGGATAGAGTCGGGTTTCACTCGGTGTCTACAGTATCAAATCATAAGTTTTGACCAGTTAAAATGACTTATCGAGGAGGAGAAGAGCTCTATGTTAGCTGCAATCAACCTAGAAGATCTTACGGATTCGAAAATCAAGTATCAGAGAGGCTGCAGCAGACATACGCTGGGTGCACATTCGTGATAACATCCTTCATTCCGTCATGGATACCTACCTATAACTTCAGACTTTTGTGATTTGATTTGTTCCGTAGAAGATCTTACGGATTCGAAAATCAAGTATCAGAGAGGCTGCAGCAGACATACCCTGGGTGCACATTCGTGATAACATCCTTCATTCCGTCATGGATACCTACCTATAACTTCAGACTTTTGTGATTTGATTTGTTCCGTAGAAGATCTTACGGATTCGAAAATCAAGTATCAGAGAGGCTGCAGCAGACATACCCTGGGTGCACATTCGTGATAACATCCTTCATTCCGTCATGGATACCTACCTATAACTTCAGACTTTTGTGATTTGATTTGTTCCGTAGATCTTACGTATTCGAAAATCAAGTATCAGAGAGGCTGCAGCAGACATACCCTGTGTGCACATTCGTGATAACATCCTTCATTCCGTCATGGATACCTACCTATAACTTCAGACTTTTGTGATTTGATTTGTTCCTACGATTACTTGTTTGATTTTGCCTGCTTGTATATATCTGAACTATTGTACATTAGGAGGTCCCATTTCAAATAAAGTTCATATATATATAATTGATATATTTTCCACTTCAAAAGTAGAGAAAACTCCAAATGAATGTTCATATATATGTACCTACCTCCTCAAAAAATATTCTTATAGGTAGTGTTATTGAATTACTGGAAAACAAATTTTCTTTAGGATTCTGGTGACTCAATAAATAAAAATATTTAGAAATATGTCTTTCAATCTCAACCTTCCCTTTTTAGATATTTCAGGCAATTATCGAAAGCCTGGATCAAGTCTTGTGAAGGGTGCTGTATTTGATTACTTTGTTTTGATGTCCATCGTCTTATGTATTGAAGGTTTACACGATGTTTTGAATGTGAATACTGTATTCAGACGATTGCAGATACAAACATTCAAACATCGTGAAAACCTTTTCAAGAACATCAAGACGATGGACGTCCGAGCGAGAGTAATCAAGTTACCACATCGTCTACAACCTTCAAAGGGTATTGTAATTTATTAACAGTAAAATTGGATATATAGTGATATTTATCGAAATTGTACTATATACAAATATCAATATTGTGTAATTTTTTATAATTGGTATTAAATTAAGAGTAATCAACTGAATCAGTAAAACAACAAATAAACAAACATTTATTTATATATATTCATTTGAAACATTTTATTTTTAAAACAACTGAGCAAGAGGCAAGTCGTCCAATAAATTTTTTGACTGGATGGCATTGGCCACACAGCTTCCAAATCTGTGCGTGACATTGCCTCTAATATAGCACCAATATGACCACCTACTTCACTGTTTCCAGCCATACAAGTACAGTGAGCAGTACAAATGCTTTCATCCTTTTCAATTATGTACCAAACATCTGAAGGTTTTTAATTTGCCTTTTGTGAATACTTGACCTGAAAAAAAAGTTATGTCGATTAGAAAGAACTATTATGAAAGTTGAGAAGTAATATTCTTAAATATCAAATCAATGTCTCTTATAATAAACAAATGTGGCAATAAACATAATAGAACAGATCAGAAGTTATTATTATTCCTAATTTATAATAATTCACTTCGATGACTCAAGATTTGCAACTGTACATGTACCCATTAGAAAAAACCTGCTGCCTAGGAAACAACATATTAGACTAACTAAAATATATAAATGATTCTGAATTTTTGTTCTCACCTTCACGACGAAGCCAGATTCAAAGTATGTATGGATTCTAAACTTGTATAGGGCTTCATCTGCATTTGGGAAAGCTGAGTAAAAAGCAAATACGAAATAATATCCATATTCGTAACAGGAGGAGCACCAACAATTGAACAATTCAGTTCAGAAATATTCAGTGTAAAAAGGATCTAAATCACTGATCAATCCTCAACTTCATTTTATACCTGTAACAAATACATTGATAAAATGTAAACAAAAGATGGGGATGTATTTTCAAGCATACCGTTCACCAAAGCCTCTGCTTTTCAACAATAGTGTCTTCAGGTAATCACTCTCCATCTGAATATTATTAATTAACAACACAAAAGCTCCGAAAATAACCAAAAATACACTTTTACAAGCCAAAGGTACACACTGACAATGATATTCTTATGGCGATTATCGGTTTGTGTGCCAACAACACGGGTCACGTGGTATGGATTGCCTAATAACTGATAACATAACCTTAGATAACCAACAAAAAAATCCACTGATAAACACACTTGTTTATTAACCAATTTTGGATCATAATGTTTTGTAAAGATATCTTAAAATCAAGTCGAAAAATATTATTCCATAGAAAAATGCCTCTTTCAGTATGTATCTTTCAGCTTTATTCTCGCATACTTTCTCAAATAGTTATAGAGCATATTTTAACGAATATTAAATAAATATGTCTATATTTTGTGTATTCTAACCATAATTGATTTTTATATTTTAGTTGCACTCCTCTTTTGGTAGAGAACTATCAATGGCATGTCAAAGAAAAATTGATTATACATTAATAAAAATGAAATATAAGGCAGACATGCTACAGACTTTTTCTCACTACAGGCATTTAGTGAAAGTCTTGCAAAGGTATATAACAACTTCTGCTATGCAGTGTAACACGGATATAGAAGACAGAACAATGGATATTCATAAAAAACCAAGACCCTCCACCGAACTTGATAGTGTTATTAGTATTATTCCAGAAATTCCGAATTGTCGCTATAACGAGGTGATACTTATTTTAGAGTAAGATCACCGAGCCGGCAGACTTACGTTATACTCAAAATCCATACTCAAAATTTCAGCTTTGCTAAAATGACTTGGGTCTGCCGCCTCAGGGATCTTAGACTATTTTAAAATATTCCATTTCAATAACTTTGAATATTCCATTTCATCACTTTTGAATGATTTTCTTCACCACAGATTCATCATGACAGCACTTCATCTAGAGATGTACTGAAGTTTTTCCCCTCTCCAAAAAATACTTTGCACAGTATTTTCAATTTGGTTGCACAAGAAACTAAAAATAAATCTCTTAATCTATCACCATCCTTCAGATCAGTCAAAGAAGGCAAAAAACCTTCTGTATGGATATGCACCTACAATATAGGATGGCCAAAGGACGTGAAGTTCTCAGCAAGAGATACAAAAAAGAAACTAGCATCAGACAAAGCAGCTTTAGCAGCTTTGTCTTGGTTGCTGAAAGAGAAAAAAATTACTGAGCAAGGGGCACCAATAATATATGATGAACAGGATGTCAAGAAAATTTCTAAAAATACATGTCCCATAACTATTGATAATTGGACTGTAGAAAGAATGAAAAGAATTGTGGATGTGTATCAAAATGAGATAGAACCATATATTCAGAACGGCGAATTAATAAAATACAGTGATGTAGAAGATAATGATTTTGATACCAATACGAAAGAAAATAATATTTTGGGAACTTTCAAGAACCAAAAATTTCTTGGCCTAGGGAAATATTTAGTTAACGAGGAGCTAAAGCTTCCAATCTCCGAATACAAGTAAGTTCGAAATAATTGGCTTATCATAAGTACTTTCTCTAATTTTCAACTAAAAATGTTCAAGAATACTTTTTCTTGTACTACTTCAGAAATATTCCTATTCAATAACAACACTGGAATCAAAATAATACACTTCATTTCTTCTAAATAACTATTTGTATATAACATCAGCAGCCAGTTTCTCCCTAGCAGCCAAACAATTAGTGATGGGTTTCTGAGAACCATGTTTGATATTTATATATATATTGCTTTAAGAGCTGTTTGAACTATCAACGAGCTTTCAGTTTTTTAAAGGAAAAAAAGTCTCCTCCTTCATATTTTGTTTTTGTCTACCCACCCTTTCTGTAAATTAGAAAAATATATTTTTCATTGAAGGATAGATAAATTTATTTATACCAGAGACAAATCTTACAATTTGTGTAGTACATGTCGTAACTAACCATCGAGTGCCAGAAGATTCCTATATGCGCTTTACAATAACATAATACAAAGCAAATATGGAATATGCAATTTTTTATTTGTATTTTGGATTTGCTTTTCAACACTGAAGGAAAACCTGGCAAAACCTACAGCTCCATCATGAAATTATTGACAGATTCCATTATTGCATACATTGATATATACACTAGGGTAGGTTCGCCAGTAGTCGGCCTTTTTTGTTAAACTTTAACTTACACCTTTAATTGCAGACAGCTCTTTCAAGTTAATTTAAAAAATCTTATGTTAGCGTGTAGCACTCAAATTCAGTTTTTAAAGGGTGAAGAAAAAGAAAGATTGAATTTGAAGAGGTTTTCTGTCCAATTTTTTTTCTTCAAATTGAGCACTTGTGCCAGTAGTTGGCCGTTAATATTTCACTAGTCGGCCAGGCGTGGACCAGTAGTCGGCCCTGGTAGTTTTGGCGATTAAGCACCAGGCCCGTACAGAAGTATTTTGCCACTCGTCACCTGCGGTTTATTCATGAAAATTATTAAGAACAAGTATCCAAGTATAGGTAAGTAATAATGTCAGTGGAAAGAAAATAAAAACGAAAAAAAAAGCTTAGAAAAAATAAAACAAATAACTGATTTCTTCACAAAAATTCTTATCCATGGGTAGGTAGAGTCAATTTTACAAAACCATAGGCAAAGAAAATAATGTCACTGTCTTGTAGGTGAATTGTGCCCGTGATACAAACAATATATAAAATATTTGTTTTTTAATAAAACTCCTTAATAAAAAATGCAAACAATAAAACCTTTATACTAATAAAATTAAACAAAACGGTGAAATAAAATTAAAAAACTTTTTGAACTGATACTGATTAGGTATACTGATATATAATACTGATAATTTGTCTGGGTTTCCCTTCTTTAAATGACGTTTTTATTTTTTCTTCCCCAATTATTTTTTGAAAAGTTTGAATCAATTCTTGTTTCTTAACTGGAAACCCACATTTATCTAAATTGTTTATCCATTCAACCAATTTATTTTCGTTCCCCAGACTTAAAATCGGATCTGGGCCTATTTTACGCGGCTTGTTGGCATCTCGGCCCTTGATCCGATCCTGTAGTGTTGTACGCGAAATCCCACAGTTCCGACAGGATTTGCGAATTTTAGCCCCATAGCCAATAAATGGATGACATCTTACTTGAAAGACCGGGAACAATATGTGAAAGTTTCGGGTTCAGTATCTGAGGAAAAAAAAATGAACAGTGGAGTTCCACAAGGCTCTGTCTTGGGGCCCATATTATTTTTGTTATATGTAAATGATCTCACTAACTTGAATATTAGCGGTAGGTTTACCTTATTTGCAGATGATGCAACTATTGAATGGCACACTAAAGATAAAGATAAGAATACTCTCAGCCAATTGATCTCTACAGATCTAGCTGAAATAAAAAAGTGGTGCGATGCCAATCATATGGTCTAAGAAAACTAAGGTGTTATCATTTAAGGGAGACATTGACAAAATACAACTAAATAATGACACACTCATGAAATCTGATCATTATAGATTCTTAGGCATTGTACTGGACCATAACTTAAAGTTCGATGGCAATATTATGGCAATGGCAAAGAAATTGTCATCTGGGTGTTATGCTATCAGAGTTATTCGAAATGACATCGGTCATCTTATTGCTAGAAAAGCCTACTTTGCTCTTATGGAATCTCATATCAGATATGGTATAGCATTTTGGGGAGCCTGCTCACAAGTTGTTTAATGATCTTTACTCTACAAAAGAGAGCACTGAGCACATATGCCATGTTAACCATCAGTTAGTTCATAAGCATAAACTACATCTATTAAAATCAGACACTGCACATAACACTAGGGCAAATGGCCAAAATATACCTTTATTAATCCCTAGAACCACCCAATGCCAAAATTCAATTATTTACAATGGTACGAAAATGTTCAACCATTTACCGAAGTGAATAAAAAATATCCATAGCCCTCCGAAATTCAGAAGAGCTGTAAAAACATTTTTACTCACAAGACCGTTTTATGACTTGAGGGAGTTTTTTGAACAAAACTTTGAATAGTTGTGACAGCAGTACAAAATATGAAGTATCCACGTCTTACACCAACTAGTGGAAGGTATATGTGTGTTTTTAGAAGTATATATGTACGATTGTTTTAAAAAAAAATCAAAACATTTTATTAAAGTATTTTATGGTGGATATATGTATATATATTATGTTAATATTTTTATCATCTGACAACTCTCTCCTGTTTTTGTTTTTTTGTTTTTATAACCAAAGAATAAATTAGGGAAAAGTGTTTTTATATCTATTTTACTGTATTTTCTTAAAAATATTTTATAGTATCATGATTGTATGACAATCCTTACTGGTTTGCATAATTTTAATTTTATATAATTACCATTACCACCTGCTCATTTCAAGCAGTTACGATTTATGTACTATTATATTTAGAAGCTTTGTCAATAAGATTTCTATTCTTTCGATAATAAAGCATGCTTTGACTTTGATTTGACTTTCTTACAGCTTTGAGCGCTCTTTGCAAATTTTCTTCAGAATATTGATGAAGCTTTCGTTTTTTCTGGTTTTTCACTATCTGAAAGCTAAAATTTCAAATTTTAACCAAAAAAATGAAACTAAAACCAGCTTAAAATGTTATGGCCGACTACTGGAGAACTCAGCGATTGATGTCTTTTCCAGTAGTCGGCCATTCAATTCTATCCGCTGTCACCTTTTCATTTTTAAAAATCCTCATGTCTGACTACTGGTGTAGATAATCAGCTCATTTCGTACTGTATAATGATGACGGAAATGAATTGGCCGCGGGGGCCGGCTTCTGGCTACTCTGACAAATCTTTATGCTAGTAACCGGCCCCCCTGTTTTCAAGAAAAAATTAATAAAATATGGCTGTACGAACGAAACAATAACATTTTGAAAGTATTTTCCACCATCTAAACACACCAAAATACATTCAATAGTTATGTGTGAATTTAAACTCACCTCCAAACACTTTGCTCTAGATCTTGAATCAAGTTTACTAACTACTTCAAACACTGGACTAGTGAACACTGTTAACTTTGAGCGGGAATCACAGGGATAAGGATGGGTTTGTGGAAAAGAAAAGGTGATAGTTTTATTTCAGATAGGCAACAAATGATTTTTAAGTATACTAGCATCTCAAAATTGGCACGTATTTCAAAATATTATAAAATAAAGTAGATTCTGGTCGACTACTGGAGAGGGCCGGCTAACTGGCGAACCTACCCTATATCTATGGTGAGACTAACTTAATAACTGAAATAAAACTAGAACTGGACAAACATTCTTTGGTTCAGATCCTCATTTTTATATGGCTCAGAGCAGAATAAGTATCTGATAATTGTTCGTCTGAAATTGACGAGGTTTTTTATCTCCTGAATTTTTCTAGGAAGCATATAAAATTCCACACAATTATAAAAACTGCCTTTTTTTAAGAAGGGTGGTCTTATGTAGAGGGAAGGTAAGATTATTTTTGTGCCTTGTAACATAAGAATGGGTAGATAATGCGCCATCGAATAACTGTTTATTTTTTAAAACAAAATTTACACATTCAGAAAAGTATATGCCTGGTACAGTTAACAAATTTACAGATTTGAATTTTCCTCTACAAGAGTCACCTATTGTGGGATTTCCCAGTATTCTGATCATTCTTTTTTTAATTGCGAAGATTTCTTGTCTGTGGAACTACCCCAAAAAAGGATTCTGTATAACCAAATTAAATTGACCAAAAGTAAGCTGTTCTAAGAGTTTCAGGATCTACAACCTTTTTCAGTTCTTTGATTGCATAACAAATTCTACTAATCAAATCAAATCAAATAGAGCACACATTGTTTTGGAACCAGTTTGCAATATTTTCTGTGGCAGTGATAGTTTTGTCATAATAGGGCTATAAGCAAGTTACATTAAAATGAAAAATGTCTTATTCCTCAAGACAGCTGACTACAAATATCTACACAATAGGTGTATTTTGGTTGCATATTCATAAAAAAACAACTACTTCCCTGGCTAATGCCTCGACGGACGTTGGATTACATCCGATAGATAAACATTTGAGAAGTACGTTTGCACGTTTATCCATCAGATGTAATCAAACGTCAGTCGAGGCATTAGCCAGGGAAGTAGTTGTTTTTTTTATGGATAGGATTGTAGTCATCTGTCTTGAGGAATAAGACATTTTTAATGAAATAATAGCTGGCTATCGATATGTTACTACAGAAGCAAGTTAGTGTCATCGTCATATGAAGTTTACATAGTAGTTGAGTCCCTCACAATATTTGTTATATCACTTACATGTAGGATAAACAAAATCGGACCAAGTACGCTACCCTGTGGTACACCCATAGCAATTTGTTTCTCATCTGAAAAATTATGCTTTGTATTATGCTTTACGCAGACTGCTTGTAGTCTGTTAGAAAGATAAGATGTCAACATGTGCTACTCCGCGAACACCCATTTTATATAACTTGCTCAGAAGTATTTCATGGTTCACACAGTCAAAAGCCTTCGACAAGTCCAGAAATACACCATGCTATGACCTATAAAGGCTGTTATTTATTTAAAAACCACACCTCTGATTAGCCAATTGTTTTTCGAACCTCACATTTACTTTTATAAAAAAACACTTTAGAAAACCCAGATAATAAGGATTTTACAAATACCGCTTAATGATGTATATACAGGATTGTACTAGTATTATTTTGGTTCACTCTAATCAATACCAAATCATTTTCGCACCATTTGACAGTACAAAAGCGTGTTTTAAAAAGTCTTTAGAGGTTCTATATGGAGTGTTGTGAAGCTAAAAGCTAACAACTAGAGTTACTTGAAGAGCGGTCTGTTCAAATAATTCATTCTGTATATGATTGAGGTTCGTTCTAACCTATGTACTCGGTCATAAAAAAATGAAATTATAATAAGTTGCAAATTTAAAAGATATAATTAAGATCAATTCTCAAAAAATTACACAAATTCATAAATCAATAATTGTTATAGAACCATTACACATAATTTCACCAGAAAATATGGGTATAAAAATGTCAATAAAACCATAGCAAAAATCAATATGATATCAGTTACAAATGTTCTATAATTTCAAGGCAATAATCAATGTATTTTCAGTAATAACTTTCAATATTAGTTTATAGTCAATTGTAACAATATATTTTAATAACTTCTTTTTGTGCTTTATCAGTATAATCTGCGATTTTATATTTACACAAATCTAAAGCACCAAGGTCAATATCTTGTTAAAACAATTATCATTGTAATTGTTTTTCTTCTTTAAACAATAAACTTTAATATTTTACTGGACTTGGAAACATAATATCAAATTTTTCAATTATAAGCAGTGAATAGCATTAATCATAGTATATATCTTTTCAGAACAAGCAAACTATCAAAATCTAATAAAATGAAGGAATATTTATCAGATTAGTTGATTAACACTTTAAGGAATGTAGAGAATGAATGTGGAAAAATGTTCATTATATAAAACCTGGTACACAATACAAAGAGAAGAAATATGTTGTCTCACCCTATATACACTTGGTCCGAAGATCACTCACTACAAACGGTTCTTGGTTCATTACCGTAATTTATTAGGCAAATATTTTAATTAAGTGTTTTATAATTTAATCTTTAAAAATCCCGTAAAGCAATTATTTATTTATTTACTTCTGTTGCCAATGATGAAATTCTGAAGAATTCTCCTAACTACATATCAGTCTATGTAGATCGACTCGTTTTCTATGTAGCTACGATGTTGAAGTTGTCTTTCTTCTTATAAACTGGTAAACAAACTCATCAGTGTGAGTCCTAATAACTGGTACACATTGAACTTGTTTAAATCTGAATATAACTTGAAATACTATTAAAATTTTTCATCTATCTGACTGAATCGTGGTCTAATCAAATTAACTCTAATGAAGATGCCGATATGCATCATAAGTTACATACTGAATTAAAAGGAATACCCGAATGGAATGATCTCTAATTCCCAGTTGCTCTGATTTATAACCTTCCAATTCTCTCACAGAAAGCTTTTTACACAACCAGCTATATTATTTTATCCCCCAAGTATTCTAATTGGTAATGTTAATTTTAGACTATGGTGATATCTCCTACAACGATCACCTGCTTTTCATATTAGGTTGCAACTAGCTATAATTGTTTCTGTATTTCTTGAAAGAATTGAGGTCACTTCAAATCATATCTAATAAAAAATTTCGATTGCTCGTTTATTTAAGGAATCCTTGTTTTAAAGTTCATTGCTTCCCAGGTGGAGTATTAGTATATTAAAGTATAAGTGGATAAAAAGGGCTTTAAAACACGCGCGATTTTTCGAGCACGACGGCGCAGCCGGAGTGCTCGAAATAGAGCAAGTGTTTTTAAGACCAGTTATCGACGAATACTTTACGTTATTTTTTTTTATTGGTGCACTTTGAAATCATATATACTGGTATTATTACTACAAAAATAGAAATAAGAACTAATAATGCAAGAAGGTTGAATTCGTGACATCAGTATACCTTTCGTTGTCATGGAAATGAGAAAAACAGATATTTATTTGCAATTTGTTATGAAAGATCAATATTTGTTGTCACCAGAGCTCAAAAATGAATTATTCTAATATCGATTTTTTGAATAGTGAGGCAGAATCGCGGTTAATACCGCGAAAATCCAGTGATATATATAAAAAAGAATGTGAAAAGTTCATCAAATGGATGGAGGAGCACATATAAATGAACGAATTGTTAGTAATATTTTATTTGACGTTACAAGGTACTCCTGTCAGATCAATAATCAAAAATTTGTCATTTAGACTTCACGTTTCTCGATTTGTTGATGTTGTCATGGTAACTTTAAAAAACGGCGCGTTTTTTAAAGTTTGATTTAAACACGCTGAGGCGTGCTTTAAATGGGTAAAAAGGGGCACCAATAAAAAAAAAATATATTTTTGTCCCCAGCATAGATCTATCGTATTATTTTCATAATATTAAGGTTCACTGATTTCGTATACTTAATTGAATGGTATTACTCTCCTGTAATATGAATTTATATATTAGTACTGGATTCTTTCATAGTTTTAAGGGTGATCTTTCTCAATTAATATATTCTTTCAATTCATTATTTTTTTCCAAGCTCTATATACAGAGTATGATAATGAGCAATATAGCCATTGCCCAAATAATGAAGGATCCTCTCAATAATAGTAAAAATGGCAGTTGTAGTAGATTTACCCTTCTGGAATCCATGCTGATTATTTGCACTCAGAAATAATTTAGAAAAACTGTAAACCGACTACGTAAAAAATAAAATAAACTAAAAAATAACAAAACAAGTTAGGTGTTGATTGCTATCATCGTCTTATTGAGTAGACAAATCTTTTGATTTTATATGTTAGATATTCCTGTTTATTTAGTTCGATTGAAGACTTCTGGCAGTTTCACATTAATAACGTTATATTTCAATTCAAATGCCGTGGTCTTGCTTATTTTTTATTCTTGATTGACGACATCTCTATTGTTTTTATTTGTCTATCAAATTATAATGTTTGCTTTTTGTAGTTGACAACGAACGACCACAGCATTTGAATTGAATTATAATGTTATTAATGTGAAACTACCAGAATATTTCAATCGAACTAAATAAACAGGAATATCTAACATATCAAATGAAAATATTTGTCTACTCAATAAGACAATGATAGCAATCAACACCTAACCTGTTTCTTACTTTTTAGTTTATTTTAATTTTCCATAGTCAAGTTAGAGATTTTTTTAACTTTTAATTTTATTTTAAACTTTTTCGTTTTAACCTTTGTTGCGGCAAAAAAAGACTGACATGATAGCGTATCGAATACCAGATGGTTGCTCGAGTACCTGAGAAAAGACGAACATTTGAAGGATATCAACACAAGCATATCAAGTATGAAGGGTGCTTTGATAAAAGCATTTGAAGAAGTGGTAAAAGAACTTTGGTCAGAAGATTCGTCTGATGTGGTGGTTAACACTGTTTCTTTGAAAAGCCAGATTCAAAGATTTGCACCTCGTTTTATGGGTAACGCTCAACAGGATGCCAAGGAATTTTTCAGGTCTCTTGCATTATATACAAATATAGATAGATAGATAGATAGATCCTTTATTAGTTCTTTCAAAAGTACCTTTTCAGGTGTAGAACATGTCAATATAATTAAGATTACACATAACTAGCAAGTAAAAAAATATAAAAACACAGATACATTAAATAAGTAGATAGATGTTACAGTAAAAACACAGATACATTAAATAAGTAAATAGATGTTACAGTCAAAAAGCATTTGAAGAAGTGGTAAAAGAACTTTGGTCAGAAGATTCGTCTGATGTGGTGGTTAACACTGTTTCTTTGAAAAGCCAGATTCAAAGATTTGCACCTCGTATTATGGGTAGCAACAGGATGCCAAGGAATTTTTCAGGTCTCTTGCATTATATACAAATATAGATAGATAGATAGATAGATCCTTTATTAGTTCTTTCAAAAGTACCTTTTCAGGTGTAGAACATGTCAATATAATTAAGATTACACATAACTAGCAAGTAAAAAAATATAAAAACACAGATACATTAAATAAGTAGATAGATGTTACAGTAAAAACACAGATACATTAAATAAGTAAATAGATGTTACAGTCAAATGTTTGTGATTGAAGCTATTATCAAACCTGATGCAACTGACACGGAGCTCATCAAGACAGCAATCAAGCATTCGCGAAGCTATACGAAACATGACTTTATCCTTTTATGGCCTAGTACATTACAACCATATTTAGTTGACAAGTTCATCCAAAAAGTAAAAAATGAGGGAACAAATCCAATTATTTTAACACAACCGTACCAGTACAACAATGGGTTCAACAATATGACTGTTTACCTCAACAATCTATCTGTCTGCAAGGAACTGAACTCTAGACAAATGAAGATAATAAATGTGATAGAGTACAATGGGGCGTTGAGAAAAAGTAACTATAATAGAAATAGGGAAGATATAAACAAAGTGGGAAAGAATTTCTTGGCAAGATTTATAATCAGCCACATAAAAGATTACTTCCTCGATCAAGATGGTGCTTATACAAGCACACCAACTGTTAATCCTGAGTTAAATAATAAGCACACCAAAATAACAGCAGGCAACAAGGAATCACAGGATCCACAACCCTTAAACAATCCACTAAAGTCACAACACCGTCTTCCGAATTCGAGTAATGATAAAAATTAGTTTTTTCAAAAAAGAGAATTTGTAATGGCAACAACATAAAGCCTAGCAAAATGATACTTTCTTTGTTGTCAATAAATATCCAAAGCATTCGCTACAAACTTGATGAACTATCTATCCTCATTGAAGAACAAGGTGAACCAGACATAATTTCAATCACAGAACATTGTCTAGAAAAAATGAATCATGTGCCCTCCCAAATTATGATATAATTTCTAAATTCTGTCGGGTAGGTAAAGCACACGGTGGGATAGTGCCCAAAAATTCACATTTGAAAATGTGGATCTCTTTGATTCCTTGTTGAATGAATGTTTGTTTGAATTCTCTGTAATCCATAACAAAAGAAGCAACCTTTACATTATCTGCATTTACAGACCCCCAAGTAGTAAGGCCATATAATTCATAGAAAAGTTGGAGATTCTCCTATATAACTTACCACTAAATTCAAAAATACTGTTGACAGGAGACTTAAATATTAATTTTGAAAATGAGTCTTCAACTGATACCCAAAACCTAAAAAATCTATTCCTTTCGTTTAACTTGACTATGCTTGTCACAGAACCCACCAGAGTATCTGTCCATTCTTCAACAACAATTGACTACATTTGTTCAAATTTTGTAGAAGATTTAATCTCATGTGATGTTATTCCTGCAGGTTTATCGGACCATCACGCAGTTGTGTTAAAAAGTAATATAGAAAGGAAAAACTGTCGTAAATATAAAAGGGGTAGAATATATAATAAAACAAATTACACAAAATTTAAAAATTATTGCGAATCAGAACTTAAATGGGATATAATACAACAAAAGGTGCCGTTATCCATTTTCCACAAAAAAATTTCTGACATCTTTGAGAAATCCTTCCCCTTGAGAAATTTAGAATCAAAAAGAACAAAAACCATGGGTAACGTTAGGCATCAGAACTTCTGCCAAAAACCTGAGGTCTCTACACACAATCAGGAAACATAACATAGAGAGAGCTTTTTAAATTATAACAAATACAGGAACATATACAGAAAATTAATCAAATCCGCCAAGAGTACTTATTATGCAAAAAGAATTGAGGAAGCAAAAAATAAAAATACAGAAAGTTGGACAATTGTAAACGAACTCCGAGGTAAAGAGAAATATAGGACCACGGAAATTAACATACAGGCAAATCATATAAATGACTACTATTGCTCGGTTTCTGAAAAATTAACATCAAATCTAAAACCTAAGAGAAACCCAACAGAATACCTATATCAGATTAGTATAAATGAGGACTTCTATCTTGAACCGACAAATACAGCAGAGTTAAAACAGGTCATGAAGGAAATAAAAAACAAAAAATCCTCCGGAATAGATGGTATCAGTATAAATTTTTTTAAGAACCTACCTGATCAAGCCCTAGATATTCTTGCAACAACTATAAATGAATCCTTTCTCACCGGTATCTTTCCAGCATGTCTGAAACTAGCTGTTGTTATACCTCTCCATAAAGGAGGAAACATCGAGGATCCATCAAATTTCCGGCCCATCTCTCTGCTGTCAACTCTATCTAAGATTATAGGAAAGCTCGTTAAAACACGAGTAGAAAAATTTGTAAATCGGCACAGTCTATTATCTAAATACCAATTCAGATTCCAAAAATCAAAGAGCGCCAATGACGCTATTTTTTCTTTCTTGGAACAAGTCTACACAAGTCTAAATGCCGATGAAGTTGTTGCTGCGGTGTTCTGTGACTTCTCAAAGGCTTTTGATTGTGTGAATCGCAGAACCCTGCTACAGAAATTAAATCTATATGGATTCAAAGGTGCCTCCCTGAAATGGTTTGACTCTTACCTCTCCGAAAGATTTCAAGTAGTAAAAGTTAATGACCAGACATCTAGCATTCTAGAGATCACAAACGGGGTGCCACAGGGGTCAATTCTTGAACCTCTACTGTTCCTTCTATATTTGAATGATCTGTCAAACTTTTACACTATTTGCTGACGACACTACCCTTCTTTGGCGCGGAAAAAATACTGAAGTTTTAAAAAACCGGGTATACGACGACTTAGGCCTAGTGAAAGAATGGTGTGACTCTAACTCGTTATGTTTCAATCTTTCAAAAACAAACCTCACATTCAAATTTGACTTTCAGGACTTGTATCTTGAAACACAACTCATCTGAAATAAAACATCATGCAAGTTCCTGGGACTATACATTGACAATAAATTGAGGTTTCAAGAGCATGTAATTGCATTAACAAAAAAACTTGCCTCTGGTTGTTATGTGATCAGGACTGTGGCAAGAGAACTTAACTTGGAGATAGCGAAAACGGCCTATTTTTCTTTAATAGAGTCTCATCTACGGTACGGAATAGCTTTTTGGGGATTTGCTAGTTAGCAGCTCTTCAATTCGGTCTTTATTCTTCAAAAAAGAGCTATTAGGTACATGTGCTATACTAAGTCAAGGGAACATTGCAAACCCCTATTTATTAAGCACAAAATTTTAACATTGACAAGCTTATTTATATTGGAGACTGTATGTCTTATCCATAAAGCCAACAGAAACCCAGTTGTTCCTGAACACGGTTTTAACACAAGACAAAATAGAAACATTCCGGTTCCAATCCCCAAGTCATCCCTGACAAAAAATTCAATTATTTATGAGGGCATAAAAATGTTTAATCATTTATCTTCACAAGCAAATACTATTGAATCCTTACCGTCATTTCGGAAGGAAGTTAAATTCATGCTCCTTGAGAAGGCCTACTACAACATGCAGGAATATTATGAGGATCAATTGTTATGAGAAGACATGCTATCGGTTGTGTAACAGGCATTCTCTGATTTAGCAAATTTGCAACATTTTAATATCCCTGTAGTATTATCAACCTTAGCAGCATTTTATATCTACATTATTATTATATTATTCTATTAGTTATACAACTGTACTTTTTGTAAATTTTTTTTAAATTATAGTTCATGTACTTTTTATTCTACCAATTAAGCTTTGTCTATGAGGTTTTATATATCTTCGACAATAAAGTATACTTTGATTGATTGATTTATTGGAAGGTCTTCATGAAGTTGTAAACAGAGTAAGAGAAAGGCCTAAACCTATGTTCATAGAAATCGATGAAAATTTGAGCGATAATGAAAAGGCAAAAGAGTCTTAGTCAAGATATCTTAGAATGGACAACTCGAAAATTGTCGATAACTTTGTTGGTCAACTGAAATCATCGTTGAAATGTACTTTCTGTGGCCATTGTTCTGTCACTTTTGACCCATTCTGGGACCTTTCACTCCCTATTCCAAAGAGTACTGGCAAACTCAGACTGTCGCAATGTTTAGACTTGTTTACTAGGGAAGAAATTTTGGATGATAACGAAAAACCCACTTGTTCTAAATGCAAGGAAAGGAGAAAATGCACAAAGTCATTATCTATACTTAAATTCTCCAAAATTTTAGTAATTCACTTGGAAAGATTTTCGCAGATAGAGAGATTCAGAGGAAAACTAAATGTCTTCATTGACTTTCCTCTCGATGGATTAGATATGAATAATTATGCAGTAGATAACGCAGCTCCGTGTCGCTACAACTTGTATGCTGTATCCAACCATAGCGGAACAACTTTTAACGGACACTACTCGCCTTACTGTAGGCACCCTTATGCAGGCACATGGCACGAGTACAATGACTCAAGAGTATCACCGCTATCACCAAAATCTATTGTGAGTGGAGAAGCATACGCCCTCTTCTATGATCAAGAGGACACGAAATCACAGCTTTGAAAAGAGCATCTTACTTATTTACATTATATATTTTAATAATTAAATAAATAATATAGGTACTTAATAATTGAACAATCAAGACAAGGATATTCATGATAAAACAATTGTTCAGTATAAGGAATAGTAACCCCCCCCTTTATCCTATTGTTAGCTATTTTACCTAACTTAGAAATGCAGATAGTAAATTATGGAAGAATTTAATGTGAATGAATGACAGTGGAAAATTAAAATATATTTAAAATCCGCGCACAACCGTCAACGATGTCTGCCCCCATGCGCCTGGCCCATTCAGGTAGCAATCTCGGTGACATTCAATTTTATTAGAATTATTTTTTTGCACTGAATTTGTACCTTATTGGAGTTATTAACAATATGGAGTTATTAACAATATGTGAGATATGTCTAATCCATAAAAGACTTGTTACCAATTCACCAGAACAGAAACCTCATATTACCAGGCAGAACAAAGATATTCGTTTACCTATACAAAAATCAAACTTGACAAAACATTCTAATATGTATGAAGGTAAAAGAATATACAACCATTTACGTAAGGTTCATAGAGATACCTTGGATAAAAAAAAATCAGAAGAGCTGTTAAAGAATTGCTTCTTGAAAAAGTGTACTATAACCTGCAGGAAAATGTTATTTATTTATTTTTAACTATTTTAAGTGTAAAAGTGATAGTTTGTTCTAAAGGTACAAAACAAATGTATGAGTATATATATTTTCTGTTTTTTATTTTAGTTTTCTGTGACAAATGTGCTTATGCACATTAATTTTAAAATAAAAAAATTGTCATATTATTTGTAATCTTAATCATTTTATAATTTATTTACTAGATGTATGTGTTTACAATTTGGGCATGTATTTTATATTTACCTTGTTGTAATTGTAAATGCAGTGTTTTAACTTTTTACTATTGTTTCATTACTGATTTATGTTTGACGAATATTTATTTATATACAGGGTGTTAGTGAATAAGTGTGACAAATTTCAGGGGGTGATTCTGCATGAAAAAATAATGACAGTTTGCTATATAACTTTTGTCCGCAAATGCTTCGTTTTCCGAGATACCGAGATGAAGTTTTTCTTAAAAACTGACTTTATTTATTGTTCTGAAACTGGTCGAGATATGTAAATGAAATTTGGTGAGTTTTAAGAGGTAGTTATCGCGCCTTTATTGACATGCAATTAAGAATTGTATGTTCATTATTGGCGTGCATACGGGTAATGATCTCAATTTTTTTAAAGAAAAAAATGGTAGGCCACTAAAATATTTCTAATTAAAAATTATTTTTGAATTCCTCGTTCAATTTGTGACAATAAAATCTCTCTTGCCTTTTTGTCGTATGGGGCGCCGTTTTTATGCAAAAAAATTAAACATCTTAACGCGTATTTTTCATTTCTTTAATACATTATCAAGAACTATCTAGTACAATAACGTTAAACCAGAACAATAACAGAAAATAACACTATTAAATAAATAGGCGCAAAGCTACAACAAATGTTCAAAATGACCTCCCTCAGACGTGATACAAGATTCAACTCTTCGTCTCATTGATTTTCGTATTCGCGAAAATATTCTTGGTGTATTTCTTATTGTCTCACCAACGCCATGGTTTGTTCTTTTTCGTAAGAGAAGTCAACGGTTTCGCCAATACTGCCAAATTATATATGAATTTTCTGAAATATGATGCCAATCCCAGAAACTGTCGCACGACATGGACATCCTTAGCTTCAGGAAAATTTAATACTGGCTGTATTTTCCGCCTACCGGGTCGAATACCATCTGCATCTACCTCATGGCCCAAATATTCAATACACCTTTGTATGAAGGAGCATTTAACCAACTTAAGTTTCACACCCGCCTGTTTTATCAGATTCAATACTAAATCCAATATCGCCAGATTTCCTCCTCACCCGCCGAAGGAATCAACAAGTCATCCATATACGCCAAAACTTCGCCATACCGAAGTGGACCCAACATAATATTGACGATCCGTTGGAAAACCGCCGGGGAGTTGGAGAGGCAAAAAGGAACCCGTAGGTACGCATAATGTCCATCTGGAGTGATAAACGCCATCTTATCCACCGAGACTGGATGCATGGAAATCTGATGAAAATCCTGCGCCAAGTCCAGTACAGTAAAAACACTTTTACTTGACAATGTCGCCAGCTGATCTGAAATCAAAGGGAGAGGGTATCTATCCTTCACAGTGATAGCATTCATTGTTCTGTAATCAAGTCTAGCCTCATCTCGCCAGATTTCTTGGCAATCAAAACGATAAGACTATCATATGCCGATTCACTCTCTCTCACTACGCCAGCGCCCATAGAAATTCGCACCTTATCTCGCACCAGACCCCTCACCCAACGGGACAACCTATAAGGCCTATAATTAATAGGCATTTCACTTGACAAATTAATTTGCATGCTCCCTAGATGAGTCAGACTAAGATCATCATCGCCTGTAGAGAAGCAAACGGTATAACGCCTCAAAAAATCAAATAATCGCCTTTTGTACATTTCTGTTACATCACTTACGTTCACGCTGGAAAAATCTAATGTGTTTACAAATAGTTGCCTCACCCGAGTTGCCCTCATCACGTCTTCGCTGGATAGGACTTGTCTGCGCCCAAAACACTAGTCTCCCTCGACTTGTTTTTCGCCATTTTTAATGACTTTGATGCATTCCTGTTGTCCTCCCAACACGTCCGCCGGTATGATGAGATATCTTCCTTCCAGGTATGGCTTGTTTCCCATGTAATATTTAGCTCCATCGACGTCGTCGACTATGTGCACCTTAACCTTGTTTATAGTGTTTGGGTAAAGTGTCGTATCTTCCGCCAACAACACCTTACTCCTAGAAGGTTCGCCTCCGAGCGTGATCTGCCTGATCATTTCGAGCACATCAGATTCTCAACAGAGGTACGCCTTATTATCTCTCACCACCATGGACACTCCTCGTTGGCTGGCCCAGCAGCAACTCTATCGGACCCATATCACAGTCAGTTACCAACGCCTTCAACTTGAGATGACAGTCCGCCATGCTCATCTCAAACTCCACCTGTACGAGCCCTAGAGCAACGCCTCGACTAAAACCGCAAAGGACGCGCCCTTCTCCTTCCTTTCCAACGGTAAGGCCCAATCGTTTCGCCGTCGCCAAAGACATTAAATTTTGTTTACTCCCGGTGTCCAGATACGCTCTCACATTCTCGCCATTAACTCTCACCATTTGTCGAAACAACTTTCGAAGAATCTTTTGAAAGTCTCACGCCTTGAGCCGCTCGCCCTATCCTCAAAAGGCCATCGCCTAGGACATTCTGCCAAACGATGCCCTGACAAGCCACAAGACATACACCTTTCCGCCGGTAGGGGCAATCCTTGCTGAGGTGATCAGTTACCCGCTGACAATTGAAGCACCTCTTCATTTTGAAAGTTTCGCCATGCACAGGTCTGCCTGTACGTGCAGGGAGTGTCATTCTTGACGCCACTGTTTTGGTCCTGAATGCCTCGCCCAGACATCCCTCTAGTCCCGCCAAAATGAAATATAGAGCTCCTTTGCAGTAGTGCAGTTAACTGCGTAAGCATTGGCCCTCAGGTTCTCTGGCAAACCTCGGATGATGCATGACACTGCATTCTCGCCATTCATGCCCCACCGACTACACAACACCAGCTTTGCATGATGATATGAACTATCTCCTCCACCATTAGAGCAAAGTCTCTACGCCGCGGAAATGCCGCCTGTAACTTCACCTTCCATTGGTCCCAAGATAAATTGTATTCGTCAAGATTCTACTGCGCCAACATCGATTTGACACAACTTGACCAACCATGAATCACGCCCAGCTGTTGCATGAACACCGATTATATCCCCATATGGAATAAAATTTAAAAATATTGGAATCGCCGACTCATTTCCAATAACAAAACACCACTACGCTACGGAAAATTACCCGGGCTTGGCTACAAGCACAATCTTGTCAATCGGGCCGCTTAAAATGGCCGTTTCGCCGAATAATAAAAGGATTTCTATTCTTAGAGTTTTGTAGAACGCCAACATTGACTCATGATTATATTCTATTTCACATTGGAAAGCTGTATTAGGAAGATTTTATATCAATTCTGGAACAATACTGGTCAAGTATGAGTTGTACTCATTTGTTATTTTTTCGGGTTCTCCTTTTTACTTTACCTGTTATTTCTGAGCAAATAGTCGACATACATTTGTTTTTGTTATCAGAATTTCGAATTCTCTCAGAATAGCCCAATTTTTTTGTTTTCTTCAGTAATTTATCATATTCTTTTTTTGCTTCAATATATGTAGTTGACTGATATCATTATTCTCAGATAATAACAATAGGATATCTAGCCTACCCTTACATTCTGAGATTTCGTTATTATTGGGGTAGTTTGATTTACCTCTCATGTTATTAACTAATTTACGAGAAAAACTTTCATGAAGGAATTCATAAAAGTATTCCACTGCCCACACATGATCTATTGAAGCTATACACTTCAACCCAAGTTTGTACTTTTAGTTTATTATTGAATGCATCTATATTTTCATTTGAAAACAGTCTTCTGAAGGTATCATTCACATTTCATTGACCATGTTATTATTTGTGCTTTGTGATCTGATGTATGGATATCTATTACTGTTGCCTCGTATGGCTCATTACAGTTTGTCAATATATTATCAATGCAACTTTTTGTGAAGGGGGTAATGCGTGTGTAGTCCTCGGTGTAGATCAAAAGATTGAATTGAATTCAACTAGTTTCCTTCTCTTAGTTCTATATTAAAGTCCCCTGCAATGAATGTTACATTATTGTTCTGATTGAGCATTGTTAACACCAGCTCAAATTTATCGAAAAATTCATTTAATGACCCTTTACTTGGTCTATACACAGAAATTATAGTTATGTTCTGTTCTGAAAGAGTAGCTTCCACGGCTGAGCACTCGAAGTCACTATGTCATTTAATGATTTGAATTTAATCCCTCTTCTGCAGTAAATGGCAGATCCACCATGTTTATTTTCGTCTCTACAAAAGTATGAAGCTATATGAAAATTTTCGATTCCTATGTTTTTCAGTTGACTTTGTGATTTACAATGTTCAGTGGCACATATAATGTTGCATCGTAGATTGTCCCTTAAAAATACCTCGATTTTATTGATACTATTCCCTACATGAATAAGACTTATTTTTGAAGTATTTTTATTTATTTCTCCGTCCCTAGTTTGGTTCGTTTTCATTATAATGGTTCGTTTTCATTAGAAAAAATTATTTGGTGATTCATTCTGTTGATAAAAGTTATATTTTCTAAAATCGAACCTACGGTAGCCCACCCTCTTTGGCCAGGGAGATGGATTTTGTAAGTCTGCCTTAAGGGAAAAATTTGCTCCTAAACATTTTTTGTTTGGTATTTTAGATTGCAATTCCTTTACCCCTATGTTCTCTTCTTCGCCTAGTTTTTCTTTTAGGTAACTCATTATATGCTTTTACTTCTGGTAACACTCTGTATAGATACATATATGCCTTGGGTTGAACTCCACCAAAACCATGGTTGTTTCCTTTTAAAGCCTGTCCTAGTTTTCTAGTTGGCCTATTTCTTGTTTTCTTTGTCTCTTTGACTGGACTAATGTAAATAGTTCCTCATTATCATTTTCATTACAGGGTTCACAGTCCTCTGTTTCAGATGACTCATTGTTTATATTTTTATCTGTATGAATCCTAATGTTTTCATTCTCTGGCTTTGTTTTTTCTAGTCCATCATTAGTCTGTGTTTTTATTTGTCAGGTGTCTGTTTGGTGGTTCTGCACCTTTTTTAATCTGATGGGTGTTTTTGTTATCGCTCAGGTACTTGGCTTTTCCAACTAGCAGCCTGTGGTTTTCTCGCAAAATTTCGAATTTTTCGTCTTTTTCTATTATACATTTTGACAACCATTAACCATTCAATGTACTTGTCTTTCTCATTCATTTGGTTTTTCATCCAGTGCTATATATCCTTTTAGTTTGGTTTTACTTGATGTTTCACTACTGCAGCAGATAATTCGAGTTTCATCAACTAATTAATATTTTTTTCGGTTTAAGCAACTTCTATGGAATGCTTTTCCGCACTTTATGCACACTGCTGTTGACACTGGTTTTGTTTTGCAACATTTTATCACACTTTTTGTCTAGAGCTCTTTACCCGATGTTGATGTTTCCTCCATCATTACTTCAAACATTTTATCAGTTTTTGTCTGAGAGCTCTTTACCAGATGTTGATGTGTCCACCATCATTAGTACTGTATTCGTTTCCTCTCATGTTTTCCACTTCAATATCCAAACCCTTTGGATTTATTTTTTCCTTCAGATCACTCTTTGTTACAACACGTATTGTTTTTCTCTTGGTTCACTATGATTTCGGTATTTTTAGCAGCTGCTGCGTTGGCATAGGTTCTGCTGCTTCCTGCTTCATTGAGATTTGTTTTCTTTAGTATTTTATTTATCACCTCCTCTTGTTCTGATTTTTTTTAATTCAATCAATAACAGTCTGAATATTTTTGAATTCTCCAATCATTGTTTGCTCCATAGCAGAGAGTCTTTTATGCATCAAAAGAGTACACTGCACAAAAACTTTGATTCGGGAGGTGTCCAAGTGGAGGTTTCACAAAAAAATTTTTTTCAAGACTTTTAGGCATCAGAAGAGTACCCTGCACAAATGATTTCGATTTGGGAGGCGTTTAAGGAGTGGTTCCACCCACCTGAAAAATTGATAAATCGATTTTTCTGTAGAGGAAAAAAATAGCTGGGTTCATATTTCAGTCTTTTATGCATTGAGAAAGTACATACTACAAAATACTTTGACTAAAGAAGCGTCCAGGGGTGGTTCCACCCTTCTATAAAACTTGAAAAATCAAAAAATTCGGTGAAGGAAAGGAATAGATACGTTCATATTTCGCAGAGAGCCTTTCATGCAGCATGAGAGTAGACAGTTCGAACGACTTCGATTTTGGAGGCGTTCCACCCTCCTAAAAACTTGAAAAAGTTATTTTTTTTTAAGAAAAAGCCGTGTTCATATTTGGCAGAGTCTCTAAAACCCTTATTACACTATGCCTTTTTCGTGCCTATTTGTCTGCCTGACTGCCCGTGGCTGAAATTTTAAACAAATACGCATGCGCGCGTGGCTATTTTGTTGATTGTTTCAGGCGTGAAAATAAATAGGACTGGTTCTATTTTTTCCGCCTGAATCGAGGGGATTTCAAGGACGTTTGTGGAAATGTCAAGTTTGCCAACACACTAACCAACAAATAGATGAAATAAATCACATAGTTTTCGTTTTGTTCAGTGTGATAGAAAAGAAGAAAAAATCGTGTGCCAGGTAAAGCAAAAGTTGAAACAAATAGTCCAGGTATACTAAATTACTTAATCATTTAAGGTAAATGTCAATTTTCCTTAGGTTTGCAGCCCTGAAATTAGCGCCTGAAACAATCATCAAAAAGGCACGGTGTAATAGTGCCAGTTATTTGGGGAAATTCAGTCAACAAATAGCCATGAAAATAAGCACAAAAATAGGCACAAAAAAGGCATAGTGTAATAAGGGTTTAAGGCGTCAGGAGAATACACAGTATAAACAATTTTGATTTAGAAGGCATCCGAGGGATGGTTCCACCCTTCCCAAAATAATAATAGAATAATATATTTATTTCACCTGTTAAAAAGTACAGAAATAATAAAATAAAAAAAATTGTACAATAACAAGGAAGACGTATGAATAAAATAAGGAACATCAGTACACAAAAAAAAACAAAAATAATCACAAAAACCAAAACTCAAAACTCCACAATGGTGTAGCAATTTCTTTTAACCAGGTATTTTATCATCTTGATTTAAATATCGAAATATTGGGTGAATTCTTTATAGAAACTTAATCGATTTTCCTGGGAAGGAAAATAGAGCCTCATTGATATTTGGCAGGGAGTTCATGCATTAGAGTTCACAGTATAAACCTCCTCACTCTTCTGGAAACATGAAAAATCGATTTTCCTCTGGAGGAAAAAATAGCCACATTCATATTTTGCAGGGAGTTTTTTTATGCATCAGAAAATTATACTGTACAAACAACTTCATTTCAGGAGGCATCCAAGTGGTGGTTTTTTCCTCCTAGAAATTGAAAATAAAAAATTTTTTTGGAAAAAATTGCCCCCACATACCTACCAATTTTGAATAGATTCGGACACACAGAGATCATCGGCCATCTTGGAGCTGCCATTTTGATTTTATGAATTTTGAAGAAAAATGCATAATCTTCGACCCTGAAAACCCTCACATACCAATTTAGAATCGAATCGGACCATAAACCTAAATATTGTCCGCCAACTTGGAGCGCCATTTTGTTTTTTTTCTCTAACAAAAATTCCTTGAGCCGCCATTTCAATTTCATAAATTTTACAAAAAATTCATTATCTCCGACCCCGAAAACCCCCACATACCAATTTTGAATCGACTTGGTCCATAATCACAAAACTTGTCCGCCATCTTGAATTTTTGAATTTTGACAAAAAAAATCCCAATTTCCGTCCCCAAAATCCTCACATACCAATTTTGAATCGAATCGTACCATAATCACAAAACTCGTCCGACAACCTTGAGCCGCCATTTTGTTTTTTTCTCCAACAAAAATTTCATAATGCATTGTCACCGGAATTATGAAAACCTGCCAATTTTCAGCTCAATAGGATGTCGGCAAGTGCTCCAAAAATGAAGCAAGTTAAATAAAAGCTTGTAAAAATGAAAAATCATTTGACGAGATACGTTCTATATGCGTATATTTTTTCATTTTACTCCCTCGAAAAATATATTAATTATAACATTACAGATTACTAGATCAAAATTCGTTTTCGAGACTTTCTCTTGATCTAATCTTTAATACATTGAGTCCTGAATTACAATATGCTCCTAATGTTGGTATTTTCAAAGTCGAACTGAAGCGATTTTTGCTTGAAAAACATTATACTCTCTGACTTTTTCTGTGTATGCATTTTAATTGTAATATTTGACTTTTTCTATGTCAATGTATTCTATGCATTTTAATTGTGGAAATAAATATATTATTATTATAACTTCAACACAATCACATGGAATGAACAGGAAATACTTTTTTGTTTATCATTTTTTAGAAATAGTACATTTATGCTGGAAAACATTTCGAATAGAAATTATAACAGAACCAGAAAATGCAAATTAATACATCGTAATTAATTTGATGATTTGTTGTTTATCATTTTCCAGAACTAATAAAGTTGTATTGGAAAACAATTCTAATATAAATTATAACAGAATCAAAAAATGCAAATTACTACATCGAAATTGATTTTTGAGACTTACTATTTAATAATTAAAAAAAAAAAAAAATTTTTTGGATAGAAATCATAACAGCCAGAAAATGCAGATTAATATATCAAAATTCGTTTTTGTAACTCTACTATTTAATAACTTCAGCAGTCCCTCAAAATGAAGAAGAATGCTTTGTTGTTTTTAATTTTTGAGAAATAGTGAAGTTGTGCTGCAAATGCTTTTGAGTAGAAATTATAACAAAGCCAGAAAATGCAGGTTATTATATCCAAATTAGTTTTCATGACTACTTTTTAATAACGCCAATACAGGCACAGAAATACAGTTGTGGTGGAACAGCTTTCAAATAGAAATTATAACAGAATCGGAAAATTCAGATTGATATATGAAATACGTTTTCATGACTCTACAATTTAATAACTCCAGCACTCGAAACAAACAGAGAACACTTTGTTGTTTATCATTTTTCAGGAAAAGTCAAGTTGTGCTGGACAACATTTCGAAAATAAATTATGACAGAACCAGAAAATGCAAATTGATACATCATAATTTATTTTTGCGACTCTACGATTCAGTAACTCTAGCATACTCATTTAGAATGAACGAAGACTGCTTTGTTGTTTATTATTTTTCAGAAATAGTGAAGTTGTGTTGAAAAAGATATCGAATAGAAATTATAACAGAGCAGGAACATACAGATTGATGCATCAAAATTCGTTTTTGTGACTACTATTTCGTAACTCCAGCACAATCACTCAA
The DNA here is from genome assembly GCA_018342105.1 of Gonioctena quinquepunctata. Classification (NCBI taxonomy): domain Eukaryota; kingdom Metazoa; phylum Arthropoda; class Insecta; order Coleoptera; family Chrysomelidae; genus Gonioctena; species Gonioctena quinquepunctata. The sequence continues at coordinate 138,278 of JAFIRS010002049.1, read as the reverse complement.
CATTAATGGTCAATGATTTGATGTTTTTATTTTTCAGAAATAATAAATTTGTTATGGAAAACATTTTGAATTGAAATTACAGAAAATGCAGATTATTTTCACAAAATTAATTTTTGTGGCTCTACCATTCAATAACTCGAGCACAATCACCCAACAAAGTTGTGCTGGAAAACATTTCGATTAGAAATCATTACAAGAGTGAACAAAAGCCATAGTCAAAATCTTCATGTTATTCAAATGCAAATAACATTTGCTCATATTATATATGTGAAAAATAACAGAGCAAGGGGCCTGTGGACTACTTTGGCCCACATAATATCAACATTTGAATTACATCGGAATTCCATAAGACCAAAGGAAGTATAATGCCGAGAGGGGTGACAGCTCGCTGCTTTATTCTTCTTTTAGCTTTATGGCCGGTCCAATGCCCACACAGCACATGTACTTACAATGGATGAACAATGGACGTTGAATATGGAAGTTCAAGACATCCACTGGATGTCCAGAATTAGTCCAATGTACATTCAATGGACGTTCAATGGACGGCCAGGACACCACTTTGGACGTACAATTAAAGCCCAGATAACGTCCAATGGATGTACGTTGTGCGTATTTTGGGCATCCATTGTATGTCCATATTTGGTAAAATGGATGTCCAGAACATATCCAAATAACAACCACTGTGGTCGTCCAATGTACATCCATTGTATATCCAAAATGAATCCAGAGGATACAGATTATACAAGGTGTCTTGTAAATAATGGGCAATACTTTGGAAACATATTGTAAAGGTAAAATTAACACAAGTTCTCATACATACATTGTTATTGTAGTGTGCCCCTTTTAGATATTATTTCTACTTGAATAGAGAATCACAAAGATTTCTCGATGAAGTTATCACAAAAATATCGGTGATACAATATTCGAAAGGGAATAAGTACCAAGTGTTATTTTTTTACCTATACCATATGTTAGCAAAAGTATTGCCCAATATTTCAACACTGTATAAATTACATTTCATATCAGAAAGTTGAATTTTGATTGTTAGAACCCAAAATTCCTTAGTGTTCTGGATCTTAATTGAAATGTTTACGAGCATGGTACCTATATCAGGATAATTATTCTTTGATAAGTAATTTTTCGTAAAATCAATAATTTTGGAAATATACATTTTTCAATTCAAAATTTTAATTTATATTCCTAAAACTAACACATTCACAAAAAAAATGGCAACAGAAGTTGTTTATCTTGAACCTATCAAACTTATGAACAATTTTCTCTATACAATTCCATAAATAGAATTTAATGAAATTTGTCTTCTCACATATTTCAAAGGTTGAAATCCAACTAAAAATTGATACAACCAAAATTGAGCTACTAGACTCTCTAGTTTCATTCTTTTATATCTTGCCCATATCAAAATTGACGACACTTTCAAAAACTAACTGTTTACAATCAGCCACCTAAGGAATTCATTAAATAACAACAAGTAGATACCCTAAAAAATGTATAATAAAACAAAAGAATAACAACACTGGTCAAAAGTATAAATATATAAAAATATTCTGAAAACGATTAATTTGCTCTCCTTAACCATTTCATATTTGCTTCCTCTATTTCTTTTTTGTTCGTTTTTTCATCTGCCTGTTCTGCAGCACCTGTATGTATATATTCAATAATAATCAACAATATATCTTTTGAGAGATAAGTGCCATGTGAAGTGGAATGAATAGAAAAAACCGAATTTAAACGGTTTTCTTCACATAAAGGATTCAATATAAAATTGAACCAGAGAAAGGTAGATCTCAGGTGAAAAACAACTACTTTCCTGGCAAATACCACGCAGAACGTTGAATGATATTCACCTGAAAATCCATGCATACTTCCATAAAATATCAATGGACATTGAATGCAAATGTTTCTTTCTGATAAGCTCGATTATGTTTAATTTAAGTCGTGTTCACCTAACAATCCGCATACCGGTTTCAGGCTTCTTGGCCCTCATCAGTACGGAGTAGTCAACCAGCCAAAAGTCCAAAGAACTCTGGCTGAAGTGAGACACAACGTAAACAAACCATCATCGATCTTGTAACACCTATAGGTACGCCGGAAAAGATAAACTTTAACTGGCGGTACCTAGTGACAGAAAGAAACACTCCGAAAATCTCCCACCTCGATAGGTTTCCAAATAAAAGATTCCTTCTCAGTAGGAGTGGCAAGCCCTCTAGCATATAGTGAGAGATAAGTGCCATGTGAAGTGGAATGAATAGAAAAACCGAATTTAAACGGTTTTTTCACATAAAGGATTCAATATAAAATTGAACCAGAGAAGGTAGATCTCAGGTGAAAACAACTACTTTCCTGGCAATACCACGCAGAACGTTGAATGATATTCACCTGAAAATCCATGCATACTTCCATAAAATATCAATGGACATTGAATGCAAATGTTTCTTTCTGATAAGCTCGATTATGTTTAATTTAAGTCGTGTTCACCTAACAATCCGCATACCGGTTTCAGCTTCTGGCCTCATCAGTGAGTAGTCAACCAGCCAAAGTCCAAAGAACTCTGGCTGAAGTGAGACACACGTAAACAAACCATCATCGATCTTGTAACACCTATAGGTACGCCGGAAAAGATAAACTTTAACTGGCGGTACCTAGTGACAGAAAGAAACATCGAAAATCTCCCACCTCGATAGGTTTCCAAATAAGATTCCTTCTCAGTAGGAGGGCAAGCCCGTCTAGCATATAGTGAGAGATAAGTGCCATGTGAAGTGGAATGAATAGAAAAAACCGAATTTAAACGGTTTTCTTCACATAAAGGATTCAATATAAAATTGAACCAGAGAAAGGTAGATCTCAGGTGAAAAACAACTACTTTCCTGGCAAATACCACGCAGAACGTTGAATGATATTCACCTGAAAATCCATGCATACTTCCATAAAATATCAATGGACATTGAATGCAAATGTTTCTTTCTGATACTTGGAAACCTATCGAGGTGGGAGATTTTCGGAGTGTTTCTTTCTGTCACTAGGTACCGCCAGTTAAAGTTTATCTTTTCCGGCGTACCTATAGGTGTTACAAGATCGATGATGGTTTGTTTACGTTGTGTCTCACTTCAGCCAGAGTTCTTTGGACTTTTGGCTGGTTGACTACTCCGTACTGATGAGGGCCAAGAAGCCTGAAACCGGTATGCGGATTGTTAGGTGAACACGACTTAAATTAAACATAATCGAGCTTATCAGAAAGAAACATTTGCATTCAATGTCCATTGATATTTTATGGAAGTATGCATGGATTTTCAGGTGAATATCATTCAACGTTCTGCGTGGTATTTGCCAGGAAAGTAGTTGTTTTTCACCTGAGATCTACCTTTCTCTGGTTCAATTTTATATTGAATCCTTTATGTGAAGAAAACCGTTTAAATTCGGTTTTTCTATTCATTCCACTTCACATGGCACTTATTTGCCAGGAAAGTAGTTGTTTTTCACCTGCTTGCCACCCTACTGAGAAGGAATCTTTATTTGGAAACCTATCGAGGTGGAGATTTTCGAGTGTTTCTTTCTGTCACTAGGTACCGCCAGTTAAAGTTTATCTTTCCGGCGTACCATAGGTGTTACAAGATCGATGATGGTTTGTTTAGTTGTGTCTCACTTCAGCCAGAGTTCTTGGACTTTGGCTGGTTGACTACTCCGTACTGATGAGGGCCAAGAAGCCTGAAACCGTATGCGATTGTTAGTGAACACGACTTAAATTAAACATAATCGAGCTTATCAGAAAGAAACATTTGCATTCAATGTCCATTGATATTTTATGGAAGTATGCATGGATTTTCAGGTGAATATCATTCAACGTTCTGCGTGGTATTTGCCAGGAAAGTAGTTGTTTTTCACCTGAGATCTACCTTTCTCTGGTTCAATTTTATATTGAATCCTTTATGTGAAGAAAACCGTTTAAATTCGGTTTTTTCTAATATATCTTTTGTTCCACCCACTGATCAGGAAGTCGGCCATTTTCAAATCCTTGAATGATTGTTTCATTTTCGACGTGGTAACTATATTGAGTTGCGAGACCTTTGCTTATAAGTCGGGATGAACACCTTTTCATTAACTCATATGTGTTCCCTCCTCCTGTTTTTGACATCTAATTTGGCAGAAAAATGAATAATCAACATAAAGGAATAAAACTTTGCTTCAAAGAGTACGTACCGGAAAGATTTGCCAAGTTTGAGTTTGTTATATATGATCATTACTCAAGACTACTTGGAAAATTATACACCTTCATTTATTTCACTATTAACAGGAGACACTTGAGAGGGATTCAATCCTGTTTTTATTGTTGACTTGAATGGAGGTAATTTGCCATTTGCTTCAGTATTGGCAGGAGACACATGAGAGGGACTCAATCCTTTTTTCATTGTAGGCTTGAATGCAGGACATAGAGGTAATTTTCATTTGCTTCATCGGCCTCACTTTCTTCTGAAGAAAATACACCCTTCTTCTTTCTTTATTTTCTAGATTCATTCTATTTCATTCAGATCCCTGCTGTATTCAGCCACTTTTGTTTTATTTCTTGCTTCCAAGATGTAAATAGGTTGCATTTCTGTTGAAACCTGAGCACACTCATTTTCATCTGAATTAAATTCTCCACCATGCATCAGTCGCACTATCTTATAATATTTATTCGAAAGTTTTCTAGAACCCATATTAATCGGTAATGAAAAGTATACTTATTTAATTCCATCGATGAACGAACTAAACAGAGTCATAAATGGAGAGCAAAGACGCGGAAGCATTAACCTCACATTTCTCAACAACACTAAAGGCACGTTTCACTAAACGTACGCGGCGCTCGCAACGAACAAAAAAATTGCCCGCGAATTTCAAAAATATTTCATAGGCGGCAAGAAAAAATAGCAACCAGAAAAACAACGTTTTTCGATCCCGAAAAGAATACAGTGGTTAAAGTATTTTGTTGAATTTAGAAGATGCGTGACGTACCCATAATGATAATCAATTAATACGTGACAATTTATTTGTTCATATATCGTTTATTATAAAAGAAATTAATGATTGTATTTGAATGGGACGTATAATGGATGTTAATTGTTGGAAGTACAATGAATATTCAGAAATGTACATAAACTGGCCCAATAAAATATTCCATCACGGTTAAAAATTTTGATCGAAGATACTTACGAATTTCAGTTTCATTTGAAATGAAAATAAGATTCTTAGGGATCAAACTGAAATTCATTTAAAGATTTTTGGACATTGAATAAATGTGCAATGGACGAACGTTTTTAACATCCAATGGACGGCCATGTTCACACGTACATTGAACATCCATTCAATGTCCATGGACGTTTGGACTTGAGATGGACCTAAAATGGACGTCCAATGGATGTCGTGTGTTCTATGGGTGAAAACGAATTTTTTTATGCAGATCTATATGAGTTCTGTGTCCCTTGCTTGCTTATTTTTCTGAAAAATCATTTATAATTTATTTATATTTTAAATACATCGAAATTGATTTTTGAGACTTTACTATTCAGTAACTTCAACACAATCAAATTAAATAAACGGAAAATGCTTTTTTGTTTATCATCTTTCCAAAATTGGTTCCTTTTGGAATTAACCCAAAAGCAGATTATTACATCAAAATTCGTTTTTGTACTCTACTATTCAATATACTCCGGCCACTCAAAATGCTTCATTTCATTTCCCAGAAAAAATTTCTAATAGAAATTATAACAGAACCAGAAAATGCAAATTATTACATCATAATAATATTCATTTTTGCGACTCCAGCATTATCATTCAAAATGGATGGAGAATGCTTTGTTGTTTATAATTTTTCAGAAAAAGTGAAGTTGTGTTGGAATAGAAATTATTCCCAAAAATGCTTTTTCGTTTCTTTATTATCAGAAATAGTCTGCCATCTGCCTGAGATTTTGAGAGATGTTATTTGAAAGACTGAAACAAAATTCATGTGCTACTTCCAATCCAATCATTTGAATATAATTTATTGTATTGTAACGAAGTTACTAGTTTTCCATCTGTCTAAAATAACCCAAAAAGCTCCATGTTAAATTAAAATAAGTAAAAGTCGTATCTCCGTTAATAAAGGTCATAAAAATACCGTTCATGTACGTAATAAATCCGCGAATCAACACTAACGAGACAGTAGTATGTGTTTCATCCGAACCATTGCATAACATGATTAAAAACCCGACGCCAAACGCATAAATAGTACGCCGGTACTCCCACACTGAGACTTCGATTCAATCGCGTTCACTTGAACAGTCGAAGATGCTAGCCATTGTGATCGAATTCAGTCATTCCCAGCGAAGCCGTCCGCGTCACGATCATTGGTAAAGTACGAAGGCTCCAGTCCAGCAGAACGTGAACTGCGCCGGTCCAAGTGGAGGGGAGTCTAAGATTTGGAAGCTTGCACAGGTAGTGATGGGTATAATCGAATTATTCCCATAATCGAATGATGAGTATTCGAGATATTCAAATAATCGAATTATCATTCGAATGAAATATCACTCGGATACTATAGACATCTTGCAATCATTTTCTGAACTCGAGTACCTATTCAAGATTTCAAAATATTTGTAGACAACATAATCCAAATCAGGTTTCCGTACGCAATATTTCGCCTCTTTCCCATTTCAATTCGTTCCAAAATAAGTAATTTCACACAATTATGATAATATCGTGATAGCCATAACCAATACTTTTTCATAACCTCTACTACAAATCATTCATTAAACTCGTCATTCGAAATCATGAAGCATTTGATCGTGATATCTCGGTACTCGTCGTTCGAGCATTTCACTCGGTAGGGTATTTGAGTGATGAGTGATTTCATTCGAATGAAAATGTTCAAGTTCTCGATTTACGCAGCATAATTCAAATGAACGTTCCGAGTTGGTGATTTCTAGATGTGGGCGGTTTTTTCTCCCCTCTATCTGGACTGTGTGGATTTGATATTCGATTATATTTGTCATTCGTCGTAGAACAGAAACTGAGAACTTATCCGAGACCCAAATCAATCGGCAGTGCATTTGAATGATCTGATCATTCGAATGTTTCTGGTCAAGTTCTCGAGATATCTCGAATTATTTCAATGATCGAATTATCGATTATTTTTCATTCGAATTAGCCCATCACTATGCACAGGAGGTTGAGAAAGTTCGTTGTTCCTGAGCCAGCAGCATACCACGCCGAGCCCGAGTCCTGACGTCATCGCCGACCAGAGGTGCCGAGTAGGAAAATATAAGGTAAAAGTACGCAGGAATTACTACGAGTCCACACGCGATCGGTTCGGGGGAAATTGGCTAAAGGCGAAATTACACGGATCAACCAAATCGATTCACTTTGGTTGAAAGGTGCATAATTTAAAGGGTATGCTGTATATACAGTATCTAGAAGTGAATTGTTCAATGCACATTGCTCGGAAGATGTCGAGTCAGGTAATACGCTTGGGAATTGCCTTAAATTGTGATCATTTAATTAAATAATTATCAAAAAGGAAGCGAAGAAATCGACGACGTCGGTGGGTGCGAACATGGATATTAAGAAGCACAATACACAATATGATTACATGGTTCAATTTGGTTGTTTCATCCAAATTGAAAGGCAGAAAAACCGTGTGATAAAGCCTTAAAGGTACATTTCATAGCATACTTTAATAATCAGTACACTAAGCTCTACTCCAACACGCAAGAATACGTTCAGTGAATATAAATCCGAGTAACTAGGAACCAGTAAATTCGGTGAGCATAAGTGTTAATAGGAAAGCAGTTCGAAAGTGAACGCATGTATAGAAACTCCACGAGTATAAATGTATGGATACTTATGAAGAGTAGGAGAGAGTAACATCAGCTGTTGCAAAGGTTCGCCCAGTTCACACCAGTTAGGAGTAGGAGAGCATAGCATCAGCGCTATCCCCAGGGCTGCAGCTGTTGCAAAAATTCGCCCAGTTCACCCCAGTTAGGAGTAGGAAGAGTAGGAGAGCATAGCACCAGCGCTATCTCTAGGGATGCAGCTGTTGCAAAGGTTCGCCCAGTTCACCCTGAATAGGAGTAGGAAGAGTAGGAGAGAATAGCATCAGCACTCCTCCCCGCTTTGTAGTATTTAATCCTTGAACTTTGTAACATTTGAGGTGTACAATAATGATTTACTGGTTAGAATAAAAATATGTTGGATCTGTTTTAGAAATTGAGTGTCTTATTTTACTAGTTATAACCTTAAAACTATTTATCCCGCAGCCAACGCCCAGGTTCGAAACCCAGTCAACGGCAAGTAAAATCTGCCTTTCTGGCCCCGTTAAGCTTTGTCAATACTATAATGACCCGTGGAATTTTTTCACTGAGGCTGCCCGGGGCAAAGTGGCTTTCCCACTATAACAGAAGGTGGCGCCCGATGCAATTCCGAAGTTTATAGAAACGCGCCAAGATCAGATTGAAGATGGAAAAGACCCATACAGTAGATATTAAGATATGTAAAAAATAAATCATTGTAGAACACCAAAAAAATAGATAAATAATAGTAAAAATAAAAAATTATATTTATCAAAATATATGAGGAAATGAAAGTGGTAATGAAAAGAACATGAGCCGGTTTGGTAGAAGTAAACGCCCATTTTGACTGTTTTGTACAGTGTTGACAATTGTTGTAAAATTCAACATTATGAAGGAAGATTGTTTATTTGATTTCACATATTTATGACTTGATAAAAATCTAATGATAGAGGCATAGAGCTTCCCATTATCTTTTTGAAAAAAAGTATTTGAATATTTTCAGAGAACACATTATTCAGCTTTTGCAATCGAACCAGGTCTTAATAATCAAAGGGGAACCAGGTTGTGGAAAGAGTACAAGAGTTCCTCAATATGTGCTAGAAGCATGGGCTAAAGGAGATGGCCTATTAGGCAAGCCAGGAAAAATAGCAGTCACCCAACCAAGAAGGATTGCAGCAATATCACTCTCTCAAAGGGTTGCTGCTGAACGTGAAGAATCTGTAGGTATACTTCCATTTCCAAAATTTCAAAATGAAATATAGAATTTTATTTAGGAATTTATGCACATTCAAATTCTAGTTTTGAGTGTTTTTTTTTTAATTTCATAATTTTCTTAACAAATCTGAGTTGTGAGAAAGTTTATCTTACTCTAAAATAATACTAAATTATTGAGGAATATTTAATATGATAACATATCATTCAGGGAGTGTTTACTTTTTTCTCTTTTTTCATGAGTCAAATTGAAAAATATGAGATTATCACTTTTCAATTACCAGGTCAATTAGAAATAAATCTCATAGCTACTTCATATCCAAAATGTAGCAACCAATATAAACACTTGAAGTAGTATATCTCAAAGCTTATTAAGAGATATGCTTGCATGTTCCGAAGAAAACTAGTTTTGTGGTTCAGTTGTTTTTAGAGTTGAAAAAGCTATGCAATCAAGTTTTAATCGACATGTTGCAAAGTTGCAATTCTTCAAATGAACGTTGTTCCGGTTTTTTATCAAAGCACTGAAAAAGTTCAAAAGCATACTTTATTTCATGTACATTTAGTGATACAGCAAAAAATAATACTTACCAGATCCATAATCAACATTTTTATCATACCAGGTTGGTCACATTGTGGGTTACCAGGTCAGACTGAATTCACAGTATCGACAGGAGACTGGTAGAATTCTTTACTGCACAACTGGTATTCTCTTAAGACATTTACAATCTGATGCAAATCTGTCTACCTATACCCATGTAATTCTGGATGAAGCACACGAGCGAGATGTGAATACCGATCTACTGATTAATTTACTGAGAAGTGCTATAAAATCCAATTCAAATCTGAAGTTGATTGTTATGAGTGCAACCATTGATACAGACATGTTCAGCAAGTACTTCGCTGGGGCACCTGTGTTGGAAATTCCTGGATTCACATATCCAGTCAAACAGGTAAGAAAACATTCAATTCACTAGATTGAGAGATTTTATTGAACTTCAAATCTGAAAGTAATCAGTATTGACTTCAAAAAAATTATTTCAACATAAAACGGCATTTGTCATTTAACAATAGTAGTTAATGATGTCCGCTGAAGGCATAAGTGCTGCATACAAAATTTGTTTGTATTAGCAGAACAGAAAAGCCGCCTATATTTTTTCGCCGTTTTTGTTGATTGTTGACACTAATATGATATATTCATCATTCAAAAACTATTATTTCCGGGGACCTCGTATTAACATATTAACTGAAAACACAAAAAGAAATAACTTGCAACTATCACAGTGACAGTTGCTGTCTAACCCCACTTTTTGACAGAATGACCCAAATCCAACATAAATTTATTTTATCTCTTTGTACGGACATTTCTCATAGCACATAAAAAGTATATACATTTCAACCCCTAAATATTTCATCTTTCAATGTAGGCATTCAGGGGTGAGAATGAGAATGTGGGGGTTCGGTATTTACCTCGGCATGTTTCCATGTCAATGTGTTACCTACCTGTCTCCTATCACCTCAAACGCCCCCAGTAAGGGAGCAGTAGGAGGGAGGCTGTTGTTGACGAGGGCGCACATCAACCTTTACGTCTATTTTGGCTACTTTATGCATTTTTATACTTCCTGTCTGAGCTTACGTATAATTTATTATTACAACTTATTTAAAATACTTATTTGTTTGTCTTATTGTGGTTTGGCAACATTTTTAAGATTTTCCTGGGAAAAATAAAAAACCCAGGTAGAGAAAATTTCCTTAGCCTCCGGCCACTGCGGAGAATGATGCTGTGTTAAACAAACTGCAGTCTCATATTTAAATATTTTTGGCCAGTCTAAGGACTGTACGCCAACGTAGTTTGGGTGTAATTATTCAACTTTTACATCTTACATTTTCATTAATTTTCGTTCCTACCACTAATACTTACCTCTCATGAAATAAATCGGTTTTCTCATATATTAGTCCTCCATGTTTACAGGGTTGATTATGGTAGGCCCTAATGCTAGTTATATCTTGCATTAACGGACTTTTAGAGTTGTAAAATGTATTCCTGGATGGGCAGTATGCCAGCCAGCTCTCGCAGCATATCCAATCGAATGTATCTGTCGCTCTTTGTGACCATACGAAGTCTTTGTTGTGCATTCTGTTCATCTTTAACAATGTTGTTTTGGGCAGGCTGCAGAATACTGGGCAAGCGTGCAACATTGCTGGCCTGATTATTAATTTATATATTATTTTATTTTTGGTAGACATTATTGAGTTTTGTGCTATAAGCGGGTAATTGCTTTTTATTGCAGCTGATGTGCGTTGTATTCAGAGAATGATGTATTATTTCACCAACACATCACGCTTGTCCAGCTGTACCCCCAGGTACAGATAAGAATCCAGAAGTTCAACCATGTATAAAGGCTTGTTGGTTGCTTTAATGTAGTTCCACAAAAAATGTAAATAAATAAGTCCATCCCTTCCTTAGTCTATGCTCTGATCTTTTCATCAATTGTTAAGTCGGTACTTCACTTGTACATTTCTCCGGGCAAACAGAATGCCAGAACTTTTTCCGAGCCGTGTCGTAAATCTGAATTGATAACAGGAATTTATTTGGGATGATAGCCTTGCTCGTTTAGTTCGTTCGGGCTAAAATGTTCAAGTAAAGAGCGGTTTTCCTTCAATATTTCGAAAACGTTTAATTGTACAGATTAGTTTCTAAAAACAAATAGAAACTTATAATTTCAGCAAGTCAGAACATTATTATAGTGGGAATAATCCACTAATATTTTTGCAAGAATAATTTGAAGTAGTTTGTTTTTATTGATTGATAATGTATTTTTTCAATTGATCTCTGTCATCAATTTGCATGAAAATTGTAAACGTGCCTCAAAAACGCTTCAGTACATGGTCAGTCGATGTGATCAGTTCATACAAAATTTGGGTTATTTTATTTATATAATTTATTTGCGAATTGACTTTTTGATGTTGTATTTCTTTTTACTCCTTTAGTTGAGAGTAAAATTTGGGAGCTCTTTGGTTGAGAGTAAAATTGGGAGCTACAGTATGAAGTTAGTCACAAAAGAAGCCCAGACTGTGAACGTGGTAGAGATATATCCGACGGCCAAGCGAGTATTGTCTAGCTATACACAAACAGAAGTTACACAATATAACAAGTGGTTATATATTTAAAATCGACAGAAAATCAGTTAATGCCTCAGATCAATAAGTAAACATATTGATCTGAGGTTAATGCACACTAGCTTCGCCATAAATGCACAGTAGCTCCAGTTAAAATTATATGTCAATACATTCAATTCCTATAAAGAAACAGGAAATTATTAAATATTCACTACTATAAGTATATAATTTATATCATTGTGATTGAGGAAACAGTTGGCTAATTGATATACTATAACTGTATCACTTTACATAATATTTTATTTCAAATTATGCTAAATAATAATGTTGTTGATCTTATTGATTATTTATATTATAATTATGATAAATAATTACTTCATGATTTGACTGATTTGCGGTTTGTAATAGATGGTCATGACCTTGAAAATAGTTTTTCATAATATCGAGAAAATTAATGGAATCTGATTGATGAGTCTTATTTTTTGTTAGTACACACTCTGTATTTTTTTAATATTAACTTTTGTACTAAAGTAAGTTGATTTGAATCGCCTTATTTTGATGTCAAGAATCTATAATCGGCTAACCATTAAGGAAATTCGGAATTCAAAACTACAGAATCAAAACACACACACATTTCATTTTTCTCAAAAACTACTGGTTGTATCAAATTTCAACAAGAGTATATATTTGTCTCTTTTGAACTTGTATTTTGAATGTTCAAATAGTTAAAAAAATTCTAAAATAATCAAGTAGCAACGTGATCTACCATTCACCCAAATTTTGTTGAATAATACATAAAGTATTGTCACAATTGAGTTTATAATTTTAATTGCTGGTTAGTTTACATTCTGATATGCAAAAATCACTATACCTTCTATGAGTCCTGGTTATATAGGAGTGTCGCCAATGAAAATTATGAATTATTGTAATAAAATATTACAACCAGTCACTGTACATATTTGTAATATAATTGATTTAATTTGTCGTTATCTATATATTATTGATTTTTTATTCAAAAAGTTATCACACACAATATTAAATAATCATGAAACTGACTCAGTGAAGCCCCGCCATACTATGTACACTATGTATGCAGTTTTGTCAAATCTAGTGCTAAACAACGAGCTAAAAATAATCGGGCTCCTCTACGGATTTATACTATTCATATTTTAATAATAACTAGTGACTTATACATAATTTTATTTACTGTGCTAATTATTGTCAGTCTACACATTAGACTTATTTATTGTATCCTATAAATATTATATATAAACAGATATAGCTATAGCCATGCGCGGATTAACTTCCTTATGGCTGCTCTTGTGTTTGTTCTTTATAATATCCAATTCTATATCAGCCCGTGAAACCAGAAATGAACGAGGAAGAAATGTTAATGATATAAATATGGACTTAGCAACAATTCTCGAGTGGGGATCTAGTAACTTGGTAGAATTCAATGCAAACAAAACACAAGCATGTCTTTTCTCTAGAAAAGTCGATCTCACTGTGCCTAACATAACTTTGTCAGGAGTAACCATACCACTGAAGTCATCCATATCGATGCTTGGTATTACTATCAGCAATAACCTTTCCTGGGAAAATCACGTGAGGTCCATTGCCAAAGTGCATCCCAAAACTTGGTTTTCCTTTCCTGGAATACTGTTCCCATATTTGGGCTGGCACCTAAACATATCCTGAGGCTATTGGATTCTGTCCAAAAAGGGCAATTGTCTCGGTGATGCTCGCTACAAACTCGCTCACTTGTCTGGAACACCGTAGAAAAGTTGGCGATTTGTATCTATTTTATAGATATTTTCATGGGCGATGCTCTTCTGAAATATCAACAATCGTTCCTGCTTTGGCAGTCTCTTCGAGACTAACCCGTCAAGTTCAGTCATCACACCCCTTCATGGTCACTTTGGAGACCTGCAGAACATCACTTTCCAAAGACTCGTTCATCCAACGAACAGCGAGGCTTTGGAACTCATTGCCTAGGGAGGTGTTCCCCGAGGCATACAACCTCCAGAAATTTAAGAAGAACACCAACTCCTACCTTCTTTCCCTTGGTTCCCACGATGTTCTCTGAACATTACAGGATATCCCTTTTCGTGGGAACAGAACATAAAAAAAAAAAAAAATTCTACTTTGAATTAAAATCTTGTAAATTGATCAGTGAAAGAATAAACTTAATTATTATTATTTATCTGTATTTGGTAGATCGCCCTCTTGTAAGAATGTCTTGAACCAAGTGCTGTATCTTGGAAGTATTAACGTGTTGTTGTGAACATAGCCCAATCTGTGGATCAAAAACTAATTGATTTCACGCAAAAAAATATTACAGGTATCTGAAGGTTTTAGGTGATGGGGGGTAAACATCTTATTTTTGATGATAAAGGCAATCAGGCTCATTGAAAAGCAGGTTAAAAAACACGTTTAAAAAAAAGGAATCTTCTATGACCATAGGGGCCAAGATATAAATTTTTCTTAACAGATTTTCAATTAAGATCTATATTTTATGATTCTATTGATAAGTGTGTAATTGATTCAGTATGTATGAAATTCAAGCTCTTTAAAGTGAAGGTACTCTTGCAAGAGCGCCGTGGTCAGTTTGCGGGAGAGCAGCCCGAGCTCCGTTTTCACGCGGCGAGTTTCTGATATAGAAACTTCAAATTGGAGTGCGCATCATAATTTAACATTATCTCGGCTTCTAGAAAACTTAGAACCTTCATTTTAACAAGTGACAAATTTTTATTCCCCTGGAAAATTACGAAATGCCGGAAAAATATACATGTTTTATTAACCATACTTTATTTGCAACGTGAATTCTAAAATACTGTAATATATCTTTTGATTTTGCTCAAATTTTGTTCTAAACTACTTATTTTCAATATCCTACATATTTGATTGATTAATAAAGCAGCCATTTGTTAATGCATGATAAAATATTTCAAAATTTGAAATAAAAATTACTGATTTTATATTTTAGACTACATTTCCTTTTTTTTTTAATCAATTATTACCTTATGATTATTGGAAAAAAAATCTGTGAATATTGGCTTCTTTATTGCTTATTCTGGGGGTTTTGATGTCAGTTTGAACAAGAAAACAATGAATTCCCCAGTGAACTTCTTTATTTTAAACTCAGTGTTTACAAGGAACATTCGATCGGAACTACCGTTTCCATCAATAGCAGGTGTGGAAACAAACGACCTATATAAAAAGTCTACCTAAGAAATACATAAAAGTAGCGATGCGCAGTACAGTCGGGAAAGAAAACATATTGGAATTAAATACACAACACTCTCCCTCGCTAAATAAAGAATATAAAGATAATTTCAATCACCTAAATTACATAATAAAAATATATTTGGTAATGAACCTGATTATTTATAAATTAATCTGTCCGGAGGCTTGACATTACGTTTTGGCCTCACCGTATTTGTAATAGATTCACCTGCTGAATCGAAGGTTTCGGAATTAGGGTTCGACGTTTTTTGTTGATATTTTTCAGGTGAACTCGAGCAGCTCGGTTCAACGGTTTCTGTTTTTATTTCGTTTTGTTCTGCACTTTCATTATCGACAATGGGTATACGACATTTAACATGTGATTTCAAGATCTGATTTGTATGACGTTTCCATGTACGATTAATATCGGGTACAGAAACTAGATAAGTACATTTTCCGATAATTCTTTTGATGATCGCGGGTATCCATGTAACTCTGTTTGTTAATCGATAATCTTTTACAATAACATTTTTGTTAACTTTAAATGTCGACCTTTCCTTCCCCCTAAAATTTTCAATTTGTATTGTTTGTTTCTGTTGAATTTTATTCGAATTTCATCTACTGGATTTACAAATCGAATTTTTTGAATGAGTCCTAACATTAACATCGAAAAAAACACTTTTGAATGAACAGATTCTGAAATCGAACTAGAAAATTGTTTAACCTGAAGAAATATCAATATTCTATTATGCAAGCATTCTTCAAAAATTTTCAATTTTACTGTGATCAGTTCACCGTGACATGGTTAAGAGGTGATTATATGTAAATCGCTTACTTAAAAATGTCAAAATTCGAACGTGTTTCGCATTGTCAGAATACTAAATATTTGTATTCCAAATCAGGAAAATGTAGTGAGAAATTTAATATTTAAATTGAGGTCATTTTGTAGGAATAATTTCAATCCATTTAGTGCTCCTAGCACATTAAATAGTAAGTGATTTAAGACATGGTCCATAATCAATTCATTCGTAAATATTTTTCGGCCATTTCAGAATAATATTTGGATAATGGTATTGAGAGAACAATTGCTGTTTCAACTTGTAATGCATTGACAGGCCATGTTAGAGAATCTCATCTTGACGACACTAAGTGAGATCTAATAAAGCTGTAGCCAATATGCGCTTTTTTTTGTCACTCCCGGTATTACAATTCGATGATTCCAAAGTAAAATGTTATTTTCAATTGAAAGTTCATGTCTAATTGGATAGAATTGTTTGAATTTTGCGCTATTCTTTGAACTTTTAGGCCAACCAAATCTAACGTATTTGATAACCTTTTGTAAGACTTCGTCAAACTGTACGTGTTGTCTAATATGCTCGAAATGAACAGTTTCTAATCCATTTTCAGAAAAATAGTTGAAATAATCAACATCAACAGATTTCCACTCATTTTCACCGTCATTAGGTATAGGTAAACGTGAAAGAAAATCTGCGTTATTTTCTGCGGACTTTACATATTTAATTTTCTAGCGATAATTGCAAAGGATTACTGCCCAGCGACGTAACCTATTCGCTGAATATTGCGGTATACCTTTTTTTGGATTGAAAATTGCCATCAAGGGCTTATTGTCAGTTACCAAGGTGAATTCTCTATTGTATAAGTACTGATTGAACTTGTATAAGGCATAAATTATACTGAGACCTTCTCTCTCAATCTGGCTATAACCTTTTTCAGCATCTGAGAGCGTACGGCTCGCATATGCTATAGGTTTCTCCACTTTATTCGGTAAAACATGACTAATTACACATCCAATACCATAAGGACTTGCGTCAGTTGTAAGTTTCAACTCATAGTCCGGATTATAATGCGTTAATACATTTGCTTACATTAATAAATCTTTAATCTTTCTGAATGCTGAATCACACTCACGACTCCAAATGAATTGTCTATCTTTTCTAAGCAAGCTATATAATGGACTCAGCACTGTTGCAAGGTTGGGAATGAATTTACCATAATAATTTATCATTCCAAGTATGGATTTCAATTGAGTTACGTTTTCAGGAACTGAAGCATTCTCTATCGCAAGAAGTTTGTCTTGAGACATATGCAAACCGTCCTTATTGATTACATAACCCAAGTATTGTACTTCGGACTGATGAAAACTACATTTATCGACACCGAATTTTAAACCAGCTTCTTGTAAACGATCAAGAACCTTTTCGAGTCGCAAATTATGCTCAAAATTATTTTTTCCGCAAACTAAAATATCACCTAGAAAAACTACGGACCCTTCAATATTTTGTAATAGAGATTCCATAATTTTCTGGAATTTGGCACAGGCGCATGCAACACCGTAAGGTAGGCGTTGATATTGAAATAAACCCTTATGGCTAGATATCGTTACAAGTTCTTTTGATTTATCATCCAAGCATATCTGCGCATATGCTTGAGATAGATCTATTTTTGAGAATATTGCACCACCCTGTAACCTAGAAAATAAATCGTCTATCCTGGGAAGTGGAAAGTGGTCAATTTCAAGAACAGGATTGATTGTCATTTTGAAATCGCCACATATGCGAACTGAACCGTTCTTTTTCATTACTGGGACGATGGGAGTTGCCCAAGGTGAATAATCAACGGTTTTCAAAATTCCTAGCTCTACTAATCTGATCAGTTCCGCATCAACTTTATCTTTTGTACCATAAGGCAAGGGCCTAGCACGAAAAAATCTGGGCGTAATTGTTTCATCTTTTAATTTTAACGTTACAGTTCCTTTAGAAAAAGTTCCGAGTCCTGGCTCAAATACTTCTTTGTATTTTTCTATAATATTCTCGATACTAGTATGAGTACCGGAGTAATTCACTGAAACCGTGATATTTACTTTAAAAAGATTCATGAAATCGCACCCCAATATTAGAATTGCCCCATTTCTTATGACAAATATATCTATGAAGTGTAAAACATCATTATACAATAATTTAGCTCGAAAAGTTCCCAATGGAATCATTTCATCGCCATTATAAAAATGCAGAACTTTGTCCGATGGAATAAGAGAATAGTTATTGAAATTGATGAAATAAAATTTCTCTGAAACCGCTGAAATACTTGCTCCCGAGTCCAGATGAAAATTATATTCTTTCTCATCAATCATAACTTTGACATAATAAGGTTATTACTTACCAAACTTGAATTAATTGAAAAACATTAATCATCATTTACTTCTAGACTTCACTGACTGACAATGGTCGTTGAACAATTTTGTCAAATCTGCATACTCCTTTTCTTCTGGTTTATTAGGTAATGCTAGATTGTAGATTAATCTGTAGGCTTCTTCACTAAGAGCGTTCAATAATATGGCACGTTTTTTTATGTTGTCCGTTATAACATTCACTACGAAGTAGTTATCCAGTCTGCGAATGAAGATTGTCCAATCACTAGTATGAGGATCAAACTCTCTGATGTGTCCCAAATTCGCCATTTTATCGTATTTGGTAACAAACTCGAACTTATAATGGTTTATCTCGTCGCCAATGCTTATTCTGGGGGTTTTGATGTTAGTTTGAACAAGAAAACCATAAATTCCCCAGTTAACTTCTTTATTAACCGACGAAACCAAAAAGGAGGAGGTTCTCTATTCGACCCGTATATTTTATGTTTTTCCATCATATTTTTTTTTGTATGATCACGCATAACTTTTTACTGAGGCGTCCGATTCCGATAATTCTTTTTTCAGTGGATAGGGTGTACTTCGAATTTGGTCCCATTTGAATTTAAAAGATGAAATCCACCCCTAAGGGTAGCGAAATGAAGGATATTGATTACTCACCCTCTGAATTCTGGTCCATTAACCGATTCTATCAGGCATAACTTTGTACTGGGTTCTTCGATTTGGATGATTCTTCTTTTAATAGATAGGGTATACCTTATATTTGGATTTCGAAAGGAATTAGCCACCCTTACGGGTAGAAAAATAGGGGATAATTGATTTTTCACTAGTGAACATTGGCACACACATACGTAGTTGACAATGACAGATCGCTACTGACATTATTTTAAACTCAGTGTTTACAAGGAACATTCGATCGGAACTACCGTTTCCAACAATAGCAGGTGTGGAAACAAACGACCTATATAAAAAGTCTACCTAAGAAATACATAAAAGTAGCGATGCGCGGTACAGTCGGGAAAGAAAACATATTGGAATTAAATAAGTCCTAGCTCTTTGAAGTGAAGGTACTCTTGCAAGAGCGCCAAGGTCAGGTGGTGGAAAAGCAGCCCAAGCTCCGTTTTCCGGCGAGTTTCGGATATGGAAACTTCAAATTGGAGCGCGCATCAAAATTTAACAATATCTCGGCTTCTAGACAATGTAGAACCCTCATTTTTTTTCAAATCTGGGGTAGCTCAACGAAATTTTAACAACGGTCAAATTTTTATTCACCTGGAAATTGGGAAATGCCGGAATAATATACATGTTTTATTAACCATATTTTATTTGCGAATTGAATGCTAAAAAAATGTAATATATTTTTTTTATTTTGATTAAATTTTATTGTAAACAACTAGTTTTTGTTCATCAGGATAGAATATTTCAAAATTAGAAATAAAAATTACTGATTTTATATTTTAGACTAGATTTACTTTATATTTTTTTATCAATTATTACCTTATAATATTGGCTTCTTCATTAATTAATAAAATATGTAGGTTATTAAAAATAAGTTACAACAAAATTAAAAGATAAATTACAGTATTTCAGCATTCACGTTGCAAATAAAGTATGGTTAATAAAACATGTAGATTTTTTCGGCGTTTCCCAATTTTCCAGGGGGATAAAAATTTGCCATTTGTTAAAATTCTGTCGAGCTACCCCGGATAAAAAAATTAAAGTTTTGCGTTGTCTAGGGCCAAAAAACTGAATTTTTCCGCTTTGATCGATGTTTATAAAAAAATAGAACTGGCAGTACGTGTTTATGTATTTATCATGTACTAAACCCCCCCATCACCTAAAACCTTCAGGTATCTGTAATAAATTAAATCAACTTTATTGCTCTACGGACTGGGCTAACAGTCACAAATTCATTATGTGTCACAAATATGTGTTAACCCAGTCTGTAGAGAAATAAAGTTGATTTAATTTATTACAGGTACCTGAAGGTTTTAGGTGATGGGGGGTTAGTACATGATAAATACATAAAAACATACTGCCAATTTTGCCCTTTTTTATGAACCCAAAAAATTCAGGTATCTGGCCGTAGAAATTTCCGATTACTTTTAAGAGAAAAGTTGTAGGTAAAAGAAAGACCTTTGATTTAATTTTTTATCATTTAATTACATGCAGACAATTGTAAGTAAGCAGCATATTGCTGCGCTGCTCGATGATGCTTAGATGGGAATCGGCCTTACATCAAAATGGCAATTTCTGACAGGCCAACGTGTCAGTTGGAAATGAATATCAATGCCATTATCTTCAGTTCAATGTCCACGAAAGAGTTTCTAATGAACACAATTTTCTTAATGAACTCTTTTAGTCTTTTGGAGATAGGGTATAACTTAAAATATATTCTGTTTTTCTCTTTCCTTTTTTTAGCATTTTTTACTGATGTCGATGAGGTCCTGAGGACCCCATATTATCTTGGGACCCCATAGATGTTACTGCCTGTAACAATCAGTATGTTACTGAAGGATTCCTTTGATTTCACCTCTTATTCATTGTTTGAATATCTTTTTGGATAATTTCATTAAATGAAAATTCTACACGAGTAATATATATATATATAAATGTATATGGGTGGGTAGTATTTGCTGACTAGTTAGGTACAAAACTAGGGATATTTGGGTAAGCAGCAATGAAAAAGTTAACTCTTTAAGGTTTATCCAAGCTTTCGGAAATATTTAATTCCATCATCAGGGAAACTACAATAGATAAAAACAATAGTAAAACATATTCAAGTGCGAAACATGCTACTTATAACTTTGTTGAGGTTGGTTTCAATGATGTTAAACATATTCATCTAACATAGTGAGTGATACAAAATGAAAAAAACGTAGATCAAGGAATAAAACGAAGTTCAGAGTTAATACAAACACATTAACATTGTTTAAAATTATATAAATATAAAGGTGCACTCTATATGGTGTGACTAGTGAAACTGACAGGTTAGAAATAATTCATGAAATTATATGTACGCCAACGACATCTGACGAGTGTCACTTGGAAATTATTACAGTGGTACCAACTGTTAGATTAGTACCAACTGCTGTTACCAGGTGGCGGTAATGTTAAAAAGAACTGTTATATGATATTGCATTGTTGTCAATTTTGATTGATATCTAAAGACAATAAATAAGAGTAGATCTCACTCAAATGCTAAATAACTGTTTTTTATTGATGCAATTGTTTTCTTCGGAAATGAAAGCCATTTCTAAGAATGTTCTCTTTGATGTATGTGACTCTGTCACTGAATCGTAATTCATCTAGTGGTCAAATTTATTCACTTGCTCTGCCAGAGCATATCTTTCAGGATGCAATCTGCAGTCACTTTTATGAGAAATTATTCTGTTCGATAATGATCTTTTGACCAATATATTGTTTATTATAACCATGACAAGGAATACTATTAATTATATTAGACATCGAAAGTAATGGAGTTTTATCTTTAACTTTAGAGTAAATTGATCTGATTGTTAGAACTGTTTTATATGATATTATAAAATTTTCAGGGTTGTGAAATAATCTGGAGAGTTTAGGAGTATGGGGTATTGTTAGTTTCATTGTTGTTTGAGTTATTACTGTTTCTAGTACTTCTAAGTGGGATGAAGTATTATATAGAATGTTATTAAGTAACGTTTTGGATATGAATTTTCTAAGAAAATGTTAAATTCTGTTTATGGAATTTAGGATCTGAGATTTTCAGTTCTCTTAATTTCATTTGTTTTACCAAGTTCACTTTCATAGACTGTTTGGGATATGAGTTGTAATTCAGGTATCTGCCTGAGCTGCATGGTTTCCTATACCAATCTACCAGTAGCTTGTTTTCTGTTGTTCGTATAAGCTTGGTATCAAGAAATGATACGGAAATATCGCTGTTCTCAGTTTCTTTTGTGAACTGGATATGAGGATCGTTGCTATTGAAGGTACTGAGAATCTCATCTACATGTACACCATCTAATATAATATCAACATTTTTTTTATGAAGTTATTAACAGAACAGTTAGCGGTGCAGATATTTATTGATGGATTGAGATATATTCAAATACAAGGACCTTGAGATTAACACACTGTAATAAATGCAGTGAAGCTTTGGTTTGGTTTGTTCCGTGGAAGTGGAAGTAGCTTTCAATACGGTATCAATTGAAGAACCGCTTCAGAAAGAGAAACAAAGCGACAGTTTAAAGCAGTTGCTCAAGATATTATTGAAAAGAATGCAACCCATGAATAACAGCGCCAACAATCAATCAAGAGGAAACTTTTTCAGATGTGTGAGGTTGCACCCAGATAACACATGGACATCCAATGGATATCCATTGGACATCCTTCATGAATTTTATGGATATACTATGGACATCCAATTATATCCAAAAGACATCTTATGGACATCCGATGGATGTCCAAAGTGGAACAACCTGTACATCCATAGAATATCCTTCAAGGATATCCATAAGATATCCTCCAGAGATGTCCATAAGATATCTTTCAAAGATATCCATAAGATATACTTCATCCTTCAGGGATATTCAAAAGCTATCTGAAAGATTCCTTGAGAGATATTCTAAAAATATCCTTCGGGGATATCCATCGAAGACAAAATATAGTAATAGCGATCTGGAGGGAAATGAAATAATGGTATTGAACAAAAAAAAATGTATTAATAAACTCTGGTATCAAAAAAAATCTCATAAACTTCGGGGTAATCAACAAATAAAATGTGTATGTAAACTCTAAAATGAAAACAGAATAATTAAAAAAATGCAGAATAATCATAAAAATAAATTTACAGAAAAAATAGAATGCTATTTTCTTCGTCCATCAGGTGTTTCCTTTATTCTAGAAGATGACAGATGCCTTTCTTTGGCCCTTCTCAGCCAAGCTTAGATGGCTTCTTCAGTAGCTTTTTTATTTTCCGTCGAATCACTGAGGTCAGCCGCTTCTGAAATGATATGTATATATTCACGGGTATAATTGATGTTGAAATCTACAAAAAAATACTGAGAAATATTATGCTTTCTTTTGAATTCGAATACTGATGTTGATAATATATATATATATATATATATATATATATATATATATACAAGCATTATTGACATAAACTTTTCTTGGAAATTTTGCATTCTCACTGAACTAGGAGTCTGTTTTGAGGCAATACAAATTATTATCAAATAAACAGAACAACTGAATGGGCTTTTCACCTAGTGATAATTCAGCCAGTTTTAGTTGTCCAGTTTATTTTTTTTTGCTCCATACCAGCAATATTTGGAGGCAAACATATTATTGAGCATGGAAGAAAGGCATCGTTCCACAAAGTCATATTTTTGAGATTTCATTTAGGTACCTAAAAAAAGAATTCTAGAAAAAGGAATAGAAAAACATATAACTTACCTACAGCAGCTTTGAATTTCGATCCAGTTCCCAAATATTCTTCCGAAAGATTCATTTTTTCAGTGCAATCAATAGGAAAATGTTCGAATCTACTGATGAATCATCTTCATCACATGTCCACTGTTGTAGGCATTCACACCTTTTTAATCTGGACACTGTGACATGAAAAACTCGTGTATTGTGGCAAATGTAACGACGTGCTTTTTAGCATTTCTGAAAATATTGAAACTCAAACAGCAAACACATAAATGCATTGGAAATAATGGATTTTTATAGGTTATGTCCTTTTCAATTCATATATTTACCTGTATTCGGCCAATATATAATTCCCTTTGGAAACAAGCAATTGCTATAGATGAAAACCATTAGGTCCAGACCAACAAGGTATCAAAAACGAAGGAAAATAGAAAAAAAAACACGACTTTTGTTTGGATTTAGTGCTATGACATGACTAATATGACCTTCCTCAACAAAATAAAATGACAGACGTCGCCAGTAATTATGCGTTATACGTATAGTATGGCCTGTCGCAGACACATGTATATCTGTTCTGTGGTCGCAGAGGGTCCCCGCGACAAAGGTACAATTTGTGTATCTACGAGAATGTTTAAATTCATTTATGATTGCTTTGGATATCTCATGGCCATCCCTAGGATATCTTCTGAAGGATATCTATTTCAAATCCATCGATGGATATCCATTTCAAATCAAGTAGAAAAACGAAACATGAGATTTTTCCAAAAAAATTAATCCATATGTACGAGCATGAAAGAAACTCAGAAATTGACACAATAAAAATCATTCTTGCAATTTAAACTTATCCATATTTGCTCCGGATATCTTATGGCCATCCATATGATATCTTCTGAAGGATATTCATTTCAAATCCATCGACGAATATCTTATGGATGTCCATTTCAAATCCAGGGATATCCCGACCAGAATTGGACATGAAATGGATATTCATAGGATATCCTGTGTTATCTGGGCAACCACGTTCGTAATTACCTGCGAGGGACACCCCTACGTTCCTACTCACCAACGAGGACCGGATCATCCATTGAGTTGAGCAGATACTTAGAAAGATTAGCCAATACATCCGGGAGCATGCTAACTAGTAAAAACGAAGCTTCCAGTGTTAACAGGATCAGAAGAACGATGATCAGCCCATGAGAGCGAAGATGTGCCAGTCCCATTTCAATACACCAAACATAGCCCAGGTCGACCAAATAGTACAGATGTCTCGTCTAGAAGACCTTATCAGAAGCTTGTAAGCTGAAGACTTTCTACAATGGAAAGAGCACGGAACTAGTAGACCTTACTTGAGATACATTTCGGGCAGAGATCCCATCTTCAAAGCATCTTTGGCATAATGGGATTCCATGGTTGTGGAAAATGGACTACTTGAACGGTATGGAAGACAGCTGATGGGAGGTCGTCAATTTCCCAATTGGTTTTGCCCAGGAAGAGTATAGGTGAAGTCCTGAAGGAAATTCATAAGGGAAAATCATAAGAACATCTGGTCAATAAGATTTTGGCTAAGATCAGGGACTGGTTCTAATGGGTTTAATGTCGAGAAAATGTATGTATGTAATGTGACCATTTCCTGTGATGGATGATGGTAATAAATACATATTTGTTGCAATTTACTATTTCACCCTCATGTTTCGTTAGAGTTCCTTGTCTAGTCCCATCTTTATCAATAGACTCTACTGGTTAGACTTCAGGATTTGGGTGTTTGTGGTTTTTTCTCCCCTAATGTTATAAACCTCAGTCTTGACAGGCCTTCACACTGGCACAGTAAGTGCACCAAGGGTTTTTCATCTTTCTTGCAGAACCTACACATGGTTTCTTCTGCAAGTAAGATGATGTTCATGTGTTTTTTGAGTCTACAGTGCCCTATCAGGAGGCCATCTATGATTCTAGTTCACATTATATTCTGGCTTAGTAGATACTCAGTTATTTTTTGCGTTGGTTTTTTAATAAACTCTTTCATCTGTCTGGTTCCTGGCGACTTGTTCCACCATTCCTGTGATTTGTTTTCCATCCATGTCCGGATGTTAGTTTTTAGCCTTTTGCTTAAATTCTTGCCTTAATAGCTCTTTTGCATAGTGATGTATTGCAGAAATTTCTGCCTACTGTTACAGGTTCACCTAAGCTCAATTAGAATCTTGTCTTTAGCTTAGTGGAGTTTTACTTGTAGAACTCTGATCTTTGAGATCAGTTCTGTGAACTGAGGCTTCTTCCATTTCCAAAGACGCACCTTCCTCAAATGTTATTTGCCTCTTCAGAGGGCCCTTTCCGTGCTTTTGCCCTACTTCGGGTTGTTTCCCTTTAACCCTTAATTAAATCCTCCGTAGGTTATAGTAGGGGGAGATTTCCATTTTTTCAAGATTCTCGAGGGATTCATTGTCCGTCGAGAGTGTCCAAACTGTGATTTGCGACTTTGAGCCTTCACAGAACTTTTTCCGCTTCCGGCCTTTGTTCTCTATCTCCAGGATGTAAATAGTGCAGGAAATGGCATGATGACAGTAACTAAAAATCCCTAAAATTATGTATTTATTTAATGAAACTTGAGTCATGGAATATAAAACACGAATTTATTATTTTTTTAAAAGTGAGATTGATAATTATTTTGATAAAATAAAACTACGAAATACGGCATTCCGCCGTGATATGTTGAACACCAATAAGAGCAAATGGCGTCACATTTGAGTAAACAAAGAATGAATACATACATCTTGTTTCATTAACAGCAACTGGTTGTTATCCTGTGGTTTTATTTACGATTCAATTTTGTTTACACAGAGTAGTTTAAGTTTTGTGGTGTTATTAAAACGAAAGTGAAATAACGCGAGCCATGGAACAAGGATTTATTAAGGCAAACAACGCTAATTTGCCAAGAATCGACTTGTTGATGTTGGGAGAGTTTTTGGCATCAAATAAAGACTTTTGTTCAGCAGAATTTAGAAATGTCAAAACTTCCATGTAAGTACATCAAATAATATTTAAAAAACATAATAATTTAAGTAATAAAATAAATCCAAAGCGTCTTAAATATACTTTTTATATATATTTCACGACAGGTTAATATTAGAGGTTATGTTATTGAATTGTTTATTATTAAATTTAGACCTCAAACAAGATCATTATACCATATATTATTTTAGAATCTACAAAACAAAATAAAAACTTACGTCGAAGTGATCTTCACAAAAATAAAGGTGAGTACTAGGCAATATCACTGTTGAATCCCGCCTTGCAAGTTTAAGCCACTTGTCTCGTATTGTTTTCTTTTGTGGAACGAACACAAATAATTATTAGGAGTTATTATTGATGTGTTATTACACTGAGGGACCGCACACCACCTATACACTTTCGAATTAATATTTAATAACACAAAATAACTAAATTATTCAATGGGCGACTAGTGTTTTCGTTTTGATTACTCAAACGTGACATCATAAGCGACGCCATGACACTGACAAGCGTTTTGGTGCGAATTTTAAATTTAAAAACTAAAATATAATTTTTTTCCTACTAAACCTTTTTCTGCAGAAATATGTTATTCATTGTAAATAATATATATTTCCGAGCGTTATAAGTTTTTCAAAATCTGTCATCATGCCTATTGCTTCTGGAAGTTCATCCCCCTCCAAAACTCTCAGGGTTGCCCCTTCCTAGGGTTGATGGTTGGGAACTAGGCAGATAAACTGAAGGACAGCATGTTAAAAATTCATGAAACAGCTCGAAAGAGGTTGATATTGGTAAGTGACAGCTGAAATTCAGGAGAATTCAAAGAAGGTGATCACATAGGAGGAAATGTGTAACTCCTAAACTAACACCGTTTTCAGAAGGAGTGTATGAGGTGAAGAAAAGGATCAACGTTGTTTACAGAATACAACACAGTCCTAGGACTAAGATGAAAGTTGTTCATCTGAAAAGACCGAAGCCCTATCATCATCAGGATGATCGAAATTAGAGGGTGAATAGTGTTATGAAAACGAGTACACTATGTTACTGTATGTTTTCTGGCAGATGGCAAGATTTTAGGAAGATAATATTCTGAATTCCAGTGAATTCTAAACTTGTCTATTGACTTGCTTCAAGTAAAAGCAGTTCATTCAGAGTAAGTAATTTTATTGAGTAAATCTAAGTGATTACAGTGACGTGTGTGGTATTTCAACACTGAATTTCAATTGAATTACGTTTTGTGTTGTGAAGTGTAGATAAACGGAGAATAATTAGTTCAGTGTTTCAATAGCTACGAACCCCAGATTCGTAACAATATAATAATTACTAAATTGAAACAATTAATATAAAATTTCAGTGATGCTTCAAACATAACACAGTATTTTTTCAAGTCCCAAACATATAATAATCACTAAATAATGAAATCAGTCTAAGAAGAATCGACAAGAGTGCTCCACACATTTATTCAGCTACATTTCGGAGGAGATGCTCCTTTTTCATATTGATTAAATCTATATCCCATTTTTTCATCTTGTTATTGATAGTTATAAAACATAGGAGATACAGTCTTTGATATGCGAAATAAATTCCTACTTCATCTCGAATCAGGTGCAATAAAATCAGTTGACTCGGGAATATCAGGTAGATCTTTCAATGATCGCACAATAAATTCTAGAACTTGGTTAAAATAAGATACAAATAAAATAGTTAATAAAAAACCTTTTTAAAGACAAGCTTTTATTCAAATGCCCTAAAAAGTAAAAAATAATTGCTTTGGATGTGTGATGTAGGTTATTTCGTGAGTTACAGATTCAAGAACTTGTCGCGCAAAGTTTTCAGTTCGATTACAAAGGCGACAAGCTTTTGAATCTGTAACTCACGAAATAACCTAAGTCACACATCCAATGCAATTATTCTTTACTTTTTAGGGCATTTGAATAAATTCATAATCTCCGACCCCAAAATCCCCGCATACCAATTTTGAATAGAAACGGTTCATAACACAAAACTCGTCCACCATCTTGGAGCCTCTATCTTGAATTTACGAATTTTGACAATAAATTCATAACGTCCGACACCCCGAAAACCCCCATATACCAATTTTAAATAGAATCGGACCATAATTACAAAACTCGTCCGCTATCTTGGAGCCTCATCTTATTTGAATTTTAAATAAATTCATAATTTCCGACCTCGAAAACCCCCACATACCAATTTTGAATAGAATCGGACCATAATCACAGAGATCGTCCGCCATCTTGGAGCCGCCATTTTGATTTTGTGAATTTTGACAAAATATTCATGATCTTCGACATACCAATTTTGTATCGAATCGGACCATAAACACAAATCTCATCCGCCATCTTAGAACCGCCATTTTGTTTTTTCCCCTAACAGAAATTGTATAATGCCAGAATTATGAACACCTACCAAATTTCACGTTAATCGGACAACTAGAAATGGCCAAAATTCGCTTGCAAGATTTGAAACGGACAACTTACTATATACGAACATTGCGGGTTAAATAAAAGCTTGTAATAAGGGCCATGCTGAAAGCTGAAAGCTAGTGCTCTTAATAATCGTTTCTGGATGTGTTCTGTCGAATCAGAATATAAAATAGTCTTAGGATTCCAGATAACACAACATACTTGATCTTTGAATGAATAATAGAGTTGGACAGTAATACCCAAGTGTCGTAAGTTAAATCACGACTAGACCTCAAGACAAAAATCATATAGCACTCAGATAAAAGGTATTCAATGTGCCTCGTTAAAACATACATCTTTGATCTCCTCAATTATCTTCAATATGGTGTCATGAATACGATGGTCTTTAACAATGGGTGATTTGTTTTTCGTATAACTCGGGATTTGGCATTCAGTTTAGTTAAGGGACACTGCAATATAATTCGAGAGTTTATTGAGATCTTGAAGGATCTTGAAGCATTTCTTAATCTTCTACCTTATACCCATTCTGAAAATGCAATGTTATGGAGTCCGTGGAGTTTCTCTAGATATGATGAAATCGTACATGCAGGACAAGTCACAAAAAGTATTGAATTCAGGGTGTACATAGTACATGCTCCGAAATTAAACAAGGTTTTCCACAGGGATTTATACTTGGGCCACTGCTCTTTTTGATCTATGCCAATGATTTGATTATGAACTCAATTGGAGTCCTCATATTGATACACTGTGTGACAAACTGCAAAAAAACTGTTATACATTGACATTCATGTCAAATCATTGTGGAAAGGAAGTTTTGATGAATCTGTATCATTCAACTGTCACTTACGTTACATAATCCTAAGTTGGGGTATAAGCTCTCTGTTGTCTGTTTTCATTCTGCAAAAGTATGCAGTTAGAATAATTGCCCAATTGAAATGGCGGCAGACATGCGAAAATTATTTCAAAGAATTGGAAATATGTACAGTTGCTACACTGACGTCTTCCTTGTTATTATGCAAACATATTTTTTTTAAATTATTTTGTACTTTTCAACAAGTGAAATAAATATTATCATTATAATCTCAAATGTAAATTAGTCAATGACTTATAAATATATATATATATATATATATATATATATAAAATTGATAGTGCTTTATATATTGAGCTACATGATGTAGCTATATATATGATGTTAATGATGTAGCCTACATCATTAACAAATTAAATTCAGGATTAAAACTCTTATATATATATATATATATATATATATATATATATATATATATATATATATATATATAAATATATATATATATATATATATATATATATATATATATATAAATATATATATATATATATATATATATATATATATATATATATATATATATATATATGATAGGGTAGCTCTTGACTGGACTACTTGAAAAAAACTGAACTTTAGAGAACAAAAAAAATTCTGTTTTCTTTGAGGTTGCAGTCAATAGGAAGTGGCTAATATAAAGAAGACTCTTTGTTAAATTGTCGAGCTTTCGAAAAACTTTATTTCGTTATCAAGACATCTGAAAAGAACAATCACAAAAAATGCTATTTGTATATAATTAAAAAACTTACTAACTGGAGGTTGCTAACAGAAAAATATCGGGGCACCTCATAGTTAAAATCTCACATGCTAAATTGTACGAAACATATTAAAACAAATTGTAAAATCTCATATTTTCTACGATAGTTTCAGTCAATGTAAATGGGGTTGTTATGCCTGCCATGGATCACAGAGAAAAAAACGTAAGATGGTCAAACTAAAGTGACAAATTGTTAAACCAATGGAGGGAGACCACATGTTTAATCCCACTATTCGACGATAGATTCATGGCCGGCGATTTGAAAGTTATATATATATATATATATATATATATATATATATATCCTTTGATAGTGGTTCTTGAATCCTGATATATGTATTTTTGGATGAGCTTTCTTAGGATATTGTATTCTGGATGGAATATATCTAATGTCTCAGTTCATTAATTGCAAGGTTTCGTCCCTGGGCAAGGACTTCTTCAGGCTTTATTTTGTCTTTTT
The DNA here is from genome assembly GCA_018342105.1 of Gonioctena quinquepunctata. Taxonomy (NCBI): domain Eukaryota; kingdom Metazoa; phylum Arthropoda; class Insecta; order Coleoptera; family Chrysomelidae; genus Gonioctena; species Gonioctena quinquepunctata. Next base: position 106,800 of record JAFIRS010002049.1, on the reverse strand, counting down.
TTTTACATATTCTTAAAGGTGAGTTATGTCATTAGGATGTTTTTTTATAAATATGTGAATATTTTTGAATCCAATATTCTAAGAAAAGCTCCTCCAAATATATATTTTTATACATTTACATTGTCATCGTCGTTTTATCTGTCTTCTACTTGGTTAAGTTAGTCAAGATAGTCGGGATTGAAAAATATATATATATATATATATACTACGCTATCCCACAGCAGATATAGTTATTAAGATATAACTTTCTTTTGTTTTAAAAAAGGGTATGAATTCTACAACAAAGGATTTGAAAACTACATAAATTAGTGAGCTTACCAAAATAAATAGATACATACGATTACCAGAAACAAAAGCATTCATAAGGCACTGCTTTCGACGATCGGCAGCTTATATTTTTATTGGTATCGATGGTGATCTATTACATTTAAAGAGATACGGTGGATGGCAATCATCAATGGTAGTCGAAGGATATTGGACAATTTTATGAATAACAAAAATAACATCAGTCATAGCCTCCGATTGAATAACATAGAAAATCTCCTCCAGTTTGAGTTACAAACCAATCCAGCCAAATACATTATTTGTAAGTAACATCTGAAGAAAAACAACATTGTTAAAACAATAGCCAATACCCTAACAACATAAGTACATCCCCTGTACATTCCAGGGACATCCTTCATTTGCTACTAGGACGTCCCTGGGATATCCTTTGTCGGGACATGGTACATACTAGGGACGTCCCAGGGACATCTACTTTCCACCGAAAAGGACATCCAAGGGATTGCAGGTGGAATGGAATTGACAATGAAAAAAATACTAATACAGATATCATGTTAATAGCTCTTTTAGGATTTACGATAATAGAAAAAATACTCACAAAGTATTATTGCTACATGTATTTTGTTGTGTTTCAAGGCACATTCAGTTAACTTTGAATCTATGTTTACATCTTTTTCAATATGTTCATGAAAGTTCTCAATAGGATAATTTTGAACTAGGTCTTATCTTGATGTAGGGCTAAATTCTCCAAGGGAAGAACAATCACACAAATTTTCAGAACTTGAATCACATTGATCAACTTCAGGAATTTTATCTGAACTTGTAGAAAGTAATATTAGGTAAATATCTAGTTACATCACATGACTCCGAATATGGGGAAAACACTTTTCTCCGTGTTTTTGCCTCCTGAACAATTTTCAGAACTTGAATCACTTGATCAACTTCAGGAATCGGAAGAAAATCGGGGTCTCATACGTTTCAGAGTTATCGCTTTTTCGAAATAAATTTCAAGCACCGTTTTCGCACAAACTCATCAAATGCTCCTTCTTTTACCAGCATAAACAATACACCCTGAATCACTTATTTTCGGCACAACTTTGCACAAAATATCGTCGTTTTTATCAAAAAAGATCCTCCTTCTTACACAGTCGATTCATTTATTACCAACATGAAAAATTAAAAAAGGTAATAAATGTCATCTGTCAAAGGAATTAGAATTGTTCATTTGCAACTGTGTAAGAAGGAGGATTTTTTCGATAAAAACGACGATATTTGTGCAAAGTTGTCCGAAAATAAGTGATTTAGGTGTATTGTTTATGCTGGTAAAAAGAAGGAGGCATTTTGAGTGAGTTTTGTGCGAGAAAACGGTGCTTGAAATTTATTTCGGAAAAAGCGATGTAACTCTGAAACGGTATGAGACCGCCGCATTTTTCTTCCGGATTCGTGTTCAGGAGGCAAAAACACGTAAGAAAAGTGTTTTCCCCATATTCGGAGTGCATGTGTGATGTAACTAGATATTTACCTAATATTATATGATTATCATCATTTACAGCCATTGATCGACTAGTAGAAGGCCCACTACAAGCCTATCAAGATTCTTCATTTTCTCTTCCAAATTTTCTTGCCCTTTTTATTTTCTCAGTGTATTTTTTCTCTCAAGCCTTGGAGATACCTTCCTCATATGATCCATTATATTAATCTGTACCTATAATAGATTGATGAATATACTATAAACAAAATATTCAGAATCGATTAACCATATTATTGGAAGAATCAAGTCTTTGATCCAAAAGAATACATTCAATATTCTGATAATTGTTTTACCAACCTTAAACTGAACTTTATTCCAATTTTTCAACTATGATAAACACAACACCATAACTGATAAAATGTTTCAATTGCTCACAAAAATCGTCAAACACAATAAGGATGCCGCTAATCTTTTTACATTGAACAAAGAAAAGTTAGAAACTTGCACATTATGCAAAGTGAGGTTAACATTTTTGACATGACAGATCACCAAAGAATTCAAACAATGTTGCCAAAGCCAAACAGGATTTGTGTATAATTTGTATCATTTTTGATAATTTCGATTTATGCATAAATAATTTTCTGCTTGCAAAATGGTCACTTCCAGAAATTTCTGAGATATATTTCCATTTTCTTTATAATTATTTTCCAGAAGAAAAACAAACATTTTCAAAATAAAATATCAACTTTGAATTTTCAATTCTTATATATGATAATGGATATCCGAAATACCAGGGACATGAATGGGACAACCTATGGATATACCAGATGGGATGTCCTCTGGACAACCTCTGCGGGATATCCCCTGGATGTCCCAATCATATCCTTGTACCGCGATACATAAAAAGGACATACCTAGGACATCCCTATGTTGTTAGGGTATAGTCAACGAGTTGTTTGAGAAACCGGTAGCTGTGAAATACTTTCTTTCGATCACAATTTCCAACTTGTCATTTGCATAATCATTGTGAAAATATATAACCAACTCATTTTTTCTCGGTAATTCACAAAACCCCCAACCATTATAACCTTAATTGAACAAATTGTTGTGGTCGAGATTCGACTTCCTGGGGTCGTGGGAGGCGGTTGTCTGACCATGCGGACCGGAAGTCAAGTAAATGTCAGTTTTTGTACAGCTGTTCCACGTGCATTGAAAAGTTTAAAAATTATATGTTGTGAGAGTAATGGGCATTTGAGGTATAATTTCGAATGAGACTATCCCGGTGCCCCCCGAAGGGAAATCGAAGCCGACAGAATACGTTCCTAGGTGATGTGGATTTCCGCGACTGGTATAATATCCTGTAGGATAGACCATAATTAATGAACGAACGAACGAAATTGTTGTGGTCGGAACGGCAATTGCAGCATATTAAATACATACATTAAAAAAAAATCAATAAAAATGAAGATACTTCTCTGGCACTACGTCAACACTGGAGCTTGAACTTCATCTGATAGATATAAAAAACCCTAACGTAAAAAAACATTCTGAAATTGAAATTTTGCATTTTTAATCGACCATCAGAATAAAAATAAAAAATTTTGCAATCACATTTTTTTAAGTAAGTGGCTTTTCTCAATATCTAGCATAGTGTTTTGGAAGTAGCCATTTTCTGAAAAAGATAACTACGTTTTTTTTATTTCCAGATTGATTCCAGATTTATTTTCCAATTAGAAATGTTTGCTATTTAAATTGGTGGATAACTTGTCTTCCTTCAAAAAAATGTAATCACTCATTATAATTGCAATATAATATTAAAAGTAATTTTTTTTAAATTTAAAAATTGGGAATATAATTCGGTTAGGTTATCATGTTATCTCAAACAAGGGAACATAGTGACTAAAGTTTTGGAGAAATATTTTCGAAGAATTCATTAACTTTGATTAAGAAAATCATATTTGGTGGTAACACTGTATATCTACGTAACTAGAAGTGATCCCAAAACTGTTTTCAATGGTATACCAAATTCATATTAAAAGTTTTGTAGCAATAGTTTCAAAATGTTTCAGCATTTCCTGGATAACAGCCAGCATTTTGACGCTCACAAAACAATGAAAATGTGTGAAGGGGAGGTGCCTTCTGTGATACCTGAAGATGTTGCTCAAGTATTACAATATATCCATAGAAATAAGCCGGAAGGTGCTATTCTTTGTTTTCTTCCTGGTTGGGAGGAAATTACAAAAATTCAGAGGTTGATACCTCGACAATCAGATGTTGCAGTTTATTGCTTACATTCGAGGTAAGTAAGTTGAAAATGGAGTTGAAATAGATAATCTTACTGTTATATTACAGGCTGCAAGATTCAGATCAATGGAAAATATTTTCACGTCCACCACCAGGTGTCAGAAAAATTATATTAACAACTAACATAGCTGAAACATCTGTGACTGTCGATGATGTTGTTTATGTAGTGGATACTGGAATCCATAAAGAACAGAGATTTGATGTTCCAAAAGGTATTTGTTGTGAATTATTTCTTGTATACAGTAGGTTCATTCAATAAATATTGAATCGAATTTGTCAAGCTAGGAAATTCAGGAAAAGTTATGTTTTCAGAAGTGATGAATGAAATAATATGCCTTGAAATTTGAATATTGAATACGCAAAAGAAAATTAAAGGGTTTGAACGCCCCCAACAAAAAATAAACAGTCAGCAATCTCTCTAAAAACTCACTGTATTTTGTATGAATTGAAATTTGAATAAAGCCAATGTGTCTAACCTAAGCCACTGTGTTATCTTCTGGCATAGTAGTAATTATATATCGAAGTCAATGATTTATTATCAAGATATTCGAAAGAAAGATAACTGTATATTTCTTATTTGATTTAATTTGAATTGGCAAGGTTCAGGTTAGCATTCCTTTACACAATACGTTCGTTATCACAGATGAGACGTTATCTATCATTGTCAAAATATATCCCTTTTGAGGTTTTCCTTACAAAAAAGTACAAGCTCAGAATATTTCTCTACACCATACAAATTTAAAGGTATAGAAATATCTTTCATTCTTGTCATACTTATGGAGTTTCCCCTGTATAATCGGAAATATGTTGCAAAAGTTTCCACTCTGTGGCAAGATATGCATCTGAAATACCCATAATGGGGACAACCCCCATAATGGGGACAACCTCAAACAATACTTTTTTGGGGGGTGAGCATTCAAAAGAACGTTTGTCATCGTAAGCTACAGCTCATTCTAATCTAATGGAACATATGATTCTGGACAACCTGTTTATAGAAAGCTATTATTATTAATCTTTACCTTTTTATATTCTAGGTATCAAATGCATTGACAATCACTGGATCTCCAAATCGAGTGTAACTCAGAGAAAAGGAAGGGCTGGTAGAGTCCAACCAGGGGAGTGCTTTCATCTATACCCCCTTTCAAAGTACAAATCATTCTCTGAATATTCTCTGCCCGAGATCATGCGCGTTTCCCTCACAAAAATTGTTCTAGATTCCAAAGTGTTAAGTAACAACATGAACGCATTGGAGTTTATGCAAAAACTTCCAACTTCTCCGAAGGAAACAGCAATAGTAGGTGCTGTGGAAGAATTGAAAGAATTGGAGTTATTGGACAAAGCCGAGAATTTAACGGGTCTAGGTCGGACACTTGCTGAATTCCAATTGGAACCAGAGCTAGGGAAAGCCATGGTTAATGCAGTTATTTTCAAATGTGTTTCTCCTATAGTTGATATTATCACTCTCTTCTCGAGTGAAACTGAACTCTTTGTTTCTGGTTTGTTGGACAAAGAAGAGGCGAGAAGGATTAAGAGGCAGTTTTCTGAAGATAGCGATCATCTGGCAATGATGAGGTTGTTTGAAAGATTTTTAGATATTGGACAAAATGGAGATAGCTATGAGTTAAGGCAGTTTTGTGATGGTGTTAGTTTGGTGTCCCATAAAATGCGAACATTGGAAAGTAAGTAATTCATTAAGCTGCTCGTTCAGTATATTTTAAGGTACTCAATTAACAGATAGTATGAATTCACTTAAATATCCAATACCCATTACTATGTAATTGGAGAAATCTTTATTAAATAGAATATCCTAATTTTACAATAACATAATAAAAAAAAGTCCCACATGTAGTACCAAACATAATAATAACATTTGAATTACAAAGAAATACAGTTCTTTACTGAATAGTGAACAAAAAAAAAATTAACGCTCCAGATATTGTAATAAATCTTTCACAGTATTTGCTTCCTTGGTGGCATTTGTTAAGTTGATGAATTATCTTACTCACTTGTGAAATCAATTTTTCATCCCACCTCCAGCATATACCTCTTGCACACCTGTGAATGATGAGTGTATAATGCCATTTTATAACGTATTACCGTGGTTAAAAATTAAAAAAAAACATTGAATAAATTCAAAAAAATATCCTTTTTTTTTGTAATTCGTCCAAATTTTGGGAACTGCGAAACAGCGAAGTTTTGGTAGTTAATACATTTTTTATACTTTTTTTCTGGCTTATTAAGGACATCATAATTCATGTCATGGATAACGATCACATCATGAACTATGATTGTGCTAAAATCTTACATGTTGAAAACATTTGAATTAAAGACTTTTTTTAGAAATGGCTGAAATAAAATTACAATCTGACAATATGAATAAAAAAACTGATATTGATAACTTAAGTAAAATTTACTCGTACCTTCTTTTACCAAAAAACCATTCTTCATTTGAAAATACCTGAATTAATACACCACTGTATATACCTATTTTATTTGACATCCATAATAAATTATTGTCAGTCATCAAATCATTTTTTAAGTTTTCCTTTGTACATTTCTGATTATATAATATGTTCCTAAGCTTTGATGTCCAAAGAAAATCTCAAATTGCACAGTATGTATACTATATTATTTAAATATTTTAATGTCCATATTTTAACTTTGTAGCCCTCGAAAAAGCAAATAAGTTTTTTGCGAAAGCTCGGTAGCAAAAAAGAGTGTACCTTCTTCAAGACCGATCCCCGATAGATACTCATTCTATATATATATATATATATATATATATATATATATATATATTTTATATACATACATATATTTGTTATTTTAAATATAAATATCATTATTGTTGAAATGAATAAACAATTTGAAATCGATAGCCACTGTGGCATATTCAACATTGGATGAATTGAAGTATGTCTATTACACCTCAAAAAATCGATCAATAAAAATATGCTTTATTGTTCTTAAAGACAAAGTCATATAAAAAATGATTCATACACAAACAGATTAAAACTTGTATAAATGAGATTAACAAACCATCATAACTAATGAAAATGAAAATATAAGCATCCTGAATGTGAAGTGTAAAATGGCACTAATATCAACACATTAAAATAATGGCGAAATAAGTTAACTAGATGTGTTGAGAAAATTTTTTTTTTTAAAAAAATTTTAATTAAAATAATTGGAGAAAATCAACAAAACCAAATGTATATTAAGTATATAGATATACATTTGGTTTTGTTGACTTTTCTCCAATTATTGTACATTGTAATATGTTTGACTGAATTTATTTGAAATGTACTGGTAAGCATTTATATATTTTCAGACTATTATATATGATCCTTGACAAGGTTATTATTAGTGGGCAGTGGTAATGATAATTGTTGGATGAACGTGTATTAAATTAGATGATGCATATATTTGTCGTGATTCTTGTGGATTAAGCATGACGTTTCTAATATAAAAATCGACATTACTCTGAGAATCCTATGTTTTTTAATAGCTCCTTGCAAGAATCACACGGCTTTACTCTGTGAAGAGCCCTAATTGCTCTTTTTTGCATAACTTGTACCATCTGCATCATTTGCTTGCTGCACCCAGAATGCTGCAATAAAACCCACTTCCTGGCATATAACCCTGATGGCATAGCAGCTGGAGGACAGTTCATTGAATTTTAGTTCATAATCAATGTACAGGGTGATTCAAAAGTACTTTGACAAACTTCAGGAGGTGATTCCTCACAATATTCTAATATGAATTGTCCAAATGAACATATGTCCGGTAAAGCGTGTTTCCAAGATACAGGGTGTTGAAGTTTTATTTTTATTTTCGTTTTTTTTAAATAACTTTCGAAATACTAAGCTTAATTAAACGAAAATTGGTATTGAGAGGTTTTTTGAGGTGTCGAATTCGAACCTGATGTTATTACTGCTCTTACTCGTAGGGGGCGCCACCTACACGTCTTTTTCTTTTTTGAGAATTATAACTTTTTTGAGCGTACTTCTAGCATATTTTTCATTAAGAAAATCAATTCCTCTATCATATCTACGTAAATAAGCTACCCTTGTTACAAATCGCTATAAGCAACCGTTTTCAAGTCGATTATTTGATTGATTGATCGATGCGTGTTGAAGTTATTACCATTATTTTGCATTTTTCACAAGAATGCTTAGGAAATGAATTTGACGTATAAGTAAGTAGTTTTGGTAAATACATATTATGTGACAGTTAAACGTTTTGTTATTTTGTTGAAGTTTGTGTAAGTTTTAAAACACTAATTTTGAAGAAAAGGAAAACATTCTCAATTGAATATTGAATATAAATATTTTTTTGTGAATTGAAAAAATCCATGATAAAAATGAAGTTATTTTTTTGTGAATGTCTAACAGTTGTTGTCTGTTAGACATTCCAAAAAAAATAACTTAATTTTTATCGTGGATTTTTTCAATTCACAGAAAAATCTTTCTGTTCAATATTCAATTGAGAATGTTTCCCTTTTCAACATGAATACCCCACAAGAGGTTATCTTGATGATGGAAGATAGTGACTGAAGTTTATCTTTCAGTCGCAGATGATTCCACATCTGATTTTATGAACATCCTGTCCATATTTTCAACAAATCAACTAATTTTGAAAAATTGGTTTATTTAAACAATAATGCTCATTTAGCCGATATGCATTTTGTTTATGGCCTTGCGGATGGCAATGCGCGCGAAGCAAGACGTATTTACCAGGAGCGATTTCCTAATCGAGTACTGCCTTCAGCTCCAACATTCACCAGTCTCCACCGTCGTTTGGCAGAAACAGGTAGCTTTAAGAGGGCAGCTGATATTATTGGAAGACCACGAGCAGTCCAAACCCCAGAATTGGAAGAAGCTGTTTTGAACGCTTCGAGGAGAATCCAGAAACAAGTACAAGAATAATTGCTGAAGCTCTCAATTCTACTCAGTCCACAGTTTGGAGAATTATCCACGATCAACAATTTTATCCATATCATATTCAAAGGGTACAAGCTCTTTTGCCACGAGACTTTCCCCAACGCATTACTATGTGTCAGTGGTTTTTGAGAAAATTGGCTGGAAATCCTCAATTTTTAAAATATGTACTCTTCACGGACGAGGCAAACTTCTCCCGAAATGCTATCACAAACTTTCATAACAACCATGTTTTGGCTCTGGAAAATCCGCACGCAGTTAGTGAAAGAAATTATCAGTATCAATCGATGGAACGGTAGGGCTGTAGAAGAACCTAACCAGGCATGGGCACCAAGGTCCCCAGATCTAAACCCGCTAGATTTTTATTTTTGGGGACATTTGAAGTCACTAATTTATAAAACTCCAGTAGCGAACGAGGAAGATCTAAGAAACCGAATAGTAGACGTCTGTGAAATAATAAGGAACACACCAATAATTTTTGAGCGGGTACAAGATTTAATGACTAAAAGACGGAATGGCTGTATCTTCGCTGAAGGTGGACACTTTGAACAATTTATTTGAATATAATTTGGTTTCCTTTATTTTATTCTACATATTGAAAATTTCTCGAAATAAAATGTTGATATTTTTTGCAATTTTTTTTAAAACAAATACAGATTTTGCACCCTTGATACCAAAATAACTATTTCAAATGAGTAAAAATAAATAGAATAAGTGGCGCCCCCTACAAAAAACAAAACTACTTACTTAAACGTCAATATCATTTCCTAAGCATTCTTGTGAAAAATGCAAAATAATGGTAATAACTTCAACACGCATCGATTATCAAATAATCGACTTGAAATTTGCTTATAGCGACTTGTAACAAGGGTAGCTTTTTTACGTAGATATGATAGGGGAATTGATTTTTTACTGAAAAATGTGCTAGAAGTACGCTCAAAAAAGTTATGAATCTTCAAAAAAAAAAAGACGTGTAGGTGGCGCCCCCTACGAATAAGAGCAATAATAACATCAGGTTCGAATTCGACACCTCAAAAAACCTCTCAATACTAATTTTTGTTTAATTAAGGTCAGTATTTCAAGTTATTTGAAAAAAAACGAAAATAAAAATAAAACTTTAACACCCTGTATGTTGGAAACGAAGCGTTTCCGGTCATATATTTATCTGGACAATTCATATTAGAATATTGTGAGGAATCACCTCCTGAAGTTTGTCAAAGTACTTTTGAATCACCCTGTATATGCCAAGAATAGGTCCTTGCAAGAAGAATCACACCGCTTTACTCTGCAAAGAGCCCTAATTGCTCTTTTTTGCATAACTTGTACCATCTGCATAATTTCCTTGCTGCACACAACCAGAATGCAACTGTAATGCAAATGAGATTCGACAAGAGCATAATAGGCCGATTTTGCTGCAATAAAACCCACTTCCTGGGATATAACCCTAATGGCAGCTGGAGGACAGTTTCTTGCACACTTTTGTGACAGTTCATTGAATTTTGGTTTATTATCAATGTATATGCCAAGAAATTTAGTGATCACGACATTATCAATGTTGTTTGAATCTAAATTAATGGCAGAAAGCTTGCAACGAAATGTTAGCAGGCTTGTTTTTGATATGTTGAAAACAAGGAAGTTGTCGCACGAGGGTTTTATTAATTTCATTTCCTCTTGGATTTTGTTATGTAAAGATTGCTCATCTTTAGCATGACATAATATGGTAGTGTCATCAGCAAATAATGTAAACTTGCCTGATATATTGAGTTTTGTAGGATCATTAATATAAAGCAAGAAGAGTATGTGGCCAAGTACTGAACCCTGTGGGACATTGCATTGAGTTGCTGCAGTATGAGAGGAGTGTTTAGTTTTGACCAATTGGCTACGTTTTTTAAGATATGATTGAAACCACTGAAGGTTCGTTTCTCCGAAGCCATAATGCTGAACCTTCTGTGGTTTATGCTGTCGAAGGCCTTAGATAAATCACAAAAACTGCCGCAGCTGACTCCTCTTAATTTATTTCACTGTAGACCTTCTTCAATAGAGAAAATAAGGCATCATTCGTGCCTTTTAATTTTTGAAACCCAAATTGATCCTCATTCAAAATATTGTTTTTTAATAAGAACTCCTAAACTCTCTTCTGAAATAACCTTTCAGTTATCTTGGATAAAGTTGGTATCAGTGATATTGGGGGTTTTGTTGTTTCCACAATTCCCTTTGTGTATTGGAATTACAACTGAAGTTTTCAGAAATTCTGAATATGAACACAGTCTGAAAGATTGATGAGTTGACAATGCCTCAAGTTTTGAATTGATGCGGCTGATACTTGATGGAAATCCGTATTAAAGTAAACAAAAGACACCTCACTAAATGATTTTCACTAAACTGGGTTTAAAAAACTATGACACGTGTTTCGCTATACAATAGCTTCTTCAAGTGGAGATAATACACTCAACAATCACGATGTATCATGTTGAATAATCAAGGCAGGTAGTAGTAGGTATGTGGATTAAGAATATTAATGATATTAAGGATTATCCGATAGGTAATTAATAGGACTGAGACTAAGTAGAACGGATATTATATTCATTACCTGTTTAATCTTCAGTAAAACAAATTCAAAAAGGAGAATTATTTAAGTTGATCTGGCCATCAAGCAAATATTGCGACTTCTTGCATTTATTAATTTTCAGGAAGGTCAGGTTTATAAACTTTTTTTTGTCTATATGTAATATTTCGAAATCGTTAAAGGAACAATGGTTTTTAGTCAAGAGGTAAGGAGTAAAAGTTTTTCCATTGACAAAACAGTTCCTAAGTTCTGATAATCGTATCTTAAATGTTCCGGCAGTTTATCCTATGTATAAACTTGCACCAGATCCCCAAGTTAATATATATACTTCAGATTTCTCAGTTTTATTTAGCAGTTAGTACGATCTGCCGTTGTTTAGCCTCAAAACTTGCTTGTCGAAATATACAATATTTTCCGCCCTCAACAACGTGGTTTTGGAACTCCTGGAGGAGGTGAAGCTATAACACATTCTGCTCGCCGTTACATCAATCAACATAGGTATCCATCAAGAAACGTTTCCTCGAAAATCGATTTTAAATATGCTTTCAATATGATTTATAGAGACATTATGCTTCAAAAAGTTTTAGACCACATACCCCAAATTTATGCCTTCATTTTTCAATGTTATCGAAATCCAAGTTATTTAAAGTATGGCAACGAGCTTATATTATCTGAACGAGGTGTTCAACAAGGTGACCCGAGGGTCCAGCTTCATTCTGCCTATCAATTGACCAAATAACTAAAAACATCTCAACTGAATTTAATAGCTGGTATCTTGATGATGGCTCTATAGGTGACGATGCCAATTTAGTACTGGAGGTTTTCGAAGATATCACTAGATCCAAAGAGGTTGGACTTGAATTAAATTTTAATAAATGCGAATTGATCTTCTTAGATAAAGTTGATCCAGTTATGATCCGAAAATTTTTATTCATTGGCCCCAGGAATCAAAATAGAACCAAAATCAAATTGATTTCTCCTTGGTGCACCTTTATCAGATAATGCTCTCTCTGTTGGTTTGAAAGATAAACTAAATACTTTCCATGTGATGTCCTCACGCCTAAATGATTTACCGGCACATATTTATTATTAACAAACAATTTGGCAATTCCCAAATTAATCCACATTCTAAGATGCAGTCCTACTTGGGTTGATGAAGAAGGTCTTCGTAAATAACCAACAATCATTTGGAAGGAGATAAATGGCTTCAAGCAACCCTTCCAGTGTCCAGGTATTCGTTCTTCAGTTGCAATCGCTTTACCAGCTTTCCTTTCTTCATTTAACAGCGTCAGTCAGTTGATTGATCAGATTCTTCCTGAATCTTTTATTGATATAGCGGATTCAGTTTATGTGAGATGTAAAGAAATGTGGTGCTTGAAAACCAGGACATTTGTTCTAGATTCCAAAAGGTCACAAAAATCTCGGAATCTTCCTCTGATCGAACTATCTTGTGAACAACTCCTTGATTCTTCTTCAAAATCATCAATCGAAAAGACTCGTCTCAAGGGAATTAGTTCAAAAGAATCTGGAGCTTGGCTTAACGCTCTTCCTGTTGCCTTTCTAGGCAGTTTATTAGTCGTTTCTCACGTCACTCCACTGGTTAACGATCTAATTAAATGTGCTTTGTCAACTGCTGACATTTCTTCTGTTTTGGAACCCTTAGGGATAAGTCGTGGCGATGGTAAAAGTCTCTCATCCCTTGGAGCCATGGAAAACCACTAGTTTGGGACTTCACCTGTGCAGACACTGTTGCTCCTTCATATATTAATTCAACATCAAAGATTTCTGGTGGTGCTGCAGATTCTGCTGAAAAATTGAAGATTAAAAAATATTCCAGTTGGAACAATATAATTTTTATCCATTCCATTGAAACTTACGCTCTTTTGGTAGATATGCATTGGAATTTATCATAATTATCGACCACAAACTCATTGATAAAACCAATGATCCTAGAGCAAGGACTTTATTCCTGTTATAACGTATTAGTATTGCAATCCAGAGAGAAAACGCATCTGTCCTAGGTTCTATTCCTACCTCTAAAAGTTTGGATGACATTTTTATCCGTCCTTCAATGTTGAGAATTATGAGCACTTCTTCAATTAGTTCTACAGTCCCACTTCTTACTTGCTCACCATCACAAGTAAAAGAAGTGACCTCTGACGAAATAGAAGACCCATCTACTAGAAGCAAAACTTTGAAGAAAACTGATTTGTTTTCCTCTTCCCAAAAAATAACATGTTCTGCCATAACTCATCCAACTCGTTATCAAGCAGCTACAACACCATTAGATCATTTGGAATCAATGGGTTGAAGAACATTGGCAACACCTGCTTCATGAATGGCGTAATACAATGTTTATCGAATACCAGAAGGCTGCTCGAGTATCTGAGAAAAGACGAGCTTATGAGGGATATCAACACAAGCATACCAAGTATGAAGGGTGCTCTGATAAAAGCATTTGCGGTAGTGATAAAAGAACTTTGGTCGGAATATTTGCCTGATAGGGTGGTGAATACTGTTTCTTTGAAAAGCCAGATACAAATATTCGCACCTCCCTTCATGGGGTACGCTCAACAGGACGCCCAGGAATTTCTCAGATATTTATTGGAAGGTCTACATGAAGATATAAACAGAGTGATAGAATTTGAGCGACCATGAAAAGGCACAGGAGTCTTGGTCAAGATACCTAAGAATGGACAACTCAGAAATGGTTGATAACTTTGTTGGTCAACTTTTGACCCCTTCTGGGACCTTTCACTTCATATTCCACAGAGAAGTGGCCAGCTGTTTATTAGAGAAGAAACTTTAGATGGAAAAGAGAAACCAACTTATTGTAAATGCAAGGAAAGGAAAAATGCACAAAATCATTATGTGTATATAAATTCCCCCAAAATATTAGTAATTCACTTAAAACGATTTTCGCCGATGAAGAGATTTAGGGGAAAATTAATTGTCATCATTGACTTTCCTCTCGAAGGATTAGATATGAATAATTATGCAGCAGATAATGTAGCATCGTCTAAATACAACTTGTGTGCTGTATCCAACCATAGTGGAACAACTTATAGCGGACACTACACGGCTTACTGTAAGCACCCTTATGCATGTACATGGCACGAGTACAACGACTCCAGAATGTCACCGATATCAACCAAAATCCTTTATAAGTGGAGAAGCATTCGTCCTCTTCTATGAGCAAGAGGGCACCAAATCACAACTTTAGTGTAGCATTATTATTTTTATCATTATTGTATTATATATTATTATTGTATCGAAAAAGTCAAAATCAGTTTAAACTAAACAACCTTACAATTTTGAATTTACTTTCATTCGTATTGTGAAACATTTTAGCTCTGCAGTACACTGCATCATGATCTGAGAAGTTAATTGGGATAACCGAGCAGGCCACCTTTTCATCTTTTGAATTGGTACAGATTCAATCAATTTTACCCTCAGGATTCTGTGAAATCCTCGTTGGTCCGTTTGTATGCATAGTCAGATTGAATGAATTCAGTAAATTTTGAAGATGTCGGGTCAAGAGTGAATTTGCATCAATCAAATCAATCAAAATTACTTTATTGTCTGAAGAATGGTAACTCTTATTGACAAAGTGGTAGGATAAGAAACAACAAAATAATACTATAATACTTGAGCATGCAACGCCAAACCAAAATATATACATAAATACACTTACAATTCATGAAATACATTTTGGTGCAGGCCAATACAAGTCAATTTCTCAAAGTCAAGACAGGCAATAATATATAAAAAACATTTACGTAATATAAGTATAATAAAAACATATACAATATACACATAAAACTCGTATATATATATATATTATATATATATATATATATATATATATATTTATAAAATACACAAAATTCTGGTAAAAAATATAAAACAATTTACATAAGATACAGTAAAATGAAAAAAAAAAAAAATATAAAATTTAAAAATTTTCAGAATAGAATTTGTCCAGCGAGTTGAATGCTCTGTCTAGTAAAATATTTCTCACGGAAACTTTGAACTTTCTTTTATCGGTAATCGTTTTTATTTCATTAGGTTAGTGATTGAACATTTTCTTGCCGTTATACAGGGTGTTTCCTAACTACGGTACGAAACTTCAGGGGGTGATTCGTTAGGTCATTTGACAAAAAAAAGTTCCCATGAACATATGTCCGGAGTTGCTTCGTTTCTGAGATACAGGGCGTTGAAGTATAAAAAAAAGGTATTTATGAAATATCCTGAATATCCTGAAACCGATGTGGTTTAAATGTGGTACAGCCATTTGAAGTAATAAGGCAATTATTTGGCCCCAAGTAGGTCTAGGGGCGTCTCAGTGGGCACCACAGCCAACAATACTGAGAAAAAAAAAGTACTTTTTTTTGTAGTATTTTATTTTTTCAGATTAAACAACTGAAAATACAACTCTTTGGTCCCTTGTGTTTTATTCATATCAAGCTTCGTTTTCAAGAAAAAAATACTTTAACTTATTCTACAAATTATGCATGGACAACATAAAATACAAACCTAAAGTAAAAAATAAACAATTTCGACCTTAAAGTAAATGAGCAAAATGTCCACCGTCTGATAAAATACACGACTGCAATCGATGTGTCATTGATTGTCTGACACGTTCAAAAATACCTGGAGTATTCCTTATGACATTGCAATTGTCACTTATTCGATTCCTCAAGTCATTCACATCTATTATAGGGGTTTTATAAACGAGGGCCTTCAGATGACCCCATAAATAGAAATCTAGAGGATTCATATCAGGACTGCGAGCGGGCCAATGTTGAGGTCCTGCACGTCCAATCCAGCGATTAGGGTAGGTGATGTCGAGATGCTGACGAGCAAGAACACTAAAATGAGCTGGAGCTCCGTCGTGCATAAACCACATGTTGCCTCTTACAAGTACAGGTACTTCTTCCAACAAAATGGTTAACTGATTTCGCAAAAAAGCCGTGTAGGATGGACCTGATAATCTTGCTGGTAAAAAAAAGGGTCCAATTAGGTAGTCACCAATAATTCCTACCCAAACGTTCAGCGAAAATCATTGCTGAACATGACTTTCTCTAATAATGTGGGGATTTTCGTCGGCCCAGAAATGGTTAATGTGAAAGTTCATAATAGAATCTCGTGAAAAATTTGCCTCGTCCGTAAATAAAATATTTGGTAAAAAATTATTATTGTGTGCCAACCACCTGCAAAACATTAATCTTGGGTGAAAATCCCTAGGCAGTAGAGCTTGGACCCGCTGTATGTGATATGGGTATAGGAGGTTTCTTTTTAGAACTTTCCAAACGGTTTTTGGGCTTACTTCAAGCTGCAGTGCAATCTTCCTGGTACTATTTGAAGGATCTTCTTCTATCGCATCAAGTATAGCTTCTTCTAGTTCAGGCGTTGTTACAGTTTCTGGTCTTCCACCACTTACATTTTTATTAAAACTTCCAGTTTCATATAATCTTACATGTAGCGTTCTAAATGTTTTAGCACATGGAATTACTCTGTTAAGATATCTATCCTGGTAGATTCTCCGTGCTTCTTCCGCATTTCTATTTGCTAATCCATAAATAAAGTGCATGTTTTACTGATATGACAATACTATCACTGTCAGCTGATCTCCATAGCAGGTAATCATGATTGTAGAGTGCCTTCATTTTTTTTGTTCTCGAAAACTAAGCTAAATATGAAAAAAAACACAGGTGGCCAAAAAGTTGTATTTTTACCACGCTTATAAAAAACTTTTTAGATCCCACGCTTATATTCAAATGCACTGAAAAGGAGAAAATAATTTTTTTCTCAGTATTGTTGGCTGTGGTGCCCACTGAGACGCCACTGGACCTACTTAGGGCCAAATAATTGCCTTATTACTTCAAATAGCTGTACCACATTTCAACCACATCGGTTTCAGGATATTCAGGATATTTTATAAATATCTTTTTTTTATACTTCAACGCCCTGTATCTCAGAAACGAAGCAACTCCGGACATATGTTCAGGAACTTTTTTTTGTCAAATGACCTAACGAAACACCCCCTGAAGTTTCGTACCGTAGTTAGGAAATACCCTGTATATAATGGAGTGTTTTATCTGTGTAGACCTTGGGAGTGGTAAAGTTAAATTAAGGGCTTGTCTGGTGATGTGTTGTGCTGTGGAATGCACTCTATCTTTAAACTTACTGTGGATAAGGCATACTGTATATATATATATATATATATACATGGTAGGGGTAAGATTTTTTTGTTCTATGAATAAAGGCTTACAAGAGTCCCTGAATTTAGCTTTGCACATGTATCTTAATGCCCTTTTCTATAATACGAAAATCGTGTCGAATAAAAATCCACTACAAGATCCCCAAAAGCAAATTCCGTATCTAAGACGTGAATCAATTACGGCAAAGTGAACCTTTTTGGCCATGTACCTACCAAGTTTCCATGATGTGGTTTTCACTGCAAAACATCCAGAGGCAATTTTTTTACCCAGTATCTTTATATGATCTTCAAACTTTAACTTATCATCAATGTGTAAGCCAAGAAATTTAGTTGCTCTCTTACTGCTAATTTCTTGATTACCCAGATAAAGTTCTGGCAGATGACATTTAAACGTGAGGATGTTAGTTTTTAATATGTTTAAAGATAGCATATTGGCATCACACCACGCTTTTATCTTGATGCAGATCCATGTCATTTCCATTATGCCATTCGATCAGATTAATATCAAGCTGATAGAGTGTGATTGGTTGACGAATTCAAATGATGTTAATGTAATATATACAAATATTTATAGTAATTGTAGTCAAATACTAGGAAGAAGAAGCGCCTATTGTTGAAACCACGAAAAAATTGAATCATCTTCCATGGTATGATCAAGAAGTCAAAAGAAAAGTTGTGGAAAGAGATAGTGAATATAAAAAATTAAAAATACAAATATACGAAACGAAATATATTGGAATGCATATAAGGCTAAAAGGAATGAAGTAGTTAATCTAATGAAAGATAAGAAATCTATTTATTACGAACAAAAAATGATGGAAAGGGATAAAGAAATGTGGAAGACTCTAAAGAAGCTCGTGAAGTGTGAACAACCACAAAATAATTATAAAGTTGTTAATTTCAATGTAAATGGAAATACATCATATGCTACAACAGAAATAGAAGCTGTAGAAAGATTCAATAATTTTTTTGTGGATAGTATAATTTTTTTTGTGGACAGTCCATAATATCGAATTCAGAATGGTCCCCACATGATTTTGATATAATCAACACATCTTTTAGAAAATTCGAGGTGGTTACTATAAACAAACAAACGAACAAAGGTAGTCTGAATGAAGATCTTCTTAATACTTCCCTATCCACTGCATGCTTTCCGGAAGAATTAAAATTAAGTGTAGTTGTGCCTGTTCCTAAAGTCTTAAATGCTGTAAATGTATCTTGTTTCAGACCCACAAACACTTTGCTCCCATTGGAGAAAATCATTGAAACAGAAGTACATGATCAATTGCTACAATATTTTTCTACAAATAAGCTCCTTCTTGGCAACCAATCAGGCTTTCGTGAAAATCATTCCTGCGAAACTTCTCTGCAGGTTACAGTGTCTAAATGGAAGCAATTAATCGATGATAATAAATACATAGTGGCAATATTCTTAGATTTCAAACGGGCTTTTGAAACCATAGACAGACATATATTAATGAAAAAAATTTGAATATTATGGCCTGACAGGCACTGTTTTGAAGTGGTTTGAAGCATACCCGAGCAACAGATTTCAAATGACTAAATATAATAAATCTGTTTCAAACAAAATACTGAATAGCCAAGGAGTGCCCCAGGGTAGTATCCTAGGTCCATTATTATTCATCATATATCTGAATGACATTAATTATGTGCAAGGCTATGATTTTTTGAATCTTTTCGCCGATGACACTCTGATTGCTTGCTAATGGAGACAACTTGAATGAAACTGTAACGAGATTGAATGGAGTTTTGAATAATATTGAAAATTTTCTGAACATAAACAAATTGAAGCTAAACATTTCCAAAACAAAGGCTATGGTATTGAATAATAGGTTCAAATTGTCAAATATAAATTACAACACAATCAACTTAGTACTTGAAGATGGAAGGGTAGAATGGGTACACGAATTCAAGTATTTAGGATGCATAATTGATGAACCTTTGGAGATGAAATCTCATTGTAAATACATCTGTAATAAAATTTCAAAAAAACTATATTTTTTCACAAGAATTTCTGCACAACTTTCTCTATCTAGCCGAACAACTGTATATAAAGCGATAATCCAGCCACATTTTGATTACTGTTCTTCTATCTTATATCTTTTACAAAAAAATGAAATCCAAATGTTACAAAAATTGCAGAACAGAGGAATGCGAGTAATTTTACATTGCAACAGATACACCCCAATAGAAACAATGCTCGCAATATTGAAATGGCAATCAGTAGGTAAAAGACTATATTATATGGCCATGCTATTTGTCTTTAAAATCATAAGGAATATGTTTCCTGATTACTTCAATCAATTTGTTACATACAACAATGAACTCCATAACTATAATACACGGTCCATACATAATTTTCATATCAATAGGACAAAGCTGAAGAGTTCAATGAAATCTATATTTTTCAAAGGATTGAATGAATATAATCAACTACCAGAGGGAATAAAACAATGTAATACGATATATTGCTTCAAAACGAAATTGTTATCATACATTCTATCAAGAGATGGCCAACACTAATATTAGTTGTTTTGTGGAACTTTACATCATTTGTCTGTGGCTATATTTTTATGTTTTTATATTTTTATTTTTATTTTTATAACTAGTTAATGTCATTTTATTATTTGTCTTTTTATTAATCACATTTTATATTACATCTTAAATTTGATTCTTGATAATACCTATAAATTACAATTATGTTTTAGTAACTGATTTTTATCAAATTGTATTTGTAAATTTATAATATGAAATTATGTATGCATATTAGGGTATCCTATTTAAATAAATATATATCATAGTATGGTAGTATTATCTGCAAACTGAGTAAATTTTCCTGTAATATTTATTGAGGCTAGGTCATTTATATAGATCAAAAAGAGCATAGGGCCAAGCACAGATCCTTGCGGAACTCCCCATTTTATCTCTAAATTTGTCGATACTTTGTTCTGAACAGATACGCTTTGAGTCCGACCTAATAAGTACGCCTCAAACCATTTCAGAACTATATCTCTAAAGCCATACCTTTCTAATTTATTTAGCATCATCAAAATTAAAGTCCCCTGCCACAACAACTATTGCCTTAGGTGGTAGTTTGAGTAGTAGAGTTTCCAATTTTTTGAGAAACATGAAGCCATTGGAACTTGGTGATCTGTATATACATATCACGAAAAGATTAGCGCTACTAGCAGAGGCCAGTCAAGCTCTTCCAATTCAGCAGCCACCAAGCATATTACAATTCACAGAACAGCAAGAAGTAAAAATGAAATAGCCAAAGGTGGGACAATCGAAAAATCATCGAGTCCATGGTTCGCCCCGTTGGTACTGGTTTCCAAGAAAAAATGGTCTACAAGATTCTGAGTGGATTATCGAAAACTTGATGTCGTCTTAAAGAACAGCTACCTTTTACCCCGAATCGACTATGTATTAACCGGATTGGCTGGCTCACAATGGTTTTTGCTGAACGTGAGGTTTCCGATTATGTCTTGCCAACTCTGTAATGGCCCGGCGACCTTCGAGAGATTGATGGAGCTGATATTGCATGTGCTTATTTGGAAAACTTATCTAATGCATCTTAATGATGTCATGGTATGCAGTGCATAACAAAGTTTGTAATGGTTGTAAGAAGAAAGTACACACATGTGCTATATTCAGTCTTTTGAAAGCTGCTTATTAATCCACTACAAAGTACACAAAAAAATCGACTCACCGTGACAGTTTAAGTTCAAGCTCAGTTTAGGATATGTGTTTTCAAAATGAAAAACAGAGTATATCTGTACGCAATGCGTATTCATTTACCTGTGTAATAGTTTATGATTGCTAAATAACTAAAGATTAGTAAGCAATATTAGGAGCAAGTGGGTCAATTTTTTTTCTCGTAAGTGTAATTGAATATTTTATATTTTTAAAGAAAAATTAAATATTCAGTAAGTTTTACTCATTTCCCCCCCAAAATAGTCAACAGGAATGTTTGTTTTAATCTGTAATACTTTCAGTGTTTGGAAATACTACTATTTCTGGTTTTTAAAGTATAGTTCCAATTGCTCATGATACTAAGTCTTTGGGTACTCAAAGTGAGCACACGAGGTAATACTAGAACTTTGAAGTAATATCAATACCGGTACACCTAACTAGAAATTACGTGAAGTGATCCGAATATCAGTACCAGTACTTAGAGTAAAATACTAATTATGTGACGTATACTCAGTATGTACGTAATTAGATTCCTAGGAGTGATAATGACCATTTTCAATACGTTTTTTCTATATTTCAGAACTGAGAAAAATTCATTTTGATTACCTCTACAATGGCTTACAGAGAGTTGTGCCAATTAGTGACGAATATTCCGATAATGATGAGTTGGTTAAAGCTGTGCTGTTTTCTGGAGTTGGAAATATTTTAACGCATCGAAACTGGGAAATTGTGAAACGTAGACTTAAAAGTAATACAAGTGTTCTAGTCACAAGGTTGGTGGTATATTTAATTTTCACAAGTACAGCCTCAACCACAAATATTGATTGATTTTGATTGAAACTAATTCCAATAACTTTCCAAACACACCTTTGTCACTCTATAAACAAAAGTGAAGCTAGTATATATGTTTATTGGATTATTACCGAACTTTTCTACATTAAGAATGAATGAGAAAATAGCTTATATTCATAATTTTTGGTGCTTGAGGGATTTCAAATTCATCGAAGGAAATTATTCAGAATCATAAAATGTTTATGTTTATTTTCAAGTCAATGAGTTTTTAGGTGCTTGAAAAATATTATAAGGAAAAAAGAATCAAGAACAAACGAACTTTTCTTTTTTGAAGAGAACAAAAATTCAAAAAGTACAGTTGATTTTTTTCTACAGGGTGTATTTATGAAATATTTGATTTATAAAGAATATAAATGTATATATAAATCAGATAATTGATACCTATCTGTTTTTTTGTTAATAACATTTTTTTCTTTCATTTTTGTGTACCATCTCTAGGAAAAATATTTTTATTAAATTACCTTCAACATGATTTGCTAAAGCACAATAACTCATATTGTTATTAATTTGTTATAGGAATAATCATAAGGCTACCATCACACCGGAAAGTGTGAATTTCAAGAGGAAACAGTATCCATCTAGACACTTACTGTATATCAACGAAACAAGATCTAATATCAGAAGGACTACAGTAGTGAGAGAATCTAGTCTTATGTCAGACATTTCAGTTTTATTGTTTTCCAATGGGGATTTAAGAATAAAAGAGGTAGGTTATCAAACCTTGTGAAATTAATAGCTACCATTCTCCAATTTTCAGATTGACGAAAATGCTATTGATTCAGAGCCCCAGGTGGAATTGGTATTGGAAGGTACCAATATCAATTTTTTATGTGACAGAGAGTAAGTTCCTCAACTTTTATTTGTGAATATTTGATATTTCTTTTTTTTGTTATTGCTAGGAATTGACCTCATTTATGATCAAAATTTTAATTGTACATAATTCTTACACTCTAAGAGGTCAGATACTCTTTCAAAGTAACTGCAGAGTAAATCAGTAGTTTTATTTTCAGGCTTGCTGAAGAAATAGTAAAATGTAAGGGGGCCCTATCATCAAGTTACCGTTATTTTATTAGACTGCTAACAGATGCAGGTGAAAGCAACGATAAAATAATTGAATCATGGAATAGAATTTTGATTTTATTGAATGAAATTTTGAATAGAAACAGTGTTAGTGCTGAAAAAAAAAGATCTAGTCAATAAAATGTTTATATGTTAAATATGATTTTTCTTAACAACTGCTGATGTAAAACGGATGATTCCAAAATTGTAAAACCTGGATCCATATTATTTGTAAATTTGATAGTTATGGACAAATCTTATGAATCCAATTTTGCCGGACTTAAAATTATGAAAATACATTTGATCAAAATTCAAAATATTCCCTAGATTATGAAATTCTGAAGACAATAATATGATAACTTGGATTAATGCTACAACCAGGATACAAAGTAAATCCCACCAGAGTTAAAAAATGTAGAAAATGAGCAGTAGGATTGTCTCTATTTAGATCTAATGATGAAATAACTATTTTTTCCTATGTACCAAAGAAATCGGTCTGTAGTTCTACTCTCAACCATGACCCAAGACCAAAAGATTAACAAATTGAACAGATCATGTATTACAGTCTGACTCAGGCAGTAGTAGATGGACTGTATCAACAATGTGCTACCTATTCTGATTCATGCTGGACATGTTGTTGGTCTATGGTTATCTTTTACAATATGTTTAAAATTTATTCATTTAATTATACAAAGAAACTCTAACAACATGTACCAGTTGTGAAAATGATAACGATTATTAGCATTAGTTGAAGTATTCAGAGAATATATAATAATTTTCACACTAACATATCGCACATGTTTGTAGTTGTGTCACAGATATAGCAGGAGTGAATTCTTAGGAATTTTCAGAAAATCAACATCATAAGTTCACAAAAAGTTATATATATATATATATATATATATATATATATATATATATATATATATACATCTCTTTATCCTTTTAGCGTCATTCCATTAAGAATGCTTTCAGCGTCCACGAAAGTATATTTGATTTTTTTCCAACCAGTAGGCAGCACTGAGTTTACTGATAACAGAAATGTGAAGTATATCGACCTATCATTATTGATTCACTAATAACTTGCGAATTTATATACTGCTGGTTTTTGGCGTCCTCTCATCATACCACTATTTCAGCGTCCCCTATATTATGTTTGCTGCGTTTTTGGACAAATTGCGTAGCTTCAGCATCCAGCAGTGTTGCCATATCGGTCTCATGGCGATTTGGATGGTTGCGAGTGTTTTCAACGAGCTGTTCCATGGGGAATGACTGATTTTGATTTGATTATGCTTTATTGTCCAAATATTAAATCTCAACGACAAAGCTTAATTCATTACAGTGTACCTATACTATTTAATATAAGAATAATGTACCTATTATTAAAAACATATGAACATGATTTCTAAAATATCAGTCCCCTATATAGCTAATATTCCTCAGAATTTAACATGTTATAGATTTACATTCACAGACTAAGTGTTTAAATATATATAATGATTAATAAAGTAAATGCAATGCAGGAACGAAACTGTTACATAAAAACAAATAGCATTAAACTATGAGGATATATAAAAATATATATAAATATACGCATATATGTCATTAAATAAAAACACTTTGAGGATATAGTGAAAATGGTAAGGTAAAAGTGAGTTAAAATAATGAATATAAAAAAAAAAACTACAATTATTGTTGAGTGGTTAAATAAAGTGATCATCCATATATTCTTGCAGATCATAGTAGGGCTTTTGCATTAGCAAGCCTTTTACCTTTTTTTTTGAAAGAAATATAATTCTCCATTTCCTTTATTTCAATAGGCAGATGATTATAGAGTCTGATACCATTATAAATGATGGAGTCCTTTGTCATTGTGGATGTCGGTATTGGTAGTTTGGGGTACCTATTAGAATTTTGGCGTGTACCATAATAGGTAGAAGCTATCTCAAGTTTGTTTTCATTCTTATTAATAAGACAAACAGTTTCAAGAACATGTATTGAAACTAATGTTAATATTTTATGTTTTATAAACAGGGGCTCGCAGGAATATCTCCGTTTTGCCTTTGAAATGTATCTAATTGCACGTTTTTGAGCAACGAAGATTATTTCGAAAAGCGTGGCTGCACATGATCCCCAGAATGCAATTCCATATCTCAAGTGGGAAGTATGCTGTTCTGGTAGATGTGTAGTCCACTTCATTTTAAATTACCCTCATTGCATAGAAGCCAGAGTTTAGCTTTCTACTTAACCTTTTGACACGTTCGTCAAATTTTAATTTATCATCAATCTGTAATCCCAAGAATTTTGAGGACATCGTGTTTTCCACGGTATTGTTACCAAGCTGGAGTTGTGGTAGTGTGCTTCGGAATAATATGTTTGTTTTTTTGACATTAAAACCTAACAGATTGGAGTCACACCAGTCTTTGATTTTGGCTATGTCATTGGAAATTGACTCGTAAAGGGCGTCGACGTTCTTATTTTACCACAGTATTATAGTATCATCTGCAAAAAGCGTGATATCTCTGTTTTTCTTAATTTTTGATATATCATTTATGTATAGCAGGAAGAGTATTGGGCCGAGCAGCTATCCCTGGGGTACTCCTCATGATATTTCACCACTTCCAGAGTATGTAGTCATTGAAACAATGATCAACTTTCCAAAAGAACTGAAAATATCTGTTATCATTCATTCATAAGTTTTAAAACTGTATTATGACAAACATTTTCAGAAGCTTTTATTTAACTTGCTTTGTTGTCTGCCCCAATCTCTGTCTCCCAGAAATCTTGCAATCATTTTTTTCAATTAGTTTTTGGCGACACCAAAATGGCGGACGAGTTTTTTGATTTATGGTTCCGTTTAATTTAAAATTGGTGTATAGGAGCTTTTAGGTTCAGAGATCATGATTTTTTAACACTCTTTATTAGCTTCACCTGTATGTATGTATGAATGTAGGTAATGGAATCTTTGAAATTAATTTTCACCTACTTCCAGACGTCTGAATTATTTGAAATTTTGCACACGTATTGAGAACCGATGACAATATAGGCCACGTTTATACCGTATGTGAATTTGGTAACCTTACCAAGTGTATATGACCAAATTCAAACCAATGTTTTAGTAATCGTTTATTTACATCATGTTTTGTCAAATGATTAATTAACCAACTTGGTTCTGTTTTGGTATTTATTTAGTCATGTAACCAAGATAAAGGTTTGAAACTCTGCTGTCTAATTCGGAATTGTGTCATCTGTCAATGACAATGTCTGGATGTCAGTGAGCTCAGGCTCAGTCATTTTTAATTTCATTTGTTCAGCAGTTTTTGTAAAGCCCCTACTCAACAAGTCTTCTTCAAGGCTCTTGTAAATGTCTAGGTGTTTGAATTTTTTGCCATCCAAAATTTATATAATTTTCTTGTCCAAAAATATTTGGAGAAACGCACTGGTTTCTTCATCTGAGGTTTTGAACTACAGCAACTCATTTTATATAAAAAATACTAACAAATATATTATATATATATATATATATATATATATATATATATATATATATATATAACATATAATGATGCGGAAACTAAGGTTAGGAAACATATTTTTCACTAACTCTCTCTGGCTCTCTTTTTTATGACTATTGTTTCCTTTCGGTTCATTCAGCCAGTGCGACAACCACGACAGAACGCTTAGCAATCTTCCAAACCAAAATTTAGTCACGGTTGGTTAAACGTATCATACTGTTTACACCATCTTAGTCAACTTAGTATTATAGTCTGGTACACAACAAATTTCGGTACCCAACCAAGCTAGTTACTTGACCAAGTGCACAGTTTATACCACACTGACTAACAGAATTTGGTTGGAATATAATCATTAGTCAGCATACCAAGACACGGTATAAACGTGGCCATTGTAAAAAAGTCCAATGGTACTAATTGGACAGATGAAGAAACCAGTGCGTTTCTCCAAATATTTTTGGACAAGAAAATTATATCAATTTTGGATGGCAAAAAATTTAAACACCTATACATTTACAAGAGCCTTGAAGAAGACATGTTGAGTAGGGGTTTTACAAAAACTGCTGAACAAATGAAATTTAAAATGACTGAGCCTGAGCTCACTGACATCCAGACATTGTCATTGACAGATGACACAATTCCGAATTAGATAGCAGAGTTTTAAACCTTTCTCTTGGTTACATGACTAAATAAATACCAAATCAGAACCAAGTTGGTTAATTAATCATTTGACAAAACATGATGTAAATAAACGATTACTAAAACATTTGGTTTGAATTTGGTCACATATACTTGGTAAGGCTACCAAATTCACATACGGTATAAACGTGGCCATTATAATTTCATAGGTATGACCACGAAGATCCATAAGATGTGAATGAATAAATCGAAGCGTTTTTCTCCCGTAGTCTTGTTTAGTCTTCTGTGGCAATATGGACTAAAAAGTTAAAAATAAAATTATAGTTTGAAAAAACTAAAAAATACGCTTATGTAGCAATAAGTACTAAAAAGTTTAAAATAAGAATAAAGTCATTGAATAAAAAATTTCATCTTATGTAAAAAAAGCGTGGGGTGCTCTCCACTTACTTTTCATAATGATATTGAGGTAACTGATATCAAACACCTCACGTTTTTGGTTAATGACTTTATTCTTATTATTTTAAACTTTTTAGTACTTATTGCTACATGTGTTTTTTTAGTTCTTTCAAACTATAATTTTATCTTTAATTTTGGTTTCAAGATTCAAGAACTTGATATGGCTGATCCAAGTTGGCGGACGATTTTTGTTCGAACCCATTCAAAATTATTAAGTAGGAGTTTTTGGGGTTCATAATTTTTTGTAAAAACTCTAGAACTCAAAATGGCGGGCAAGTTTTGTGATTTATGGTCCGATCCATTCAAAATTGAATCAAAGAAGTTTTTGGGGACGGAGAACATGATTTTTTGTCAAAATTCGAAAATTTAAGATGGCAGCTCCAAGATTGGCGACGAATTTTGATTTATGGTCCTGGTCCTATACTTTATTCAAAATTTCACAAATCATAGTCTGAGCGTAAAAACAAAGGTGCCAAACAAAATATTCGAAAAAAAATTACGGAATCTAAAAAAAAAACAACAAAAAAAAATTTGGAAACATTGGCCACATTTATACCGTGCCTTGGTATGCAGACTAATGATTATATTCCAGCCAAATTCTGTTGTCAGTGTGGTATAAACTGTGAACTTGGTCAAGTAACTAGCTTGGTTTGGTACCGAAATTTGTTGTGTAACAGACTATAATCCTAGTTGACTAAGATGGCGTAAACAGAATGATAAGTTTTACCCACCGTGACTGTAAATTTTGGTTTGAAAGATTGCTAAGGGTTTTGTTGTGGTTGTCGCATTGGCTGAATGAACCGAATGGAAACAATAGCCATAAAAAAGAGAGCGAGAGAGTGATAGTGAAAAATATGTTTTGTGATTCCTAACCTTAGTTTCCGCATCATTACCTCGGAAATTGTTTTATATATTTTTGGTAGTATTTTTTATATAAAATGAGTTGCTGCAGTTCAGAACCTCCTAGGAAAAAAAGCCAAAGGTATTAATTGGACAGATGAAGAAACCAGTGCGTTTCTCCAAATAGTTTTGGACAAGAAAGTTATATCAATTTTGGATGGCAAAAAATTTAAACACCTAGACATTTACAAGAGCCTTGAAGAAGACATGTTGAATAGGGGCTTTACAAAAACTGCTGAACAAATGAAATTTAAAATGACTGAGCCTGAGCTCACTGACATCCAGACATTGTCATTGACAGATGACACAATTTCGAGTTAGATAGCAGAGTTTCAAATCTTTCTCTTGGTTACTTGGCTAAATAAATACCAAACCAGAACCAAGTTGGTTAATTAATCATTTGACAAAACACGATGTAAATAAACGATTTCTAAAAAATTTGGTTTGCATTTGGTCACAAACACTTGGTAAGGTTACCAAATTCAGATACGGTATAAACGTGGCCATTCTAAAAGCTCATTCAATTTCAAACGAAAAAAGGACACTTGTTACTTTTCGCTAAGACTCGCCGCTGGCGAGCAAAACGTGTAAACACAATTTTGTGCACAGAATATTTTGGAAGTTAAAACATCTGGAAACAAAATCTCAGGATGTTTCTTGTTGTTTTGCTGCATTGTAAGAATAAGACCATATAAAGACTTATTATGAAATGATCAGTTCAAGAAACAATAAGCTTTTCAGTATTCA
This sequence comes from Gonioctena quinquepunctata, assembly GCA_018342105.1. NCBI lineage: Eukaryota > Metazoa > Arthropoda > Insecta > Coleoptera > Chrysomelidae > Gonioctena > Gonioctena quinquepunctata. The sequence goes on along the minus strand of JAFIRS010002049.1, from coordinate 77,135 downwards.
GTATTAAAAAAGCTTTAAGTAACATTCACTGATTAACATCTGAACTCAACTCCTGGTGAAATAATAATATGTTATAGTAACTGAAACAGTTATAAGATATCAGAGTGAACATCAACAAGCAACATCCTGTTATTTTTTACAGATTTTTCACTTTTACAAAGGGAAGTTTTGGTACACATTTTTCTCACCAACGGGGAATACTACCGAAAAGTAAGTAAGAGTATACATTTTTTGATTAAAATTGAAAGATCTTTCAGAATGTTACCAAATTATCAACACAACTAATTATAATATTCAACAAAAATATCAACTAATGGTATGGAGTAGTTTCTGAGATATTGGAAAAACTTACATTTTCCGTTGAATATTTAACCTGTATCTCAGAAACCAAGCAGGTCCGTTGATAAACTGGGAGGAGAAAGTGATGGATCCATTTGTGAAAGAGACATTCACGGGCGCTAAATTTTTGCGGACGAAAAATTAATATTGGAAAATGAGCGTACAAAATGTGTTCTAGGAAACAGACTAAATTTATATGATTTTTTAAACAAATAATAACTTGAACATTAGGACGGAAGGTTGTAGGAGAAATTGTTATATGATCTGCCAGTCAGGCAGAAGTATTCCATCGTGAAGATTTCTCGATGAAAAATAATAATGATCATTTCTGCCATGCCGAAATTATTTCTTACAAGCTTTTATTAAACTTTGTTTGCCTGTCTTGGTGAAATCTTGCAAAACAATTCTGAACCACTTCCAGTCATCCAATAGACTTGCAACTTTGGCAGGTGTGAATTGTGATTTATCGGAGATAATGATTTTTTTGGCAAAATTCAAAATTTAGAAATGATTTATGGCCCGATTCTATTTAAAATTGGTATCTAGGGGTTTTTTGGGTCAATTTAAAAAAAAAATGGGTAAGTTCAAGATGGCAAATCAGTTTTGAGATTTATGGTCCGATTATAATCTAGGGGTTTTTCGTGTCGGAGATTGTAAAGTTTTCGCTATATCTTAATAAACAATTTTTTTTATTAACGCTGTCTGTGATGGGATATTTTTTTCTAAAAATTGAAAAATTCAAGATAGTGAACAATTATTGCAATGAGACTCTATTCAATTTAAGGGCTTATTGGGAAAAAATAAATCTCTTGTCAAAATTGATGTATATCCTAATCTGATATATAGGGACTTGTTCTAATCAGTTTATTAGCATTGCGCAGACCATTTCTCACTTCTTCCCTAAGTAGAGGTCACCATGTGTGGCCCATTTCAACAGAATTTGTTGAGAAGCAGTTGTTGGATAAAAGAATACAGACAGGTTCTTTCATCAAGATTTTTGTCTTATTTCATTCAATCGTATGATCGCCTTAAATGTGAGGATGCGTTCTGATTTTTTTTATCCAGTGATTTGTCGATTTTTAATGTAATTTCCATGTTCATTCTGGCGCACTTTTCCTATATAAATATCACCACAACAAATGCTGTAAACACAGTTTTTAGTGCTTATATCGGTGTTTTTTGGACTCGTTTGTGTTAGTCTATATCAAATCAGCAAATACATCGTATCCAAAACTTTTTGGCAGATCTCAATTGACATCCATCATTTGAAGTAGAGACGAGGACTCTGCGGCAAAAATCCAATTGATTCAAAACATTCGAGGCCATTTTGAAAACGGACAGATATAATCCCCGAAACCTCAGTCGCAAATCATATAGAGAAGTATCTTTTGAATTTTTACTATTTTTTTCAGTGGGAAAATTCAGAAAACGGCAAGTTACTGACTAATTGAATCATTTTTCTTTAGGAAATATAATTTAGTGTACGCAGTAACTTATTGGGGTGAACTGATTAGTTTGCCCTTCTACACTTGTATAGATTTTCCTGATTATATTTTCATTTTCAGACTGGAAGGTTACCCCAAAATCATGTCAAGAAACGTTGTTCCTCCACAAAAAATCTCAATAAATAAATGAAAAACTTTTCATAAATAAACCCTTCATTCAATTGCACCAAGAAAGAAAAATAATTTCTTCAGATGTGTGACGAAATATATTCTGTGAGTAACAGATTCAATATATATATATATATATATATATATATATATATATATATAGAGTATAATAACCTAAGACACACATCTAAATAATAATTTTTTCCTTTTGAGTGCCTCTGAAAAACATGTTTTTAAGAAGTTTGTATTATTTACATTTATTTATTTCTAGTTCTTCGTGAAAAATTCGTAATCCGCAACTCCAAATCATGGACGTATATATATTTATACGTCCATGCTCCAAACCCCCGCGGCACCAATTCTAAATAAATTCGCATCATCATCACAAAACTTGTTCGCCCCTATATGTTCTCGAATTTTGAACAGAAATTCGTAATTCTCCACCCTCAACAGCACAATATTCGAATTGGATCTCAATAATTTTTGCCATTTTGGATTTTCCAATTATTTGAAAACAATTATAATTTTCTACCTCAAAAAACCTTGAGATTCAGACTCCTGACAGTATTGCATAAAATCGGACTATAAATCACAAAACTCATCCATCATTGTGAATTTTTGAATTCTTGAACTTTGACAAAATATTAATGATGTCTGATCACAAAAATTCCTAGGTACCAATCGGACTATAAATCATAAAACTCGTCCTCCTACTTGGAGCCACCATCTAGAACCCTGGATACCAATTTTGAATAGAATTGACTATAAAATCACAAAACTCATCCGATATCTTGAATTTCATCAAAAAGTTCTGATCTATCCCAAAAATTCCTAGATATCAATTCTGAATAGAATTGGGCCATTAATCACAAAACTCATTTGCGTCCACTAGTTTATAGCCGCCATCTTGAATATAATAAAAGGATCTGATCGCACCACTGAATTTATGTGTCCCTCCTCACAAAACTGCTCTCTCGTACATCGTAAACATAAAAGTCTACAATTCCCCTTCTGATTCGATTAGACAATCTCCTTCCTTTTATAGTTTTAAAATACAGATAAAAAATTTATTGGCAGATAATGTAATATGAAAATAGCGAAATCATTTTTGACTTTTTGTTTTATTTTCTTTTTGTTAGCACGTAAGCGATTATATTATATGTCACAGTTATATTATACCCATTTTTGTATCAACACTATAATGTATTGTCATTTGTGCTTAGATTGTAGGCAATTGAGGGCTTATATGGAAGAGCGATATTGTTGAATATCGCCTCCCTTTTAGGAATTCATGTATTATTTTGCTCAATCAATGAAACATTCAAGCACATTATTATTATTAGTCTCTATGGTATGCAGAATGGATACTATCCATATTTTTTAATACTTCCTTTTTTCTAGTGTCTATTTTACATCTCCACAGAACTTGGAAATACCATAAATAATACTTTGAAACCTTTTTGTGTTTTCTATTGTTGTTATCTTGAGAAAGACTTTAGGTCATCTGCATAAAGGAATTTTGCACCTTTCATTAATGAACATGACAAAAAGCAACAGTCCCAATATCCTTGGGGAATGCCCGAGGTGCCCATAAAGCTATCTGAGAGATTGTTGTTGATTTTATGAATGCAATAAGACATTTATCAAATGAGAATGATATCAATTTGGCACTTTCTTATTTCCTTCGTGATATATTCACTAAAATCACAAAGGTTAGTAGCGGTTTATTTTTCATTTATAAACCCATGTTGATCCTCTAGGAGTACTGTAGATATGTCAATAATTTTTTTTTTGAATAATTTTTTCAAAATTTTTGGTGGGAGAATAGTGATAGGTCTGTAGTTTGTTATTTGATTGGTGTTACTAGATTTGTGAATGGCAATTCTTCGCCCAATTTTGAAACTTTCAGAAAATGTATTACTTTCCAATGATTTGTTGAAAATTATTATTAGCGCTAGAGTTAGTAGGTCAGAATATGCTTTCTAGAGATCAGCTGGTAACACATGAATTCCCATTGCAGCTTTAGGTTTCAATGATTGAGTTGCCTGTAGAACGTCTGATATATTATTGTTTTTTATCTGGATATTACTAAGACCATAGTCTTTGTATTCATAATCCCGGGTGATTGGTGAACTTTTAGTATAAACTAGGGCACATATGTGTTGGAAATGACTTATCTATTTCTAAGATATCGTCATTATAGATAAATCTGTTTGAGATAGATGAATTAGGATTTTCATTTTTTATAATACCAGAAATATTTTGGATAATTATATATTTGTTCTTCAATATTTTTCTATTATTATTATGTTTATCATTGAAATTTCAATGTATCTTCTGTGTTCACGGAATCTCGGTGAATAGTATGGATTTTGTTGAAATTTTTTACATAGATTTTTTTTGGTTTAAGTTGCAGGCATCAGCTCAAATTATTCTTCAGTCCAAAAAAAGTTCATAACATCGCACGAGGAAATTTTATTGATTCTGGTGAAACCACACATTGAACCATTCTCCCGTGCACTGAGAGCTGTGGTGTTTTGAAGCTTTGTGCTCGATGATAGTTTATTGCACCAGGTGCCTTAATAATTAATTATGAATAATATAGTTCATGAAGTTTAACTTTACTTTCCGATCGCCGAGTGGTTGATAAATCAAATTCAACTCTAAAAATTACACAACTTGTGTGGACTCGGAAATGCGGGCAGAAGATTTTGCCAGAGAATTCCCAAGATATTTTTCACTTACCGGATTTACTGACTTTGAAACTGGAAGAAATCTTGATTCTGGTAGTACTTTCACTATTTCTATACTTTTTATGTTTTCAACAACTGAAAAACTTGTCTAGAACTGTAACTTTATCTACAATAAGTTCCCGATTTTCTTTTTAGCATTATCTCTCATTTATTTACAATAAAACAGCATGATTTTTTAGCTTTATTACAACAGATTGACTTTATTAGCTCAGTTCAATGAACTATTATCTGGCTCTAGTTCTATAATATAACTAACTAAAAAAACTCAGGTTGGCAAGGCCTATATTAGAGCTGTCCCAAAGCACTGTGCTTAGTGCTCGTGAAAACACTCAAAGCACTTTTGTGCTCGTAAGCACTGTGCTCCCGAGCACTTTTTTAAACCAGTGCTTAGTGTTTCGAGCATTTTAGTGCATTCAGTGCTTAGTAATCCCAAAAAGTGCATCCAAGCACTTTAGTGCTCCGGAGCACTTTTCGGGATTACTAAGCACTCGGCCTTCCCTTATCTATGAATCTATAAGAGTTTTCGAAACATGAAAACGCGGCCAGCAGCACCACCAAGAACTACTTAACGCGCATATTTATTATCCATATTTGAGAGATTACAGTGTTGATATAAGCATTGTTTTGCGTTGCGAAGTGAGCTTAGAGTTTAACTATGTTTTTCTGAATGCAGAAACTTAATGAATAGACTTTCTACAAACGATGATATTCTATTAAGAAATCTTTAGATCAGTTATAGGTGAAAAATAATATTCCTATGACTCTCTGTGACTGGGAGGGCCTTCTGACCAGACCAGTTGTCAAAGTGACAGCAATTTTAATTATGTTTTACTATGATTTTGGCGGAGTTCTATGTGCTGAACTCTCTGCAGGCGCGTACTGGGGCACTTTTGGGGACCGTAAATGGTTACCTAGGGTCTATGCGATTTTTTACCAACATGGATTTTTTTTTTCGAAATATTTTTAGAATTTTTTATTTAATGTGATGTGTTAATGTGTTTAGTGTTCGATTCTAGGTATAATTGGTATGTGGGAGTTTTTGGCAACGCAGATCATTATTTTGTTTAAAAAATTCAGGAATTCAAAATGACGGCTTCGATATGGCTGATGTGTGTTCTATCATTGATAGTCCGAATCTATTCAAAATTGCTATCTCGAGATTATGATTTTATTGTCAAAATTCAAGAGGGAGGGTCTAATATGGCGGACCAGATTTTTTATTTATTATCCGATTTTAATGAAAATTGGTATGTATGGGTTTTTGGGGTCGGAAATAATGATTTGTCAACATTCGATAATATATGAATAAAGTTTTCATTTTGAAGTGCACTAGCGTGCGAGTCGAATTTATTTCACCACACCAGTTTATTCAATGCCACACTCATAAATAATATATCATACGTGGCAAAGCTTTGCATTTTACATAATTATTCTGTTTCCATTGCTGTTCTGGATTCAATTCGAGGTGATTAACCCAAAAATACAAAAACTTCTTTTATTTGGACCAAATTGTTTATTACAGCAATTCTATATCAAAAAGTAACTACAGTCTCACCCTTTTGAAAAGTACATAGATGTAACATTAGTCCGGTCGTTATGGGTAATAACAATCTACGATAAAATTATTGACAATTTGTTCCTCTAGCCACATAGTATCTTCATTTTTCCAAAAATACAATATTTAGATGCTTGCTGGCGTGGAAGTTCAAAACGACCCCGTTGGGAAAAAATAGGCCCTACGCTCATCTGATTCTTTATTCATAATAATATTTTCTATTACCTAATCATTACATAACATTACATTCTCTCAGGAAAATCTTGTAGAGCATCATTTGAATACCTTAAATGGCGAGATAAAATAACTTATTCACCCTTTTCTACTGGTGATCCTAATAAACTCTTCTTGACTTATTCTGCCTATTTCAACTGTACTATTAAGCGACTGTTAATATATTCGGGCTGGTATCTCACCGGAAAATGGCAATGAGACCCCAGAAGGTGGCCTCTTTGGGACCCTTTAAACAAAACAATATATTTCTATGTAAACGGCGAATTTCCAAAAAGAAACATTTGCCTTCAGACAATATTCATTTTGCTATAGCTTGGTGGTACTCAACTTGCTCCAACTGCTACCGAACAGAGCCAACAAAAAAATTAAGATGCTACATTTGCCCAAGGCAAGCAGACAAAAGAAAGAATAAACAAGTTTGCGAAAAATATCAAAATGACATGTTTTTTATATTTGATAATACATATGTTGGTCAGTAAGGAATTTTCATATATTTCTTTAATGAATACTTTTTGGGGGTACATTGATATATTTTTATTTCACCCTACCACTTATTCACAAAACCAATGCAAATATAAATCAATTTGAATTTACGTATGAGTATATATTTAAGTGAAAACTACTTTTATGCAGAGTATATTTTGATACAACCAGTTCATTTGGTAGGTATAAGAATAGTTATTCCATATTACACATATCTTATTTCTTTTTATTTTCAATAATAGATTGTTTTTAATAATATTTTTGCTTATATGTATTGTTTTTCGTGAATATATGGATTTGAAAGATTATTCGATCTACTGGTAATTCCTGATGTCACATGAAACAAACAAATTCCACCATGAAATGTTTAATTGGCTATATAACATATACCTGACAATATTGCATACATTAATATTTATGTGTGTATGCCTAAAATAATCTTCAAATTTGGGCTTTGTATACGATAGAACTAGATCATAAAAATAAAACTAAGTTTTAGGAAGTAATTCGTATATTTTCCATATCAACCTCAATAACTGGTGTCCCCAAATAGTCAGCTCTGGAAATGAAAAATCAAATTCTTTTGGTTTTAATAAACTTTTCATTTCAAGCCCAATTCGTTCATTTGAATGAAATGTGATAGATATTGGCACTCATTATGCTACATTTTTTAGCCTTACTCTCTTCATGAAACATTTTCAACTTATATGCAATCATTTTTTTCTGTCGCGTTTTACTCTCTTATACCTAGCGAGTTCCCCCTCAAAACTTTGAGGTAAGGCACCGAATAGATCTTCATCGGACATGTCGATAAGTTGTCTAGGTTCCCTATTATTTTCTTCCTTTTGAACCCGTCTTCTGAATCGGGAATGAGAAGGCGACATTCTCTGTTGTTTGACAGGTACTAGATGTCTTTTCACTGGTATTCCTTTGAATTCTTCGCTCACTGTCGAAGAAATTTTGAATATATTCGGGAGTAAGTCTACAAAATACTCCCCATTTTCAAAAGGTTTCTTCATTCCTAGGCGCCTTGGTTTAGTTGCTCTCTTCAACACACTTCTCTTGGTTCTGTAGTCTTCTACCAAAACTCCATCTGTGTTGGTGAGTTCTTCATGAAAAGCACCAACATCCATTCTCTTCACCTTGTATTTGGGAATCATATCATATTTAGGCAAAGCATCAATCAATTCATTAACGCATTTGCAGTCGTTATTGTTTTTGTTGCAAGAGCAATGTTTAGCAGAGCTCTTTCCAGCATATGTTTGATGTTCTTTAGAAGCTATATCTTCAGTTTTTGATGGCCTGTTATCACACTTACAGTCACCTGAAGTTTTGTCACAACTGCAACTCTTTTCATCGTTTGAGGCGAAATTTTCCATGATGTTCCCTGTGAATAAATGAATTTTAATTTTTCCTAGGTCCAGTCCATCAGTGAAACAATACATTTTAATAATGAGATTTATATACCCATGAAATAAATATGTTTAGACACGCTGAGACATGTTTCTTGATCAAAACAAAAATTATATTTATAATTCAATTTTTCACCGAAAAAAAAAAAAAACATTGATCAGTTATAAGGTGAGTTGCTCAGTGGTAGAAGCATCCCAGCGAGCATAAAAACATCCCAGAGATGTTAAAAGTACGAAATTTTGAGACATTGAACATCCACTGCGATGTTCTGTTTATACATGAATAGAACTTTTTATAGAACAGCCAATGTCCGCCGCTGGTGGCGATTTTCAGGATTTCCCTGGGATGTCACAAAAAGAACTTGCCCTAAGTTTTTTTGATAGCCTTTACATAGACACAACAAAACATTCCCAAAACGTTTTGCGCATATTAAATCGCTGTAAATAAAACATGTTTAGAGATCACTCCTGAAGCCTTTTGTTATTTTATTTGGACATTTGAAGATGTCACATTCTATTTGAAATAGTTTTTTTTTCAATTTTTAAACCACCAGGAATGCATCCAAGGCTTTTATCTTTCTTAGGGTACTGAAATTAAGATTTCATCTCATGAAACAGACTTGATGTGAACTATACTAACCACCAATTTTGAAGATAATTGCAATATGATTAGATATTTTCTCATACATAATTTCAATTGTATCTGTAGGAAGGAAGATTTAGTTAAATTAATTTAAAAAATATTAATTTTCACAGTGATGCTTCAGTTTATCACAAACCGATTTCTTCTATTTGAAGAGTCAATACATTTCAGTTCGCAGAAGTCTGTTGGAAAACAATCTGAAAACTAACAAAGTTCCTAATGGAAAAATGTATGAAGAAAACAGGTTGTTTTTTTCAAGAATCTTCAATGATACAGTTTAACCATATCTTTACAGATTCGAACCCCCTTTCAAAAAATACACATTGCATGCTTTTGAGGTTATATTATGTTTCTGGACAATGCTAATACATTTAATTCATGTAATATACTTACTCATTTACTTATTCAGTGATATCAAAAATGTTTATTATATAATTGGTACACTTCAAACACTGATTACTATCCACATATTTCTCAGTTAAAAATTAAAAAATAAAAATTCAATTAACGCTTCACAGTGTTCCATGCCATACAGACCAGTGTTGTACAGGTTGTTCTGCGAGGTTTATCAGGTTTGCCACATTGAATGGCCAAATTGTAACATGGCGAGAATTTTAAAATGAAGACAGAAAATGGGTGGATAGGTCATTTGGACATTGTTTTTTTATTATAATAATATTATTGGTTTCATTTGCTTATGAAAATATAAGAATTATGTTTCTATCCTGTGCAAAATAGGAGGTATTGGTATTGAAATGAAGGAATACAAAATGAAATAGATGGATGTAAGGGGCCGAAAAATATAAATATTCTAAGATTTAATTCACATGAAATTTTTAACTTTTTGTTGTGTGAAAAGATCAAGTTATTGAAAAAATTGTCGAGAACCATTATGAAACTGGACAATAAATGTTTATGAAATAGGAATTGGTTTTTTTTTGAAAAGCAAAACAAGATAACATTTTTTTGACTTCGCCAATACCTCTCAGAAGGCTTACAAAAAAATGCCACAGAAGAACAAATAATTCCAACATCCTTTGAGAAGTGCATATTGCGTCTCAAAAAAATATCATCTTGCCAACATTTTCAAAACATCCCAAAACCTCCCAGGGATGTTTGTGCTCGCTGGGATTCGTCTTCTCATCACTGTATCCCACATGACAAGGGTTCAAACCCCACTGTCATTGAATTTTTTTTCAAAAACTCAAAATTTGTTTCGGATTACACAATAATAGGCCCCATTACCTTAATTACCACTTTTCATTACAAACTTCGGAGGGTTGGGGAAACAATCAAGATAGCATTTGAAATTACTTTTAAAAACACACTTTTTTACAAACTTCATTCAACAACAAAAAGTGTTCAGGTGCGTGTTGAGCCACGCACAATGAGTTTTCCATGCCAGTGCCAAATATGCAACTACACAGATGGATAAATATTTAGATACACATATGTTCTTTTTTCCTCTCTGGCATATCATACCGGCAACATATCATACCTCAATCATCATTTTCTCGTGCCCAAACATCACAAAGCCATCCCTGGTACCCACATATCCATCAATGATTTGCAAATATTCCTGGGATATATGGTTTTCACCCTGGGGCTATCATCGATTTAGAAATGAGATATCCTAGGAACATTGTTCAAATTTCTTTTTTTCTCTCACAAATTGAGAAATAGAATATTCTGCCCATACAAATACAATTTCAATGGAGTTTCTGGGACTAGAAAAACTGTTCATGTGTCACAAAATGAGATAGATGTTCAGATTTCTGTCCTACTGAGGTCGAGAATAAGGTCCCGGACAGGATGGACTTTGGCGCTCCTATCTATTGACTCACGGACATGATGAAAAGCAATTCCGAGGTGCCGATAAAGCTATCTGATTGACTGTTGTTGATTTTATTAATGCAATCAGATTTTCATCAAATGAGAATGATATCAACTTGCCACTTTCTTATTTCCTTGGTAATATATTCACTAAAATTACAAAGGTTTGTAGGGGTTTATTTTTTATTTACAAACCTATGTTGTTTCTCTAGGTGTACTGTAGATTCGCGGCAATTACTTTTTTTATGAAAGATTTTTTATGATACCTGGAGAATAGTGATAGGTCTGTAGTTTGTTATTTGATTGGTGATAACAGATTTGTGAATGGAATTTATTCATCCAATTTCGAAACTCTCAGGAAATGTATTACTTTCCAATGAATTCCTATTGCAGCTTTAGGTTTCAATGATTGAATTGCCTGTCGAACGTCGGATATGTTTGTATTTTTTTTTTCTGGATATTCCTAAGACCATATGTATTATTTATATTCATTATCCCGGGTGGTGGGTGCACTTTCAGTATAAACTGACTTGAACAATCTGTTTGATATAGATGAATTACGTTTTTTATTTTTCAGATATTTCCAGAAATGTGTTGGATCATCATTTATTTTTTCTTCAATATTTTTCTATTATTATGTTTTGACGAGTATTTTGAATTATCTTTTCTGTTCACGGAATCACACAGTGGGATGAATATTTAGATACAGATCTTATTTTTTCCTCTCTGGCATAGCATACCGGCAACAGCATTACGCTCAATCATCATTTTCTGGAGCCAAATATCACAAAGCCATCTCTGGCATGTATGGTTTTCATCCTGGGGCTATCATCGATATATAAATTATGATGATTTTTTTCTGTAACCCTTGGATACCTAGGAACATATAGAGGTCAACATCAGGATCACCCTGAGGATAACCATAGGCAGACTAACAATCATTCCAAAGTTAACTTGGTTTTCTGAAGAAACATTTTTCTACTTTTCCTTTTTGTGCCAAATTTATTTAGAAATTATTTTTTTCATTGTTCAAAGGACCTCGCACCGCATCAATGGAAATTGGCTTTTGGTAAATTTGCTCAAATTTTTTATATATTGCAGAACTCGTGATGCTGATCAAATGTCTCCATTGCACCACCGCTCTAAATTCAACAGTTTAGATTATATAGGGTGCTAAAGATAACTTTTGTAAAATTATTGTGAAGAGACTTTTTCGAATATATAAACCAAATCGAGTATGCATCGATTGTTCATACGGCAGATTTGAATACACTATAGAGAACACTGATTCCTGCACACGTTCAGATGATATATAGGGTGAGTCCAAAAATAGCAAGTTTTTCAGTGATTTCCAAAAAAATGAGCGGTGGAATTTTATTCATTTTCAGATATTTTGTAGGATACCAATATCAATTGCGATTGATGATATTAGCATCTCCTGAATTAAACTGACATATCCATTATGTATTTCCCATGAAACTGCACCAGTCCTGCTTATTGATATATACAAATGCCTGAAATTCCGGAAAAGTCGGTTACAAACTCGATGATCGTTCACGGTGAAAGTTCACTCTGCAGATACATAAAATATATAGGGCGGATCAAAAACTAGTGTCCTTTACTGATAATTTCCTTGAAGTAGTTATGATTGATATTGATCATTGAAGCATTTTCAGAAATACATTCCGTTCGACACACAACTTCCGAAAGCTTTTTTTGAACAATATTAGTAAATAAAACTTTATCTACTACGATTAGTAGAACAACTCGAATGATGGTAGAAGAATCTCGAGAAATATTGCAAATAATTAAAAAAGAAACATTGATTTACAACAAAAAAGACGTACCTATATGGAATGTATAGGTTGCTAATGAGGAACGACATGAAATCCAGAATTATTCAAGTTTCACTGTTAAGATCACATCCTGTTGGAAACCTTGGGTTCACCGCCGGACATCTGTCAATTGATCTTGATTGATGATGTATTATATTACCTACTTCAATATCAAAACAATGGAATTCTTTGAACGGAAAAACAATGAATAACAGGGAACATGGTACCAATGAACTAAAACGAATGATGACATGAACAATGTACAGAAAAGGATGATAGAGTCAGAACACCTGATTAACTTGTCCCTCTCTATGTTTAGCATCCTCTTTTCGCTGTGTGCAAGACTAGTAATGCCCTCTAGTGACTCGATAGCTGAAGTTTTCCTGTTTTATTTCCAATACCCACTATGTAACAATTTTTTTTTTTAACCATTTCTTAATAATCTACCACGATGTAACAATCTTGTGCTCACTGCTAGTTCCAGATGAATCGAAGTTTTTTTCTGTCAAAGAAAAAAGTAAGTAAATGCTAAATCATATGTGTATTAATACGATAGTTCACCGCATTTTTAGGTTATCCATGTAAAGTAATGATATTTTGAATATCATAAAGTAATGCTACTTCTGTGTACTTTTAGGTACGGCAAGTAATGTGTTTGCTCGTTGTTAGTTTATTAAGGTCGTAGGCTCTAAGCTCTTGAGAACATAAAAAAGTGAGGGAGCCAAAAGTAGTTTAACAAATTAAAAAAAGTACCCATATAACCCTGGCTAGCTTTAACCTGACGGGAAACCACTAAATAACATCAGATTCTACGCAAAACTATTTAATGGAATTCTCAAATAATATAATAATCAGAAAAGGAATGAGGTTCACAATTGTACCCGAATATGGGATTCCACTTTTACCCTTGCAAGGATGTAAGAACGTTGAACGGTCCCTAAATAATACAAACACGTTCAACACTCTCTAACAGGTATAATTGTCCACAAAATATTAGGTATTGCTTATACAGTACAAGTAACGATGTTTACTCTTAGTACTTGAACTGCATTACATTTAACATTAGTTCAGATGTAAGGCCAATTTCTTTTGTAACCGAAACCAGTTCGCGAAAATTAAAACACAAATTAATAATCCTCTGCGAGGTACTTTGTCCTGATAGAATGCCGTTTTGATAGACAACTTGGAAAGACATCAAAAGTATCTCCGTCTTCTGTTCATAAGGCTGATTGATCAGTTTACAACACCGTCCAGGCGTTCTCGAACTCGCACCGGCTAACACCGTCCCACGGAACTTGGTTGATACTTTTACTATCCACCTCTAGACGATCAAATCGAAAACATCTCAAATATTTATCGAATGAAAACCTCACGTCCCGTAATTAGAGATTGAAATATCGTGGAATAACAGAACACTTATCTCTTTGCTGCAGATTTTGTGATGCAGTTGGAAATGTATAAAATTTACACGTACTATTTTTGCAATCGACTACACAGCAATAGCGAGGGCTCATTGTTATTATATGTATGATTGTTGTTATACTACCCAACCGTGACCGTTGCCACTTCGATAATAATAATGTTTATTCATCTGAAGTATGGTACAATATTTTTAAGGGATTTGTGAATAAACGGGGAGAAGTTTTCAGCTTGTGATTAGTGATTACCATGATCATTACCTACTTCTGCCACCATGGGCGCTGTCATAGTTTCATCTATCCCCTCCAGCCTAATGCACACAGCGAATATGGATGAGGACATTTGATGGATACCTTATATTATACTGTTCATGACGTGCATAGCCAAGTAACCAGATAACACTGGCCACATGGGCACAACATCCAAGGGTCCTGGCTCGAGTTGCAAAAATATACAAATATAACATCGTCACAAATATAACATCGTCAACACTATTGATTTGTTCAATATCCTCTACATTTGCTTCGAATGCTATGAATAATTGATATTTGGTGGCATTACGGAATCTTGAATGAACTCTCATTCGTAAAAATCCACGCTCATTCGTATTTGCATCCATTTGAAATTCATTTTCATCATGACGATATACAGTATCTTGTATATTCGATGCTGACAATTCTAACTGGTATATGCCAACAGTTATATCTCGTACCAATTGTAAATCTAATCTTGGGAATTCATTGAAATGATCCTGTCTGAGTAATGTTCACTGACCACGTCTCATATTTAGATTTTCTGCTTCAACTCTGGCTTGAACTACGTTGACTCTTTAGCCTTTTTCAACATTATATTGGCTAATTCTAGGTTGGCATCTCTTATTTGAATAAGCGGATAGTACTTATTTATTATCGCACCTGCTATTTGTAGGAAACATTTTATGTTTTAATATGATGTGTATCATTAAGTGATAAAAAAATGGAACATTGTCTTCAAATGACCATTCCGTGCCTCAACTATCCATCTAGTTTTTGTTATGATTCTGAACTTGTTGGCTTCGTCAGTTAGTAGTTGTCTTTGTCCTCGAGGTCAAACTGAAGACATTTCACAATGAATGCCGATATTCTGAAGAAAAGGAAGAGCATCTCGGTAACCCCTATCTACAATAAAAATATTACCTGGATGAAACCATCTTCTCATTTGGTTGACATCTATACTCAATTCATTCTGCAGTATGCGTGCATCATTATTTCCCGAATCTGCGAAATATGGGCCTTGAATATCCAAAATGTAACCATCAGTACCCACAATTAGGACTGGTTTGATAAAGGTCTCCCTTTGTGTTGAGAATATGATTGTCGTAATACCCAGAAGTTGCAACTTTTGTCGATGTACAAATAAGTACCATCTATATAAACTATTGCTTTTGGTTCATTGGGATGTGGATTGTTCAGTTGATTCGCAAAAACACTAACATGTTCTATAAATTGTTCTCTTGCTATTGCGGCAAATCCTATATTATCGGGTATGAAACGAGTCATCAAAGATTCTCGCACTTTAGTTATCACTAAGCTTGTTGCCTGGCGGCTTGAATAATTGAATATGTTGGTTAAAAATTCATCAGAAATACCTTGTCGGAATTTGCATAAGAATGCCAATTTTTTTTTTAAATATGTCTCTCACCTCTATCTTGTCTTGGTACAGATACACAATGATTATATAAGTCACCAAACTGTTCTTTCGTGAGCGGAGCAATGGATTTGAATTATTCTTCAGAAAAACTATTCTCGCCTACGTAATTCAATTTACGCTTAGCGGTAGTTCTGAGTTCGTTTAAAAAGTTCCTGATCTTTCAGAGCGTAAGGTCTATTGATATATCTTAAGCCTATATTTAGGATGGAAAATAAAAACCCATGATCCAGTTTTTGATCCACCCTGTATATTTCATGTATCTGCAGAGTGAACTTTCACCGTGAACGATCGAGTTTGTAACCGACTTTTCCGGAATTTCAGGCATTTGGATATATCAATAAGCAGGACTGGTGCAGTTTCATGAGAAATATATAATAGATATGTCAGTTTAATTCAGGAGATGATAATATTATCAAACGCAATTGATATTGGTATTCTACAAAATATCTGAAAATTAATGAAATTCCACCGATAAATTTTTTGGAAATCACTGAAAAACTTGCTATCTTTGGACTCACCCTGTATATCGTCTGTACGTGCAGACATCATTGTTCTCTATAATATATTAATCCAGAATCGAGCTCTTATTTGGTTAACAAATCTGTAATTGTCTATACCAAATGACTTTTAGGGTTTGGCCTTATACGCTTAAAAAATTCGGGGAAAAAAGTCTCTCTTTTGTCGACAATAGCTGCAATTGGAAATTTTGTGAAAGCTTAGTCATTTTTAAAGTTATCTTTAGCACCCTATTTAATCTAAACTGTTGAATTTAGAGTGGTGGTGCAATGGAGACATTTGATCAGCATCACGAGTTCTGCAATATATAAAAAATTCAAGCAAATTCACCGATAGCCAATTTCCCATTGATGCGGTGCGAGGTCCTTTCATTTTTTTTCACACAAAATGGAGAAATATAATATTCTCTCCATAAAAAAATAATTTTACTCGAGTTTCAGGGACTAGAAATCCTGACAGAAAAGTGGAAAGGATATATATTGTTCATGTTTCACAAAATGGTATATGTTCAGATTTCCATCCTACTGAGGTCGAGAATAAGGTATATTACACACCATGGTAGGATGTATTTCAGCGCTCTCCATCTATTGACTCACGGACATGACCAGCAATTAAATGAAATATTTTAAAATATGTTTTGACTTTGTCAAATAATTTATATAGATAATTTTTTAATTACATAGTACAGTTCCTTTATTATAAAATAATGATTGAAAACATCGTTTGAATACGGAATGTTGAAAATCAACCATTTTAATAAAGCAGTTTCGTCTTATCAATTCAGATATACAGTGCGGCTTTTTATAGCCCCCCCCCCCATTTTGAATGATATCACCGATACTACTTTTTGTGATTGCTCGATAGATGGCGCGGAGGGGCACATCAACTTAAAAATTTCAAATAGCAGGGGGGGTCAAGTGGCACATCGTTGAAAAGATAACTCAATTCTTTTTTATCCATCTAGTTTTTTTTTATTTCTTCAACACGTGTTTTTTTACAATATGCATTTGAAATGTCAAGTAAACCAAATTTGAAATGCATATTAAAAAAAAAATAATTGACATTTAAAAAAAAAGTGATGGTTGGAAAGATAATGTAACGTAAATAAACTTAACTTGGTTTTAATAATTTATTTCACACTTAAATCTACAACTTAATTTATATTACGCCACTGTATAGCTCGACCGTATGGGCTCGTTCAGACTGTCTGTGCCATCTTGAGGGCTACCTATTTATCTCCGTCACAGAATTCCCGATCTTTCGAATTCCGGCAGTTGGCGACCAGCATGTTCCAATCGTTTCCAATATCGACCGTTGCTCTCCGGGCAGAGTGACTGGACAGCAGGCACCTCGAAAAGGTCTCGTGACTCCTCTCTAGTAACCCCATGTAGAACTTTCTGCCCGTTTGAATACAAGGACATAAACTTCTCGAACGTCATATCATCCTCCGGTGGCTTGAGGGTGCGAACTTGGTCATGGTTTCCAGCGTAAGGGGCCAACCTGTTGAAATGGACGACCCTTGGTTTCCCTCGGGGTGGCTTATGGATTCGGTACACAAGGTCGTTTATCCTTTTCACGATTTTATACGGGCCTTCCCACGAGTTCCGCAACTTTGGTGATAGTCCACGACGACGTTTGGGGTTGTACAGCCAAACCAGGTCATCAACCTTAAATCCTCCAGCGTCGGCCTTGATGTCATAGGTCTTCTTCATTTTATCGCTGGCACTCGGGATGTTCAACCGGACTCGTTCGTGGATGTCGTCCATTCTCTGCCGAAGTTTGCTGACGTAGTCCTCTCCCGCAGTGTCTTGTCCTGGCGGTATCCCAAACTTCAGGTCACAAGGCAGTCGCAGTTCTCGGCCCATTATAATACTAGCAGGAGTTTGACCGGTTGACTCGTGTACTGCGGATCGATAGGCCATCAGGAACAAATGAAGATACTGGTCCCAGTCTCTTTGATGGTCAGAGACAACCTTGGACAAGTGGCGGTTGATCGTCCTGTTCATCCGTTCCACCATTCCATCGGACTGCGGATGTAGGGCCGTGGTTCTTGTCTTGCGGATGTTCAGCAGTAGACATATTTCTTGGAAAAGGTTGGATTCGAAATTTCTGCCTTGATCCGAGTGCAGCTCCATTGGAATACCGAATCGACATATCCACTCTTTCACCAAGACGTCGGCGACGGTGATGGCTTCCTGGTTGGGCAGGGCATAGGCTTCCGCCCACTTACTGAAGTAGTCCATTGCCACAAGGATGTATTTATTCCCGTGGTCGGATACGGGAAACGGACCGGCGATGTCAATGGCGATTCTCTCGAACGGGCTGCCTACGTTGTACTGACGCATCGGGGCCTTGGGTCGTATTCGAGGTCCATTGCTAGCAGCGCATACAGCGCACTTTCTGCACCAGTCCTGGACGTCAGCTTGACAATTGGTCCAGTAAAACCGTTGCCTCACTTTCTGCAGGGTCTTCGTCCTCCCAGATCCCCCCCAGCGCATACAGCGCACTTTCTGCACCAGTCCTGGCGCCAGAATAAGAGAGTTCCATTGTGCCCAATAGGACTTAACAGCCGGCGAGTAACCTGCGACTTCCTGCCATGATGGTCTTCGATTGCCCTTCTTCCAACTGACAACTAAGCCAAGGTCGGGGTCTTCTCTTGGTCTTTCTGGATCTTGCTGTCATTCCAGTTGTCATCCATTGCCGCGGTTCTACAAAGTGTTGCTTCTTTCTCTTCTGCTCGTCGGCAATGTGAGCAATCATCTGGACATGGTCTTCGCGACAAGGCATCTGCATTCTTATGGCTAGTTCCGGCTCGATGTTCGATCTCGAAATCGAATTCTTGGAGTCTCTCGATCCAACGTGCTACTTGACCCTCAGATTTTTGAACTGTAAGAGCCATTTGAGAGCTGCATGGTCAGTTCTCAACAGGAATCTTCTTCCATACACGTACTTGTAGAAGTGCTCCACCCCTTTACAACAGCTAACAGTTCTCGCCTGGTGACACAGTAATTGCGCTCTGGTTTGCTAAGCGTCTTGCTGAAATAACCAATGACCTTCTCCTGTCCCTCCTGGATCTGAGATAGGACAGCTCCAAGTCCCACGTTGCTGGCGTCCGTATCCAAAATGAATTTCCCTTTGGGTAGGGATAGCTCAGTACAGGTGCGTTGATCAAAGCTCCTTTCAGCTTCCTGAATGAGTCTTGACATTCTTCGACCACTGGAACTTTGTTTGGCCCTCCGTGAGCCTGGTCAGTGGTTTAGCGATGTTGAGCGAATCCCAGCACATATCGGCGATAGTATGTGCATAAACCAAGGAAACTTCGAAGTTGGTGAATGTCTTTTGGGATGGGCCAATCCTTAACAGCTTTGATCTTCTGGTCATCCACTGCTACTCCTTCCCCAGAGACAACGTGGCCGAGGTATCGTACTTCTTTTTGGAACAGATGGCATTTCTTAGGGCTCAGCTTCAATCCGGAGTTCCTCAGTCGCAGGAATACTTCCTCCAAGTTTTTCACGTGGTCCTCGAACGATCTGCCGACCACAATTATGTCGTCGAGATACACTAGACACGTGTTCCATGAGAGTCCCTTCAGCACTGTCTCCATCAATCTTTCGAATGTGGCGGGAGCATTACAGAGCCCGAATGGCATAACGGTGAACTGCCACAATCCTGAGCCGATGGTAAAAGCAGTCTTTTCTCGATCTTCCTGAGCCAGTTCTACTTGCCAATATCCACTCTTCAGATCAAGGGTCGAGAAAATCGTGGAACCAGCCAACGTGTCTAGGGTGTCATCTATCTCGGGAGAGGGTAACTGTCCTTCTTCGTGACATTATTAAGTTGGCGATAGTCTACACAAAAGCGTGTCGATCCATCCTTTTTCTTCACCAGTACGACTGGAGAGGACCAGGGACTGTCAGATGGTTCGATAACTCCTTCTTTTCCCATATCGCTGACTATTTTGTCAGCCTCTTCCTTCTTGGCAAGAGGAAGTCTTCTTGCTGATTGCCGGATCGGTCGGGCACCCCCAGTATCAATCTTGTGCTGGACCACATTAGTTCGACCTCCTTTTCCTTGTCCGGTATCGAAGATGTCTTGGTACTTTTTGACTAAATCTCTTAGTTTGGGCTGTTGAGCTGGTTTTATATCTTTGGAAGAGATGGCAACAATTTTTCTAGTTCTGTGGGCAAGTTGTTGGTTGGCTAATCGTACCTCGTACGCCCCGGATCACAGATGAAACTGACGAGCAGTGCCCCAAAATTGTTCCTTTCTTCAAGGTCACTGGGAAATAATTGACATTCATGACCCTTACCGGCACAAATTTGTCAGCACGCAACAAGGTCTTCCCTAGTGCAATCCCTCGTCCAATTTTCTCATCATGAAGTTTGGGCTCGAACATCACCACGTCTCCACTGCTCGCACTCCCGTCCAGGCGAGCCTCCAGAATGGTTTCAGCCCTCTCAGGTACGCTTACATCTTCAGCCAACAGCACACGGATCAACTCCTCACTCCTCCCATGAAGCACCAGCTCTTCTCCGTTGACACGTAGGACGCCGTCTTTGAAATCCAATTCAAACCCTCTGGAATTCATGATGTCCATTCCGATGATTGCATCGTCTTCGATGTCCGCTACAAGTGCCTGATGTTTCACTTTAGTGCTGCCCAAAATTATTTCAATCGGTAGCTCGCCATATACAGTAGCTGGCTCCCTGTTGCTGTGCGTAGCTTCCAAGTTGTCGGTTCAATCCGTTCCGGTGTTCTGGCAAGAAGGCCGAAATTGTCCTAGTCGCACCTGTATCTAGCAGCATGGTGCAAGGCTCGTTATTGATGAGACCGTCTACGAAGACACCTTTGTTCTGTCGTTGAAGGATAGCGACATATGCGTTGTTAACCGGGGCTTGCCGGACACATGCCGACGATTGCCCCTTCTCGTCGACCTTCTTTAGTTTTCCTGCATCGGAGTCGATGAATGTTGGACATTTGCTACGCACATGTCCAATTCTGCCACAATTCCGGCATCTTATCTGTCTTTTCTCAGGCAACACTTCCTTCATCACTTTTCTTATGGCAGCTTCCAAGTCAGCATGCTCCTGTGAGTCTTCTTCAATACTTCGAACTTTACTTTGGTTTTTGCAGGATTGCTTTGCTGCCTCAAATTCCAAAGCGCGTGCCAGTGCGTCTACGAGATGTGTTGGACGAGCTAGTGTCAACGCTTGTCTGGTTTCTTGGTCACGGAGTCCATCCAAGAATGCCTGAACCGCTAATCGCTCCATTACATTTTCCGGTGTGGCTGGATATGCAAGACGAACCAAGCGTGCAATGTCAGCTTCGAATTCTTGTAAGGATTCGCCCGATTTCTGGCAGCGATTTTTCAGTTGGGAGTGGTATACGTGTTCCAAATGGGCCTGGCCATATCGTAATTCTAGATGTTTAATCAGCTGATCATAGTCCTCCTGTTCTTGGGCGGTAAGAGTTTGTAGAATATTCGTCGCTTCTCCACGTAATGCAAGTGTTAGTGCTATAGCTCTTTCCCCTGCATTCCATCCATTTGCTTTGGCCGCTGCTTCAAACTGTCGGCGGTAATTTGCCCATGGAGTTTTTCCGTCGAACTGAGGCGGCTTCATGGAAAGCTTCCCTATTTCTGAATTGATCTTGACATCTTTTATTCCCTCTTGAACTTTATCCAAGTTTTTTTTAACCGGGGGTTAATTTTTTAACAGCTTACTCATCATTGCCTTTATTTTGTCCATTTCTGCCTCTACCCCATCTTTGATTTTATCTACCTCCGTGTTCATTTGCTCCCTAATTTTATCTATCTCTGTCTCAACGGTTCCCATTCTTTCTTCTAGAAAATTAGCCACACCACACAATTCTTTTTTTAGGCCTTCTGTGTTTTCCAGGAACTTCTCTTCCAGGCTTCTTGAATTTTCTAGAAGCTTCTCTTCCAGATTTCTAGAATTTTCTTCAAGCTTCTCTTCCAGATTTCTAGCATTTTCTTCCAGGCTTCTTGAATTTTCTAGAAGCTTCTCTTCCAGATTTCTCGAATTTTCTTGAAGCTTCTCTTCCAGTTTTCTAGCATTTTCTTCCAGTCTTCTTGAATTTTCTTGAAGCTTCTCTTCCAGATTTTTAGCATTTTCTTCCAGGCTTCTTGAATTTTCTAGAAGCTTCTCTTCCAGATTTCTAGAATTTTCTTGAAGCTTCTCTTCCAGATTTCTAGCATTTTCTTCCAGACTTCTTGAATTTTCTAGAAGCTTCTCTTCCAGATTTCTAGAATTTTCTTCAAGTTTTTCTATTATCGGACTCAAATCACCTCCGGGAACTTCGAATAAAAATGTTTCGGGGTCCTCACCTTCTTGTATAAGTCCTTCTGCAAGTCTTTCCTGGAGTACTTGCTTTTTACCCGTTGTTTCCAGTTCCCTTTCCTCCAATTCCTGTTTCAATTCCGCTACCTTCAAGTCCGCAAGGCGCACTTTTCTTGAACACATTTTGTCTTTGACGAGGTATCAGTCTGTTTCACACGAAAAGTTTATCAGTTTGTTAAAAATTCACTTCGCGAATTCTTTTCCACGGGCCACCAGTCTATTGTCTGTTTCACGCGAAGAGTGTATCAGTTTATATTCCCACGCACAATTGTCCACTTCGCGAAAACCGGGCCACTGTCTATTTTCTGTTTCACGCGAACAGTGTATCAGTTTATATTCCCACGCACAATTGTCCACTTCGCGAAAACCGGGCCACTGTCTATTTTGGGCGTACAAAAAGGTCTATCAATTTATTTTTCTGACTATCCACTCCACGATCACTTGTTTATTTTCAAAATCTCACTTCCGACACCAATTGTAACGTAAATAAACTTAACTTGGTTTTAATAATTTATTTCACACTTAAATCTACAACTTAATTTATATTACGCCACTGTATAGCTCGATCGTATGGGCTCGTTCAGACTGTCTGTGCCATCTTGAGGGCTACCTATTTATCTCCGTCACAGAATTCCCGATCTTTCGAATTCCGGCAGTTGGCGACCAGCATGTTCCAATCGTTTCCAATATCGACCGTTGCTCTCCGCGGCAGAGTGACTGGACTGTTCTCGAACATCTCCGGGGATGACCTCATCGCTGTCGACGGCAACGCGCGAGGCGACAGGTCCGGCCTAGGTTCGTTACAATAATTTAATTATCTTTTTAACGATGTGCCACTTGACCCCCTATGCTATTTGAACTTTTTAAGTTGATGTGCCTCCCCGCGCCATCTATCGAGCAATCACGATGTCTTCTATTTCAAAGAGTAGTATCGGTGATATCATTCAAAATAGTTTTGGTCTCGTTGTTCTATGTCGAACCGTTCAAAAGTTAACGGGGAGGGGAGACTATAAGAAGCCGCTCTCGCAATTGTGATTCCGTAGAAAAACCATAGTTGAAAAAAAAAATGAATTACCTTTTGCAACTTGCAACTCGACCTCTATGCCTTTTGAAATTTTCAAGTTGATGTGCCCTCAGCGCCCTCTGTCGAGTAATTGTAATGTATCTTCTCTCAAAAAGTATGCCTCATTGTTTCACATCAAACCGTTCAAAAGTTATCGGGGTAAGGATACCTTTCAAATCTGCACTTATACTTGACATTTCATATGTGAATGCATATTGTGAAAAAACGTTGAAACGAAATTTGAATTAAAATTGGATGGTTGAAAAGAATTTAATTATCTGTTCAACGATGTGCCACTTGACCCTCCATGCTTATTGAAATGTTTAAGGTGATGTGCCTCCCCCCAACGCCATCTATCGAGCAATAACATTGTGTTTGATTTCAAATAGTAGTATCGGTGATATCATTCAAAACGGTTTTTGTCCCATTGTTCTATATCGAACCGTTCAAAAGTTCACAGGGAGGGGGTACTATAAAAAGCCGCACTGTATACATCCATTTCTGTTTATTTTTTTTTGTCATTATTAAAAATACAATTTTGAGAGTTCCATAAAGTGACATGATATATAAGAATATTTTACAGACTGTAAATAATGTGAGATAATATTGTTAATAAATGAATTAAACTATAATTAGGCTACACATGGTGAGCAAAACTAGAAATAGTCAGTACACATATTATAATTTTGTTGTCACCCAAAAACAAAGCATATTCATTGATTTTATTCAGTTGGAAAAAATTAATTTCAATTATTTTATGATCATCTGGGAGATATCAAGTTTGATTTCCATTCATTGATGTGATAATCTTAGTTAGATATCTGTCTGGAGACACATTCATTATTCACCACTTCCTACTACTCATATGTCTCCTATTCATTTGCCTGAGCTCTGATAGTATGTGTGGCTGATACGGTTGGAATAAGTTCGTTAAAGGTTATTGACATGAAATTTTGATACACTTTTACAAGTTTTTTAATGCTTTGCTCAGTTCAATGGCATTTTCAATTAATGGTATTTTCGATACATGTGGAGATCTGGAAAACATTAATAATAATGATTGATTCGTTTTAGAGCTACAAATATATTTTTACCATCAACAAGTACTAAAATAAATCTATTTACCTTGACTTGAATGTAAACGGCAATTAATTATATATTTTCTGAAAAATTGTCTCTGCATTTGATATTGATGTATTGTTAGCCACACAAACATAAAGTAAAAAAAAACTGAATTACCTACTAGGGTTTCCGATGACTCAACCTAACGGCAACCCAATACAGACATTCCATATTACTATTATCAAATATATATATATATATATATATATATATATATATATATATATATATATATATATAAATATATATCAAAGTAAACTTCAAGAATATTGTAACGAAAACATACAGCACGCCACGCCACTGCATGATGTTTCATGCGAGGTGACGTAATGACGGGCTTTCCGAAGGTTAGAGGGTTTTCTAGAAGGTCACCACCGAGAATAATCTGTGCGCTAATGATCTTTATATAAGCGTCAGCTCAACCGGCTACTACAGTAGTGTTTATTCGGATATTTATTCAGATACAGATCGTAGTAGTCAATTGTGATTGATTTATTTAATTGTCAGAATGTGGTTTTTGTGAAGTGCAATATGATAGAGGATGGCAATTAGCAATCTTCACTGATGTCGGTGTGGTCGCCATAGTCACGATGACCAGGGAATTGAAATGTAATCCCATGTATGAGAAGACTGGATCGCATGCGGAGCTGAGTGTAGGTTCGCGCTTCTGCAGTCTGTCATAAACAGTAATGAGTGGTTTCCATAGGTTCTTGATCACAACGCTTGGCGTCATTGGATTTTATTTAGGCGGCCTCCTTGAATTTCTTAACCAATCCCCCTCTCTAGGAAGAATGCTTGCTTTGCCCCAAAGAATTTGATGGTGCTCAGTCCAAGCGTGGTCAGCAAATTTCCGATTTCGACTTAAACCCCACGTTGAGTCCATTTTATGTTTTGTTAATCTTACGGATAATGGCCTATTGTGTCTCCGACGAAGGAATCTCCACATTCACATGGGACTTCATGAATACCTCAGATCAATAAGTTTATTTATTGATTTGAGATAAATACAGTTCCCAGCTAGCAGGGTGACGTCTAAACACGTCATTATCACGTGAAAATCAGGTCAAATACGTCGAGGTCATTCGGGCCCCAAAAAGTGACGTAAATATGACGTCACTTTGAACACGAATTTGGATCCTTCTGAATCTATTCATTTTTTCACGTCATTGTGACGTGATTTTATTCACCAACTTTATGTTTCTTAATAATCAAACAACTATCATTGAGGGTAAAATATTTTTCAATTTCTGAAAACGTATAAAAATAAATATGGCAAATTAAAAAAATACAAGAATCACCCGTTAGCTAAATTTATCTGAAAAAATTAGCGGCCATGCGAACAATAACAAAAAACAACCCGAACCATAGCCGACAACAAACGAGAATTGACGAATAAACCTAAACGTCATAAAATAAACACCTCGGCCGGCCGGGCCGGCGTGGCGGTAGTCGGGCGATGATGAAGCAAGATGATGGTCGGCTAATTTGGTTTTGATTCTTTCTTTTCAACTTCACCCACAGTTTTCAACTTAGTTTGCCAGCCATTGCCTGCTTTTGCTTAAAATTGTATTTCGTGTCGTGGTCCGAGGTCCTGTCCCCTATTCGTTTAGGTAATAAACCTCTCTTTCATTTCGTCATGTTTTACGGCGTTCAATTTGCCGAACCAGGTGCATGAAAAATGGCTGACACCTTTAAAGAGGGAAGTTTGGTGGCCCCCACATAGGCAGCAGGATGTTTTTTTGAGGAGCTTCAAAAAGGGAGAGACTTCAAATAAACAGTGGTGTCTATTTAAAAATGTTTTTTCAAGAAGGTAGGTTCCAGTAATATAATTTATTCCATTAGAATGGGCACAGAGTAAGTAAATAAAAGGAAATATATGCCTTTACTCCTCCAGTTTTTAAGTAACCTGTTGCATGTGTGCTATTTACGTTCTTTTTGGTTGAATCATTTTCAAAATGTGCACGGAGGAATCTAGGAAAATCTACCTACATAGAGTGAAATGATTGTACCCCTATCTTAACTTTTTAAAATTTATATATTGACATACATCTTAGACATCATTTGTCTGACAATTGACAGATTTTGAAAAGTTAAGATTGTGAAAACTGTTGCTATTATATTTTCATATTTATATGAATAACTAGAGATAGAAATGTATTCAATTTTGTTATGATAATTATCAAAAGCTTCAATAAAATTAAGAAGAGCCGAATAAACTTCTGATGTGGCTACATCAGACATTGATGAAATCTTGCCACTGAAAGAAGCTATGGAGCCAAACAGACGACTATTTATTGATAATGACTCCAGCAGTGAGTCTAATTGGAATCAATACAATAAAAGGTATGTTTTATATGAAATAAATATTACTAAATCTTGATAAATTGTGTATAGTTTTAAGTGTGCGCTTATTAATGTAACATTTTCAGAGAGATTTTCTTCAAGTAATGCAAAGAAAACCCTCGACAGGACAACACAAAATCTTGATTTTGACCACCTGTCACAAATACCAGGCCCTTCAAAAAATGAAGACACCCCAGTTAGAGACAAAGGTATCAAAGATATTCTTTAATGCAGTAACAATGTTTGGTAATTAATAAATATTTAGATTTCCAAAAAAAACATTAAATATCCTGCTGAAAGTAAAGCAACAGAATCAACAAATATTGAACATCCTTATTGGTCAAAAACAGGATCGAGATGCCCCTGGCTTAAAACTGGCCCCTCCTACAGTTGATCTTCCTCTAAAGACGGTTACTGATGTTAATAGACTTGAAGCTTATCTTGCAAATGAAAAAAATCTGGCTGCTTTGGTAAGTGGTACTAAAACACTTTTTTTATAAGTTATGAATATATAATAATGAGTTTATCTTTTACTTTTAGTATATTTATTTTTATTTTAGGCTGCATATTGTGAGATCCTAGGAGGTAAAGATAAAGTTGGAAAAATAAACACAATTCTTCGCTGCCTAATTTTCAACCAGGTTGCAGCTCAATACAGTTTTTTAGGAACACGAAATCAGAAGCTTCCTTTCGGGACCCTAAAATTGAGAAAAGTTGTGATTAGTAAGTTTCAATTTTATTTATCTTATGTTATTTATATCTTAAACTTTTCATTTATCTTGTCACTTCATTCTGGAATTATTAATGGGCTTAGAGTTACTGTAGGCATCTAGACTTATATAAATTTAATATTCAATATAATACACACACACACATACATCTTTGTTTCTGTAATTTTATCTTATTATATGATCCGTCTTACCAGAAAATTTTGATCCAGACTATGAGTGGTAAAATCTTTTGAAAATTTTACATGTTTTTTTTTTATTTATATTTATTCCTGTTACTTACTGGAGGGGTAGAGCAGTAACGATTCAAATTTTGAAGTGTCTGTTATACCTCAACATAGAGACATATTTTATAAATAAAAATTAATTCCATAATTTAAACTACTTTTTTTATTTAAGGTGCTGTGTTCCAAATTTGAGGAGATACCAAAAGTGGATGAATGCATAAAGTTTGGCTGACATGGCCCAAAAGATTAAGTTTAAAAATATTGGCGAGATTTTTACAATTTTATTTGGTAAATGTTTAGATTGAGGTAAAAAGAGTTATATTTTTATTTAATTTAGGAATTTTCTTTGTTTATTTTTTATAATTTGTGATATAAAACATAAAATAAATATTATGTTAACTTAAAATTTTCGCCTCATTATTTTTCAAACATCCTTACGGTTTTTTTAACTATAAAGATTTGAAATAAATTTAAACTTCCTTCAAATAAAATGATTTTTAGGTATTTTTAGTAACGTAAAACAACATTCTGAAATAGTGAAGTGATTTTAACGTCAAATTTAGGCTTGATTTAGAGATATTTTACCTAAAAGTCAACGTCTTTTGCACGTCATATGGTGACGTCTTATGTCTGTAAGATTATCGTCGAAAAGACGTGAAATTCTCGTGAGTATTTGACGTAATAGTTGACGTCTTTTTCACGTCATATAATGACGTTGAATATCTGTGACATATTACCGTCAATAAGACGTGAAATTCTCGTCATAATGATGGTGATTATGACGTAAAAGGGGACGTCTTTTTCACGGAACTACGACGTACTTTGCTAGCTGGGTTGTTGCTGCTTTCGGTTCTGTTATCAGGTTTGGTCTTGGCGAGGAAACTTCGTAAAATACTGCAGGATTGAAAGCAGCTCTTGGAGTAGTGATCTTCTCGGATGTTCTTCGGACGTATTGTCGAGTTGTTTCAATATTTCTCCCAGGAGTTTCTCGGGGTATTCATTTCGGTGTAGGTCCTCTCTGATGTATTTTATTTCTGCATCGAGACTTCTGGTTGTGAATATGTTCTCCGCTCTTTCCACCAGTTCTAACGATTCCTCTCTTGGTCGAACTCCGATGATTGGAGCTGTAGTTGAGATACTGTCCCGTACATGCCTTCTTTAGGGCACTATTGGTTTCCCTTTCCATTGTGAACTTGATCAAATCCTTGGTGTTATTTTTTCTTGAGAAATCCTTATTCCATGATACCATATGATGAAGGTCAGGCTTGACGAGAGTCTTATCGATATCTGAAGTCAAGCACGGCTGGGCGCTGCCAGTACTTGGATAGGTGACCACCTACCAGGGAAGACTCGCATTTAAAAGGCCCCGAATAATTGCAGTGTGGTAGTATATTCACAGTTGCAGGCGTCATATCAATGAGCACGAGCTATAGCGATAGTTATGTCGTCCTCAGGAGGGGACGTTAAGCTGGTGGCCCCGAGTTCATGGATGTTGAGCTCGTTAAAGATCCCTACCTCTGGTTGGGAACACCAGATGATTCGGCAGAGAAATAGACCGACGTTAAATAAAGAATAAAAAAAAACAGTTTTGGATCATATTCTGCTTCCCGTATAGCCAATTCATCGAACCACTTCATGTATATGTTGGTGAGTATTGAGGAAAGATCAATAATCACCGTTTGAAGAAAGATATGCTGCTACACGACGCCACAGTCAGATTCCTAGAACTCGGAGAGTACACCATGGAGGAGCACCACCAAACCATAATTGCGAAAATTGACAACATTCATCAAGAACAAGAAAGGAGGCACTACAAGAAATTAACCGGGGCACTACAAGAAATTGAACCGGACAGCGAGAAGAACACGGTCTCCATGAATCAACAGCGGATTGCACCAGGTTGAACTTGCACACAAAACAATACCCATCCTGGAAAAGTTCTGTAGAGTCAACTAGCAACAGACTGAACCATATCCAGGCGGAAGAATTCAGATGGAAAATAAAACCCGCCCCAATAGTCAGTTTCTTCAAATACTCCATCATCAGGCGTGGAAAGTTTCGAACGTGGGTGTGGTCCAATTGCACCCATCGTAAGTTTTCAGCTTCAATTTTGGCTTGAATAACATCAACTTCATGAAAGCGCTCTAATATTCGTCTATCAAACTGAATATCGGTCCCTGGCATTGTTATCAGTCGATGAAATCGATTTATCAAAGCACCAGCTATGCGATATAAGTCACCCAAGTTCACAACATGTGTTGTGGATATTGTCCCTTTAAAGAATTTAAAAATTGATTTGAAATGTCCATTTCTGGATTCCACTATCCACCTTGTTTTAATTTCTCATGCCCTTAATATTATTAAATTAAGAGTGTAACATGACATGACTGGAGACTTGGAACCTAGCCGAATGAAAATGTATAAAAAACAAGTTGACAATTTAGTGGAAATACTAAGAAAAAAATTATCAGAAGATAGCTTAGATGGATATCTTCTTTACAATATTGCAACAGCGAACCCCGTCTCATCGCATATATCCGTATTCCTATTAAATATATTGAAAAACCTATAACATATGACAACATTATGTTATTTCTTCAAAAAATTAAAAATAACTAATAAAAAACCTTTTTAAAGAAAAGCTTTTATTTAAGTCGTGTACTAAAACGTATAAAATAAGTTTAAGTCATCGCTGACAATGATTTAATTATTTTTTGTTGAATTATTTGTT
Source organism: Gonioctena quinquepunctata (assembly GCA_018342105.1). Classification (NCBI taxonomy): domain Eukaryota; kingdom Metazoa; phylum Arthropoda; class Insecta; order Coleoptera; family Chrysomelidae; genus Gonioctena; species Gonioctena quinquepunctata. The sequence goes on along the minus strand of JAFIRS010002049.1, from coordinate 46,238 downwards.
TTTAAAAATCTTGGCGCACGAAGTGTTCACTAAAGTAGGTACCAATTAATTCAATTGGTCAATGATTGGTTGGTAAGTAAGAACTTGTCGGAGTATTAATTTTATTACAATTCGCGCGACAAGCTTTTTGAATCCAAATAATTCAACAAAAAATAATTAAATCATTGTCAGCGATGGCTTAAACTTATTGTATACGTTTTAGTACCCGGCTTAGATAAAAGCTTGTCTTTAAAAAGGTTATTTATTAGTTATTTTATTTCATGCTTTTCACCTTAATCTGTTTTTTCTAATAGTGCATCGTTATTACAAGGTCTCTTCCCTGTAAGTTTTGAGCTGGAAGAAATCATGTTCTCCGACCCCAAAAACTCCCTTACACCAATTTTGAATAGAATCTGACCATAATCTTGAAACTCGTCCGCCATCCTGAAGTCGCTATCTTGAATTTGAAGGTTTTGACAAAAAATCCATAATGCCCGAACCTGAAAACCCCCACATACCAATTTTGAATAAAATATGACCATAACCAGAAAACTCGTCCTCCATCTAGGGGCCGCCATCTTGAATTAAAAATCACCGCGAAAACCGCGCATACCAATTTTGAATCGAATCGGACCATAATCACAAAACTCGTCCTCCATCTTGGGGCCGCCATTACGAATTTCGACAAAAAATTCATAATCTTCGACCCCGAAAACCGCCACATACCAGTTTTGAATCAAATCGGACCATAATTACAAATTATGTTCGCCATCCTGGACCCGCCATGTTGGTTTTTTCTCTAACAAAAATTTCATAATGCATTGTCACTAGAATTATGAACACCTGCCAAATTTCAAATTAATCGGACGACTAGAAGTCAGTCAAAATTCACTTGCAAGATTTGACCCAAACTAACAAACGAACGAACAAACTATATGACTATATAACATGTGAAACTGTAACGATATATCTGTTACATTTCTTATTGATATGCTCAGAGATATAAAATAATTAGGAGTAGCTCAAGTTATCCTATTAACTTCAATCTAAGAATCACTATTGAAAATCTTAGCGCCATCCAACGGCGAACGGTCATTGGAATTGAGAAGAGGATGAGCGCGAAGCATTTTGACAGTACGATTTTTGCTATAAAGGAAGCGAGGAGTCATTTCGGGCTTCTTAGCGATCGATCTTCGATCGAGGGATCGTGCCTTCTGAAACTTGTCAGCCATTGAGTGATGAAATAGAATTTGTTCATGTTAAAATAACCAATGAATTAGAGCATCTTCCTTTCTTTTGCGAAAGTGATTTCAAAGCAGTGAGTTATTGTGTGATATCGAGAGAACAATCATTCCATGGACAAGAAGCTGATGCTTGTATGTTCCACCTGATCGGTCGCCCAGCAGCTATAGGTACCCCCCTGATTGCGAGCCACACGACTACGTGAAGTCTAGCTACGAGCAATTCAATCAGAGGTACATCGTCGTCGATAAAACCGACATGTTCAGCAATACTATTCAGAATTGTAATATTTGTTATACTGCAGAAAGCTCATGTACATTTGTAAATAGACTAATATAAGTTTGGTATTTGTTTAATTGTTGTAGTTATTTACAGAAGGAAACATTGTTTGATTTACAATTATTATTAAGTAGGAAGTTTGAATTTTTATCCTTACTAAACAAGAAATTCTGGCGTCCATTCAAATTTACAATTTCTTAAAACCTTTGCTTGAAAAATAAATAAATTTGAAACTAGCAAGGCGGTCCAAAGAACTCCACACCGCTCTTCACTGAATAGTCTGGGTATTCTATTACAATAATTAACTTGTTTTTCATTACAAAACTAAATAAAAGCTTGTATAAAAAAGTCACTCTTGGTATAAAAAAAAAGTTAAACCATTTACAATTGCAGAAGCATAAAAAACAAGTTTCGCAGTATTGAAGCGGTATCCTTTGAGCAGCATAGGCGGATATAACTAATTTTATTTAGATATTCAAATATTAAAAAAATATGTTAAAATAAAAAAAATGCCATAAGCGAGGAAGTATTTATTATTAGGCAATCGGATCATCATAATTTCATTTTCCTACGTTCGAAAAAAAGCCATATTTTCCAACAAAACCCTACAGAACCATATATTTTAAAACCTATTTCGATCCCAGACCAGAGATGCTACTGGCTATCATTTATTCAGACCTCTTGAAACACAAATATAACTCGTGATTTATTAGATTTCTTGGCCTATCAACGTATCGACACACCTACAAGTATTATCATTGGCTTGCGGTCCGTTTTGATTGGCTCAGGCGAATCTGCTGTAGAACTGTCACTCAAACCCACGTTGACTGTCGGCTTTTTTGATCTTCCGTTCGGCGACGGAGAATGTTTACGAGTAGTACACATTATTTTTCGTTCCGTTACTTCGCATATACGCTCGTGTAAGCGAACTGAGTTTTTGGATTTGCTCCTTATAGAAACAGCTTCTGCAATTGAGAATGGTTAAACACAGTTGTCGAGTTAAGGATGCAAAGAGATTTATATGGTCGGATGTTAGGAATTTTAATAACTCACAAACATCGATATGCCATCTTGATGAAAGTATTTGCAAACAAAGCACAATTAACCAAACTAATGAGAAATGAAAACAATAATATATGATAATTTTTTTTTGTGTAATTTTTACCAATCAGAACGTTCAATTTGGTTGAGTTACCTTGTATAATTTCTAATTTCGATAATACCTGAGTAGCTCCCCCAGTCGAAAATTTTACAATAATTTCATTTCCGTAGTAACCACATCAACATACAACAATACACAAACAAACAGGACCGTCAAATTTTGACGTTTATCAATAATTGTTCAAAAATTAGTCGATTCGGAGATTTATCATTAAATGCAATAGACGACAGTATACAAAATACTGAGCCTCATAATACAGTGAAAACAAAAAAGTACGTATGGAAACAATTTCTTACGTTTTCTAGTGAAAGAAACTATGTACTAAATGAATCAATTTCCACTGAAATGAATCAATTTCCACTGAAATATAGCATCCATTTTGAAAGATTGGGCTTTCAGTACGCGAAAAGGTAATGGGGAAAATTATAAAGAAAATGTGGTTAAAACTATGTGGAACGTAACAGCAAAACAAATACAAGAAAAATATATGAAGGAGTTCAATAGAGTAATTGATTCATTCTCTAGTACCATATTTTTAGTCGCACGATACGCAAAAATTCAAAAAGAAGGGAACTTCAAATGTTATCGGACAAGAGAAAGGTTAGTGCATCAGCATTTAAAGATACATAGCAATGATAGAAGCGTGGGATGAAAATACACCGGAAAAACCCTTGGCTGATACAAAAATATGCCAATTGGAGTTCATGAAATTAAGTTAATAGATCAAAAAGGCTGCATAATTGGCAAATGTTAATATGACAAACAAAACATTTTCAACTCATTCTCACCGAGCCTCTGCTGTTTCACGATTGGCGAAAGCAAGTGTATCGGAACAAGAACTTATTAAAATAACAGGACATGGTAATAGCAATTCTATCAAACCCTACCTACAGTTAGATGAACAACATCACCAAAACATAATAAATAAGATGAGATTCAATTTTAAAAACGCTACAGGTTCAAGTAATAACACCTTTGGTATTTCCAGCACTTCAATGAGCAGTAGCCACGTTTCCAGCGCAGAAAATAAGTCAGTTAAAAAAACCTAGTATATAATAATTGTTATTTTCATTGTACCAATTTGTATTCAAATTAATAAATTGTTTATATTTACTTAATTTACTCAAAAAATAATCGTATCAAATACAATACGTACTTCAAAATAAATACGGTTATACATCTCAAACTTCATGCATAATTTCAAATCGTGTCAGTTTGACAGAATAATCCTATTCAAACTGCCAAACTGATACTCTTTGTAATTATGCAACAAGTTATCGATGTATAACCTGATTATTTTGAAGTACTTATAGTATTACTACTAATAATTATTGATAACCAACCACCGTCATATTACGATATAGCTGTATTAGATGGTTTCGTCATGTTACATCTAATGGAAAAATACCTTACATGTTTGACGGCATATCTAAAAAAATCTTAAGCATGGTATCTAATTTTAAAACAACTCGGATTGACAACAATTAATATTTCACGCCTTGTGATTGTGAGCGTATCCGTCGAAATGAATCGCCTAGCCAACTTTTAATCGGACCCAACCAAATTAGATCTTATAATTATGCTAAAAACTATTCAGTACTTCTCCTAGGAGTTTCTTGGGATATCCATTCCGGTGAAGGTCCTCTCTGATGTGGTTTAATTTGGCATCTGGTGACTCCTTGTCGTTGCATATGTGCATCGCTCTCTCTACCAATGTTCTCACGATCCCTCTCTTTGTCGAACTCGGATGGTTGGAGCTGTAGCTGAGATACATACGGGGCAGTATTGAAACAACTCCAGAGAACGAAGACATCTGAAGAGCAACAACAAAGCACAGTGATCTGCCTTCCGTACATCAGAGGTGTCTCCGAGAAGATCAGAAGGATCGGAAACAAGTTCAACATCAAGAGCTGCTTCCAATCCGGCAGTACTTTACGGAGTTTCCTCACCAAGAGCAAACCTGATAAACAAAAATGAAATCAAAAAGTATTGCATTTATGAAGTTCCATGTGAATGCGGAGATTCCTACATCGGTAAGATTGGATGAGCAAAAGAAATGGACTCAACGTGGAGAAACGTCAAAATCTGGAATTGCTGACCACGCCCGGACTGAGCACCATCGAATTCTATGGGACGACGCAAGTGTTCTAATAGAGAGGAGCATTGGTTCAAACGAAAGTTCAAAGAGGCCGCCTACATCGAAGCCAATAACGCCTTTAGTCAACCAAGCGTTGACATCAAGAACGTATGGAAACCACTAATTGCTTTTTCTGGCGGACTGCAGAGGCGCGAAACTTCACGCACCACCACACCGCGCGAAATTACACGCAACACTGCACATGGCGGAATTACACGCATCATTGCACCGGCAGACATATAAATTGGTAAGCACCTGAACTTGTCAGTATTCACCTGAAGACGATTGCAGATACAAGCATTCGAAACGTTGTGAAAACCTTCCAAATCCATTAAGACGATGGAAGTCCGAAACGAGAGTAATCAATACTCATACTGATATGTACTCATACTAACAGTCGTACGGAGATGTCTAGAGACCCTGAATTCAAACTGGTAAACTGGAATAAATGATAGGGAACACACACTTTCTTACTCTTCCTGCCATTATTCTCAGTTGCCAGTGTTGTGTATAATAGGTAGCAGTTTATCTTTCAATTTTGAGTTGATCTGGATCACTTTTTATTGAATTAATTATTACCAGGGTCTAAAGATATATAGTCCGTTGGTGCCAAAAAAATTGGATATCCGATATTGCAGTGAGATGGAACCAATTTAGCTCGAATTATTTTTATAATTTTTCCTTACTGTATTCTTCTGAAAATGAATGTAAGTTTGGTTTCGAACAGTTTAATAGAGGGGTCATGCGATTGCATCGAATGCTTTTACTGCAGAGATTTGCTGACTATATATCTTCAGACAATGTTATCACTATACATCATTTGTATTTCACCAAGAGTATAATTATTTCGTCAAACATAAACAACTAAATTAATTGTGACCATAGTCAGAATACAATTTGGAATAATGTCATTCAAAAACAAAACTGTATGTTGTTATAACAATAAGGTATTTGTTTGATATAGGTACAGAAAACTCGATTCTAAATACTAAAATATAATAAAATCATATCTATTACTAAATTTTGTAATAATGAAAAACTGAAAAAACTTCTAGCAGCAAATGTTTTCAGAACTTAAGTATACACTGTAACTAAAGTGCTGACTTGTGTAGTAATGCTGCTAAGAAAGCTTGACACACGTGTTGCAGGATTCTGTTATAAGGAAAAACTATATCTTACCACCATCCTCATATTCATTGGCATCTTGTGAATCAATGTTCTGCTCTCCTTCAATCAAATTATATTCTGATTCATCATTCTCGTCATAGTAACTTTTTTCATTTCCTTGGGATACTTCTCGCTTTTTTCTTGCAGATCGAATTTTATCATGTTCAGCTTCTTCGATTTTCACTTGTTTGAGTAACCTAGTATTGATTCAAGTTCAGGAAATGTATAAGTCTCTCAACAACATATTAGCAAGGTATTAAAACTGATGGATGTGACTACAGAACCAACAATGTGGTTGTCAATAGCATGAGTTGTGAATAATGTACATAGAACCAAATTGCTTCCTAGACCAATCAATGGAGATTTTTTCGTGACCAAAATATATCCAGGAAACCGACTGTGTCAAAGACGGTCCATAGTTATATCCTATTATGTTCCTGCTCGCCACTGTCTTTGCTTAATTTGTTATAAACATTTAAACACAATTTTTTTTTTTATTGTTTATTGCTTGTAACATGAAAAAATCAAATTGTAGAGAATCAAAATGCAAAGAAAATGAGCCCTAGCACGACTCGATCGGATTATTAGTAACGGAAAAAAACCGGAAAAACCGAAAAAATCTGCGTTTTCTTTTAAATCCACAACACCGCCATTTTTTAAGTTTTAAAGCAGGGTCTCCACGACATAGTAGGGATTGACATGTACTTTATGTGTGAAAAACTCTGGCACGTTGGATTATTAGGTTTGGCATCATTGCAGTTTGATTTTTTAATGCACTTTATTGCAGCAGACCTGGATGCGTCGTAGGTGGTCCGATTTCAATTTTTCTAAAAGATTTTGAGAGTTGAAGTATAGTACTACAAAACGACTATTCTCATTTTGCTTTAAAATGCGGCGAAATAGGTGAGAAATACTTGCAAACATGACCGAAAACGGGCGAGTGCATGAAAGCGGCTGAGGAGTGGGGGTAGAGCAGCAGATTCATAACGGGCGCAGCGCGCTTGTATTACAATACATACGCTGTTCTACCTCCACTACTCAGCCGCTTTCACGCACTCGCCCATTTTCGGTCATGTTTGCAAGTATTTTTTACCTATATTGCAGCATTTTAACGCAAAATGAGAATATACGTTTTGTAGTATTATACTTCCACTCTCGAAATTGTTTTGAAAAATTGGAATCGTACCACCTATGCTGCAATAAAGTGCATTAAACAATTCAGATTGCAATTATGCCAAAATTAATGACCCGACAGCGCCTGATTTTTCACACATAAAGTACATATTAATCATAACTTGAAAAGTGGCAAAGATATAAATTAAAAAAAGTATTTTTTTCGGTTTTTCCGGGTTTTTTCCGTTACTAATAATCCGATCGAATCGCGCTGAGGCTATTTTTTTTGCATTTTCTACAATTCGTCTATTGAGAGTATCAAGATTGCTTCATTAGTTTTCAAGTTACAAGTCAAAAACTATGAAAAAAAAATGCTTTATGACAAATTAGGCAATGACAGTTGCGGAAAGAAAACATAACAGGATATAATACAAACCGTCTTTCGTATGATAGCACAGTCGGTTTCCTGGTAGTATTTTGGTCACATAATCAATAGGGCAGAAAATCTCTATTGATTGGCCTATCCGGGAAACACGTCATATAGTGTATTTTTTAGGCTCGGAAGATCATGCGTTGCTCTGTATAGTCCTAAAATCGAGCAAAGATTTGATGGAAATTATCGAAAACAAGCGTCATCTCAACCTGGAAAATCACAAAATAAAATACTTAAATCTTATTTTCTAACCCTAGTACCATCGAGAAATTATATATATATATATATATATATATATATATATATATATATATATATATATATATATATATATATATATATATATACAGGGTGTTAGTGAATAAGTACGACAAACTTCAGGGGGTGATTCTGCATGAAAAAATTATGACAGTTTGCTATATAACTTTTGGCCGCAAATGCTTCGTTTTCCGAGATACGGGGTGCTAAAGTTTTTCTTAAAAATTGATTATTTATTTATTGCTTTGAAACCGGTCGAGATATGCAAAAGAAATTTACTGAGTTTCAGGAGGTAGTTATTGCGCATTTTTTGACATGCAATTGAGAATTTTATGTTCATTATTGGCGCGCATACGGGTAATGATCTCAATTTTTTTAAAGAAAAAAATCGTACGCCACTGAGTTATTTCAAATAAAAAATCATTTTTTAATTTCTCGTTCGATTTGTGTGCCTTTTTTTGTATGGGGCAAAAAAATTAAACATCTTAACGCGTATTTTTCATTCCTTTTGTTGTAGCTGACCTATACAGGGTGTGTCAAAACCACACACCTGACCAACCAATGTTGTAGCTGGCCTATACAGGGTGTGTCAAAACCACACCCCTGACCAACCAATGTTGTAGCCCAGACTACAGGGTGTTATGACTTAACACACCACACCTGTAATACCAGACATTAATCGTTAGATTGGGAAAAACAGTATTAAAAGCATCGACTATCTGAAGAGAGTCGAACCGAAAATAAATCTATGGAGCGGTCGACATAGACGAATCTCCTTTCTTTCAATACCGGAACGTGGCTTGTTTATCCAGGAAGTACGTACCTTTCGGAAGGATTCGAAAAACAATAATTAACCAAGAAATAATAATGCACTCATAAAAATAGTAAGAATGTACATATATATTTAGTAAAAGTTGACACAATTATTTGATTCGTTCTATAGACGAATAATTTGAAACAATATTCATACAACGAAAACGAGTGTAGCTTATTGGCAGTTAATTTTACAGTTGGCTACAAAATCGAAATAGACTTACTAAACACAATCTTGACATCACTTGCGACAAACGGCTAGAAATAATTCTCTTTTGAGATCTTTGTTAACATGAAAATACGGAGATACTTTTACAGACACATGCACATTATAAAGGGTTCGGTTTGCCACAAACATAAATATTGAAAAACATACATAGGACTCACCCTGTTCCAAACTTATTCACTGGAGTAGGTTTTTAAACGACAATTAGTTTTAATTTTATTATTATTTCGAGTAATCTCGCGTCAATTGGTTATTTTATTTTATTCGCCCGGTATATTAGTATAGCGCGATATGGCTATGGTTTTTCCAAGAGATCATGAACTATCGAATTGAGGACTTCCGTTGACTTATCTCGGTTCTGGAAGCGGTGACAAAAATAGGTAATTTTTGGAAATACTACTGTTCACTCGTGCTTTCACTTGGAGCGTTCAATACTTGGTTTGACTTGGTTTGCAGTTGCTTAGTCTCAATGGTTTCTGAAGTTCACTACATTGACTATTTTACTGGTTTTTTTTTCTGTGATTCGACGGACTTCTTAACCTCACTTTTGAGAGGAACATATTACCGTGTAACGACTATGACTGGCTTGGCTACGGTTCTAACACTGATTATTTGCTGGTTCGCGTTTCATGCTTTTATACTATTCAACCCTAGCTCGCGTCATACGGTATTTTCATTCCCACACCCGTTATCTTCAACTGGCCATAATAATTAATAATTAATGGGTTTGTTTTGGTCCTATACGCATGAATAAATATGATGAAGTTTTAATGAGTAAATTTTTAATGGCTGTCAATATCTTATAGATGTATCGCGTTTTTCTGTTGTCATGATTCAATAAACAAAGTTTTATGATGACGCGATGTCAACAATTTTGGAAGTTATGGTTGTGTGCACTAAATATATCGCTCCGTGGACGTTAATAGCTGTATAAATAAAGGGTTTTATTAGGACATTTTTAATTTCCTTTCTTATCTTCAAATGAAGTACTATTTTTAATGAGCTTATACCATATCAGCGTGTTTTCGTGTGGAAGATATGTTTTTATTATCTCTCCGATTGAACTGGTTTCTTGTCTGGTTATAAAGTTCATATTACAGAATATTGTGTGGCTTTTTCAGAAATGAGAGTTTTTCTGCAATTATGGGGCATAACACTTTAATACATTATCAAGAACTATCTAATACAATAACGTTAAACCAGAACAATAACAGAAAATAACATTAATAAATAAATAGGCGAAAAGCTACAACAAATGTTCAAAATGACCTCCCTCAGACGTGATACAAGATTCAACTCTTCGCCTCATTGATTGTCGTATTCGCGCAAATATTCCTGGTGTATTTCTTATTGTCTCACAGCCGGCTATAATTCGATTCCTCAGGTCTTCAACATTTTCGACTGGAGTGAAATGAACTAATGACTTAAGAAAACCCCAAATGCAAAAATCTAGAGGATTTGAATCCGGATATCGAGCAGGCCAATGTTCCGTACCTCCCCTACCTATCCAACGATTTGGATATACTGTATCTAAGTGATTACGTACAATAGCAGGAAGGGGGTGACTTGGGCAGAGTGGACTTTGGACCCTGGGGTCAATTCTATTTATAGACAGGTGCGTACGTCGCTGAAACAGTGGCGCGTGGCATAGGTGCACGGGTGTGTGTTGGCTCGTGGCTTTGGACCGTGAGAAAAATTGGGGGATGGCCCACCGTGAAAGTGGCCCATGACGGAATTCTGGCGGAGTTGATAGACTTCAAAGGTCAAAATGGCAACGGCAGACTTCAAGACACCGTTGGATAGCTTTCACCGGTGGCCCATGGCCGGAACTTCCTCCAAAGACCGAAAGTAGGGGGTTGGTCCAGCTAGTGGGGTGCAGGCGGCAATATTTGGGTTGGGTTGGGTTGAGTTGGCCCACCGTGGACCTTTGGAACATTTGAGGATGGTTCACTGTGGAGTTGGCCCGTGGTACGTGAATTTAATATGGCTGCTTGGCATATGTCACTTGTCATTGAGTAAAAACATAAATGTCAACGTTTCGGATCTATCCGAATCATTGAAAAATGAGCACTTCCGGTTTGTAAAAATTGAGATAGAGAAAAACGAATGCCTAATTTGGATTGGCCACAGCGATACGAATCCAAATCAGTAATAAAATGGCAACTTCTGGTTTCACTTCCGGTCTGTAAAAATAGAGATAGAAAAAAACTAATGCTCAATTCGGATTGGCCACATCGAACAGAGTTCAAATCCATCAAAATCTCATAACCGGAAGTGACCACTGATTTTGATGCGTAAGGGAAATTTTGGTGTTAATGGATTCGTATCGATGCCAAGAATCATAATTAAGCATTTTCTGATGACAAAAGGGCACTAGGAGTCAACTTTGTTATGGGGTGAGATACAGAAGGGTGCGCATACTCTAACAAGACAATTTTGACTGGAGAACGTGAATATGAAAAGTCTGCATGTATATCATGCGAAATTAAACGAAAAAAAAACGGAAATGGCGAAGCCTGGGTTCGAACCAGGAACCGCCAGATCTTCAGTTTATCGCTCTTTCAACTGAACTATTTCGACTTATGGAACAATTACTTTCACTTCAATAAAAGAATTTTTTTTGCATACATATTATTTGGGTAATTTATCATATATTCAATTATACAAAACTCAGCGGGGAAAAGCTTTGGTTTGGTAATAGTACAAAATTGTTGCATTGATCTCCAATCCGGATGGCAATCTCCTTTGGTTGGAAGACACCATCAACGACGAATGCTTGAATGGTAATGAACGCAACTCTCATATTGACGACGATTGGCAGTAAACTGAACTCTTGTCAGATATTCAGTTCAGTTTTCCAATAATTTCGCTGAGTGGGAGGTGCTCGATGGTGGTATCGTGTACGATGACGCAATAGGCTCGGGTATTGTCGGGAAAACCCGTTGATGCCTCGATCTCCAGCTTAACATCGACATAAGACCGGAGAGGCGTGTGGTGTTGGGAATTCTTGTAGCCAAATCCAAATTGTGTGTAATTGTGGCTTGGGAAAAGTCTCCATTGGTGAATTGCGAATGGATCTTTTCCTTGGGGTAAGTTTCACCGTTCAAAGTCAAAGTAATATTCTCGATATATAAGTTACTGAATTATGTGGGTGTTATGATCACGATTCTTCTGGAAGCATACAATAACGTATCGAGGACTTTCGACAAACGACGAAGTTTTCACCACCCACATTTCGGTGGTGGAACCGACAGTGAGAGTTGGCAACATGTGCAAGTCCCATTTTCTAAACGAAATCATTATGGAAGTGTCGGCTTTGATACCTTTCAGCAGCTGTAATTTGATGGTATCGCTGGGATATAGTCGTTTAATTTTCAGTTCGATATTTTCAATTTCCAATTTAACTCCTGTAGGTATTGTAGCATTCTTCTTCTCGTCAATTTTGAAACAGTTATTATCGTTTCCAGCTCTGACCAATCGTATAGCATGCTTTCCATAAGAAACGTATTGATAGTCGTTGATAATGTTCAAAAAGTGTCGGAGCGGAATGAACATGTTGAATGTCAGAGCGGTAGGTGAAATGATGCCCACAGTATTGGGGTAGGTCCAGCCAGAGTTGGAGAGTTTCTTCGTTTGTGTAGCACAAGAAGCCTCTCACCGTACTAACGATACCCACATCACGTACAGTCTCCAATTCCTTGCCGTTCTGTTCGTAGCTGGCCGATTGAAACATGAAAGCGCCAGCGTTGTTTACAAACGTCACTTTTCCATCGCCTCGAATTCTGGTTACTTTCCCGCTGATGTATGAGTGGCTATCGTACAAAGCATCAAATGCATCCGATTGGTTGACACTGATTTCGATGACGTCATTATTTCGAAATGATTTTTACATTAGGGTAATACGTTCTCCATTCGACTTTCTGTATTGTTTCGTCCATTTGAGGTGTTTGGAAAATGTTGAACACCTGACTCGACAACATGATGACCGAGAGATTTCAGGAGAGGTATATACTCTGCAGACAATTGACGAATCGTTGTCGTGTATGTCGTATGTCTTGGTGAAGACTGAAGGCTCGAATGTAGATGCAGGACTTTTATCGATTATCAGGACCATAGTTTCTTCAATTCCAGACGAACAATAACTCCCTCTCCTCGAAAATCAATCAACTCTCAGCGTAATGTTATCTAATGCACTTTGATGATGGATAGGCAGATATATGAGATGATTGGGAGTTTCGTCAATGGCGTAACCAGGGTCAGCGTCTATAGCAAATTCGTATATCGTATGAGACGGTCTGTCGTTATAGAAGGCTCCAGACGTAATATTGCTGTCGACGTGAATCGTTCGTACTTGTATGATGTTGACGGGTCGATCGGATGCATGGTGAATGTTGGGTGCGAGGATAGAAGGCGAAAATCCCAATATATCTCCAGTCGTGAAGTCGATGGCGTGTTTCGAGCAAAAAATTTCGCTTTTCAGCGTATTATTATTGGAACGGAGATAGAAGAAGGCATCAGGACGTTCGACGAATTGTTTTGGAACAATGTGTTTTTGCAGCAATGCTTCAATATCTTCAATTTCGTAGGCTCCAACAGGAATATCAATGCTTTTTCTCTTGCTCTTATCACTGTTTTCGAAATAATGAAACTTTGTACCCTCAGATATGTTGAGTATACTGTTTTACGAATGAAAACTCAATAAAGCTAATCCGTATTCTGCATCACCATCCAATTGGAGGGGCTTCGTGAAATTGATGGAAATCGTCGACGAGCGACCGTTCAAGGTTGTTATCATTTCGATAAGGGACAGGATATAAATAACAGAAAAACAATAGATTATAATTTATTTACACAATAATAACATTCATTTTGTGAACTAACCTAACCACAATTCTGCATGGGAGTCTTGCGGCTGCGACATTCTTTCCGATGATGGATGAAACATGGTAGACGAACTTGCAGTTCGAAACAAACTTTGTATTCTTCAGGTAATTTATGCCACACATCTAGTAATTTCCAGGGTCCAGCATATTATATCAGATAGCTCAGAGGAATAGCTTTCAATTCTGTATCGCACAAGTCTCTCAGACATATTTCAGACATTTTCGAGTAGAAAGCGTATGCATAGATGTCCACAACTGAACTGATTATAATTCTGATAACGATCGTTGTTATATATAATTTCAACATTGCTACCAAAATATCTTGCAAGTTCCAAAGGTGGCTTTAGGTTGCCAAAGCTATCGAAATAATGTACAGTGTTGCCATTTTTAATGTAAGCTACCCAATGTGTACCCGTATTTTTCGTAGAGTCCAAATTCAGTACAGCACATTCCTTTTGTAGAGGACGCTGCGGTAGCGAGTCTCGCATAAAGACTCCTCTAAAATGGGGTATTTGCAATTGATGAGCGCACTTTTCTATATCCGAGTCGTACAATGCTCTATTGGGCAGCTAGAGACCACGTCCTCCTTGACGTCGCTGTTGTTGTTGTTTTTTCAAGAACAATCCATAACCTCGGGGGGTCTTGCGTAAATACAGACCAGATCCCAAATGTTCCATAGCTTTATTATGACTTGATCTTCTTCGAGTTTCTTTTTGGCATTCTTTGTTTCGATAACCGTCTTGGCTACGGCGCTTGCGCCTCCCACCAACGTACCCAAAGCCGGAAGCCCAGCAAATAGGGGTATTAGCGGTAAGAAACCTCTGGATTTTGATTCGAAAGGAATAACTTTCGGCTGACGTATTTTCTTACGTCCTCCCGCTTGTTGAACGACCATTTTTGCCGCTTTCAAAGCTGAAGCGATGGATTTCTTTAGATTATTCGGATGAGGTTTCCAATTCTTGATTATTTTTCCAATATGACTGTTAAATGATGTCATACCCATGCCGACTTTGCGTTTAGTTTTCATGGCTCCAGTAAGGAATAGAGCGCTGGTTTTTTCACCAAGTGACGCGTTTTTGGATTTGACTCGTTGCCACGCCTTTTCTTCAAGAACTCTGACGGCTTTATGACGTGCTTCGAGAGATGAGTCTTGCGAATAGGCAATATCGTGCTGCTTGTAAGCTGCGCCCAGAAGATTCACTCCTTCGTCACCACGTGCGAGACGTTGTTTTAATCGAGTTCCAGGACCGCAATACTGATATCCTGGCAGATGTAATTCGAAAGGTAACTTATTGATGAGCGTATTGATAACACCTCCTCTGCTATACGTCAACATGAGGACTGACGATTACATCACTTGGTTATAAAGATTTCAACAGAGGTTCGAGGTTATGTATACCCATATTTGGGTTGGGTTGGGTTGAGTTCAGTTCCTATAACATGTGACAGTGAATGTCAGTTGTACTGAGACTTTCGAAGCGTCAACATGTCTAAACTATTTCTTGAACCCAACTGTTATGGCATCAATACGGATGGGACGAAATGTTTCATAGGAAAAGAACCCATAGACATTGAAGGCAATACGTTGAAATTTGGTCAAGACACCTACGAACTGACTGATGGCTTGAAGAGACTTCTGACTGAAAAGCAACCAACAAATTTGACCGATCAAGATCTTATAAACTATAAAACATTCTGATGTCGACCGATGCATACAAAAGATCAAATGGGAGAATCAAAGCCAACAAATCTTGGAAATGTAAAAATATCATCTCCAAGATATTTCCACCAAAGAGGCAATGGAGTGCAAAGAATTATACAGAGCAAAACAAGATAACAACCATTCAAGTGAACGAGACGAACGATGAACAGCATGTGAATTCCGATTCTGATATGGAGATTGTTCAACAAGAAAAAACGCTACCAATTGACAACTATGACGAATTTGAATCCCTCAAACGTAGAGAAAAACATGGTGAATTATTGCCAAACTCCTTCAGAGCCATCATCTCGGGGCCGAGCGGATGTGGGAAAACAAATATAGGCTTATCATTACTGGTCAGTCCGAATGGGGCAAATTTTGAAAACGTTTACGTCTACTCAAAGTCGCTATATCAACACAAGTACCAACTGCTTCAAGATGTATTAAATGAAGTCAAAGAAATCGGTTATTTTCCGTTCCGAGATAACGAGGAAATTATATTCGATGATGTGGCTTGTGATTATCAACACAAAATTCGAGAATATTTTTCAATGTGCAGACACAAGGACATTGACGCAATATATATTTGCCAAACGTACTCGAAAATACCCAAACAACTAATTCGAGACAATTGCAATTTGATTGTGTTGTTCAAGCAGGATGAAATCAACATGAAACACGTATTCGATGAACGTTTCGCCCGACATGTCATTCGAAAAATTCAAACGTTCGTGTGCAGAATGTTGGCGCGAAAAATATGGCACACTCGTAATTGCCAAGGATTTCGATTTGAATGCAGGTAGATATCGACATGGTTTCGATAAATATATATGCATGCGTGAAGATTAGCATGCCATCAGTAAACATGAAGCCGTTCGGCAAAGAAGTTGACGTCATTCCGAAAAATAAAATCTCTTTACTATCAAAGGAAATAAGAAAAAGACACTTAGCTTACAAATTGGGTGAATCCGAAGAAGATGCATCGATAACTAAACTCTTCGAACCTCTGTCCAAACCTCTCGAAGAAATCATCAAGTCATCAAAGATCAATCGACGTCCTCCAAACCTCAA
Organism: Gonioctena quinquepunctata; assembly: GCA_018342105.1. Lineage (NCBI taxonomy): Eukaryota > Metazoa > Arthropoda > Insecta > Coleoptera > Chrysomelidae > Gonioctena > Gonioctena quinquepunctata. The sequence goes on along the minus strand of JAFIRS010002049.1, from coordinate 29,773 downwards.
ACGTATCAAGAAGGAGGAACTCAAAGGAGAAGTACAATCTCCAGAAGAAACACAATTCCTTCCTATGATGGACATTGTCGAAATACACATGATAGTGATGAACGCGTTTTCGATGATGCGAAACCATCGGTGTAAGAATCTATTCCAGAAGAAGTAATGCTCGAATATGTTGAGCAATATCGCCCCATGTCACAAAAATACATCCTCGAACACTGGAGTAAAAATAAGAAAGTCGATAAATTATACGGACCTGTTTATGATGAAGTTTCTTCTAAATAGTTTCTAGGCAAAAAATACATCGATTTCGATGAAAATAACGATATCGTAACGGAGCGAAAGTATGTGAGAGGGACTCCAGGACTCTATCAGCTAATATTCTATGATGACCCCTCCTACAATGCAGAGGATGTGAATGCTTATAAAACTATTTTAGAATTGACGGGGGCTCATCTGAATTCAGCAGGCAACATGAAGGGTAGTCGAAGAATATATATATATATATATATATATATATATATATATATATATATATATATAATACGGCCTATGTTTCGTCGACACACCACTGGCAAGGTGTGCTCCAATAGCAAACCCATAGAATATATTTAATAGGATGATCAGAACGAATTGTGTGAACGATTAAGGCTGCTGATAGCTTCGAAAGATGCCGGAAATACTTCTCACGACAACGAAATATTGGCCATAATAAATGAACTCCGGGAAGCAGGTATCATTCAATAAATAACTTGCTCCCTTATGTACATACCATATTTTCACAATGACTGTCGACAAGTTTGGACGTAGTTCCAATAGAAAGCGGAAACATATATCGAACAGTGATGGCAGTGGATTACATACAACACCAGACGGCGACATTGATTTCAACTATTTGAAATTGTGTAATAAGAGACCTGCGAACAGAGAAGATGCGGCCAACAAAGGGTATGTGGATGAGATCTTGAATGAATTTACGTATAAAATTGAACAACTCAAGTCTTCTCTCGCTTCCAGAAAATGAGCATTACTGCATGTGAAAAGTCTATAAATAAACTGAACAGCACCACAAAGACTTTCGAGGAAAATCTAAAAACAATCAATATGAATTTCGTTGACATGATTACAAAACATGGTGCGTACGTCGCTGAAATACGTGATCAGTTACAACAAATCAGAAATCACATCAACACTACGACCACTAGAGGACAACAAGTGGACGCTTCCATACATAACCTCGAAACTGGATTGGTGACCGTGAACAAAAAAGTTATGAAATCTCCAGCGGTGGAACCAAAGGATTTAACGAATAAAAAGTATGTTGATGATCGTATAGCGAGTCAAAAACGAAACATTGATGATCTTGCTCGAAAAGTATCGATACTAGATGCAGATATCCAGAAGCTAGTTCAAATATATAATGACTTGAGAAAATCTTCCACTTAATTGCATACATGTATATTGAAATAAATAGTTCCTGAATGAGTATGTCGTTTCATTCATATTGCAGCACCTTTCACATTACTACTCATACAATGACGTCATCCAAGAAGATCAAGTCACGGACGTCTCGACGAAGTCGCCGTAATCTAGGTACTGCATTCTCCTCCAAAAAGGCTCAGTCGGTGTCGGAATTACATCGACCTGTTCGAAAAAAATACCCTCGACGTCGTACCCTCGTCAAAGGTTTGGATGATTTATGGCAAATGGACTTGGCCGAAACGCTCGTCAAAATCGAAATTCCAAACTCATTCTCGTGGTCATCGATTGTTTCTCGAAATTCGTGTGGACTCGACCATTGAAAACCAAAACTGGCGTTGCAGTTACCAAAGCCTTTACAGATATTTTGTCACATACGAAAAGGTGTCCCAAAAATTTGCAGACTGATCAAAGAAAACATTTTTTATAATGGAAAGTCTCATGAAAACACGCCAAATCAATCATTACAACACATTCAGCGTGATGAAAGCTTCTATGGCAGAACGCGTAATAAGAACGCTGAAAGAAAGACTCTACATGTACTTTAGTTTCAAGGCACCTACAATTGGCTGCAAATATTACCTGAAATAACCGCCTCCTACAATGTACTGTGCATCGAACGGCGGTTCAAACCGAACAATCGACAAATCTACGAAAGAAAGTTTACGTCAAACATTAGTCATCTGAAGATTGTCGGACCACAAAAAATTCAAATTGGGTGACATGGTACGCATCTCGAAATCAAAATACTTCTTTGAAAAAGGTTACACCCCCAAGTGCACAACAGAATTATTCAAAATCGTCAAAGTCAAAATTACCAATCCTACCACCTATCTGTTGGAAGATACACTAGGCACACCCATTCAAGGAGCATTCTACGAAGAGGAATTACAGAAAACTGCCAATCCCGACATCTATCTCGTGGAGAAGGTAATCGAGAGAAAAGGAAAGAAAATGCTGGTTAAATGGCTCGGACTGGATAAGACTCGTAACTCTTGGATTGCAAATTTTCATCTTGTCTAGAATGTTCTGAAACAAATTCGTGGGAGAAACATTCATTATCATCGGTGGTGGGGGGTGATGGATATAAGTGGATTCGACAAGCTATTTGGCAGTTGAGTTTCAGTAGCAGCAACAGTAAAATGTCTCACGATAGTGGTTATGTCAGCGTTGGTAATATGTTTGAAAGTTGGGAGATAAGTGCCATGTGAAGTGGAATGAATAGAAAAATCGAATTTAAACGGTTTTCTTCACATAAAGGATTCAATATAAAATTGAACCAGAGAAAGGTAGATCTCAGGTGAAAAACAACTACTTTCCTGGCAAATACCACGCAGAAACGTTGAATGATATTCACCTGAAAATCCATGCATACTTCCATATAATATCAATGGACATTGAATCAAATGTTTTCTTTCTGATAAGCTCGATTATGTTTTAATTTATGTCGTGTTCACCTAACAATCCGCATACCGGTTTCAGGCTTCTTTGGGCCCCCATCAGTACGGGTAGTCACCAGCCAAGGTGCAAAGAACTCTGGGTGAAGTGAACCAACGTAAACAAACCATCATCGATCTTGAACACCTATAGGTACCGGAAAAAAATAAACTTTAACTGGCGGTACCTAGTGACGAAAAGAAACACTCCGAAAAACTCCACCTCGATAGGTTTCTAAATAAAGATACCTTCTCGTAGAATTAGCAAGCCCGTCTAGCATATAGTGAGAGATAAGTGCCATGTGAAGTGGAATGAAATAGAAAAATCGAATTTAAACGGTTTCTTCATAAAGGATTCAATATAAATTGAACCAGAGAAGGTAGATCTCAGGTGAAAAAAAACTATTTCCTGGCAAATACCGCAGAACGTTGAATGATTTCACCTGAAAATCCATCATACTTCCATATAATATCAAGGGAAATTGAATGCAAATGTTTCTTTCTGATAAGCTCGATTATGTTTAATTTTTGTGTTCACCTAACAATCCCTCCGGTTTCATTTTGGCCCTCATCGACGGAGTAGTCAACCACCAAAGGTGCAAAGACTCTGGCTGGTACCCAAAAAAACCATCATCATTTTGTAACCCCTTTGGGTCCCCCGGAAAGATAAACTTTTGGGTACCTGTGACGAAAAAACACTCCAAAAAATCTCCCCTCGATGGCAAATAAAGACCCCTTCTCGGTAAATTGCAACCCGTCTAGCATATAGTGGGGAAAAGTGCCGTGAGTGGAATGAATGAAAAATCAATTTAACGGTTTTTTTCCCCAAAAGGTTCAATATAAAATTAACCAGAAAGGTAGATCTCGGTGAAAAAACTACCCGGCAAATACCAAGACTTTGGGAAATGATATTCACCTGAAAACCCTATACTTCCATATAATATCAATGGACTGTGCAAATGTTTTTTTTTGATAAAGCCGTTATGAAAATTTTGTCGTGTTCCCCTAACAATCCGCTACCGGGCTTTTTGGGCCCCTCATCGTAGGGTAGCAAAAGGTGCAAGAACTCTGGCTAAAATGGAAAACCAACGTAAACAAACCATCATCGATCTTGTAACCCCTTTGGGTACGCCGGAAAAGAAAAATTTTAAACTGGGGGGCCGTGAAAAAGAAACCCCCCTTCACAGGGCCCCTTTTCTGCATATGCTGAAGGGGGCGCCCCCCTGGGGGTATCTTTTTTTGAGTTCGGGGCCCCGGGGTTTTAAAAAAATTTTCGGGAAGGTGTTTTTAATTCCCTTTGTTGCCAAAAAAACTGATATACAAAAATGTCCAGAAAACATTCAAGGTGTTGGGCTCGAATTTTTGGTTTATTGGGGTTTTTTTAAATTTTTCCTTTAAAACCCAGAATGCTGTCTTTAAACTTTATTCCACTAAGAAGGGGCCCCAAAAAAACTCAGGAAATTTTTCAAAATTTTTTGCCCTTGGTTTACAGTAAGTTTTTTTAAAAACCATTGCCGGGATTCCCCAAAAAATGAAACGGGGGGAGCTAATCGTTTATAAAACATTTCCTGCCCTTTATCATTCGAATGAAATTTCGGCTTCCCCAAACCGTTGTTTTCCCGTCTCCCTTTTCGTTCGGTTTAACCCTTTAAAAACCTTTAATTCGCCTTTCATTCCCTACCCCCGCTACTATGCTGAAGGGCCCCCCCTCGAAAGGATCTTTTTGAAACCTATCGAGGTGGAATTTCCGGTGTTCTTTCTGTGCGGGTCCGCCGGTTAAAGACTCCGGCTTACCCTGGAACACGAAGTCGATGTGGTTTTACGTTGTGTCTCACTTCACCGAGTTTTTTGACCTTTGGGTTTACCCACTGAAGGCAAACCGAACCGGTATGCGGTTGGTAAACACGACATAATTAAACATTCGGCATCGAAAGAAACATTTGCATTAAATGTCATTGAAAATATGAAGTATGCATGAATTTTCAGGGAAATTTATCTTCCGTTCTGCGTGGTATTTGCCGAAAGTATTTTTTCACTGAGATCTACCTTTTTGGTTCAATTTATATTGAATCCTTTATTGAAAGAAAACCGTTAATATTTTCTATTCATTCCCTTCCGTAACATCTCACTATGCTGAACGGGCTTGCCTCCTGCTGAGAGGTATCTTTTTTTGAAACCTATCGGGTGGGAGTTTTCCGGAGTGTTTCTTTCTGTCACTGGGTACCGCCGGTTAAGTTTATCTTTTCCGGCGTACCTATAGGTGTTACAAGATCGATGATGGTTTGTTTTACTTTTGTGTCTCCTTCGGCCAGAGTTTTTTTGCCTTTGGCTGGTTGATTACCCCGTACTGATGAGGGCCGAAGCCGAAACCGGTATGCGGTTGTTAGGTGAACACGACATAAATTAAACATAATCGGGGCTTATCAGAAAGAAACATTTTGCATTAATGTCATTGATATTATATGGAAGTATGCATGGATTTTCAGGTGAATATCATTCAACGTTCTGCGTGGTATTTGCCAGGAAAGTAGTTGTTTTTCACCTGAGATCTACCTTTCTCTGGTTCAATTTTATATTGAATCCTTTATGTGAAGAAAACCGTTTAAATTCGATTTTTCTATTCATTCCACTTCACATGGCACTTATCTCTCACTATATGCTAGACGGGCTTGCCACTCCTACTGAGAAGGTATCTTTTATTTAGAAACCTATCGAGGTGGGAGATTTTCGGAGTGTTTCTTTCTGTCACTAGGTACCGCCAGTTAAAGTTTATCTTTTCCGGCGTACCTATAGGTGTTACAAGATCGATGATGGTTTGTTTACGTTGTGTCTCACTTCAGCCAGAGTTCTTTGCACCTTTGGCTGGTTGACTACTCCGTACTGATGAGGGCCAAGAAGCCTGAAACCGGTATGCGGATTGTTAGGTGAACACGACATAAATTAAACATAATCGAGCTTATCAGAAAGAAACATTTGCATTCAATGTCCATTGATATTATATGGAAGTATGCATGGATTTTCAGGTGAATATCATTCAACGTTCTGCGTGGTATTTGCCAGGAAAGTAGTTGTTTTTCACCTGAGATCTACCTTTCTCTGGTTCAATTTTATATTGAATCCTTTATGTGAAGAAAACCGTTTAAATTCGATTTTTCTATGTTTGAAAGTGATTCTGATTCCGATGAAATCGATCAAGCTCTGAATCGATACGAGGCTGCAGCTCAGCGTGGTTACTATGGTGACGTTGATGTATCATTAACACGATACGAGGCCAAAGCTGAAAACGAAAATCATCTGCTACTAATTGTGTTTCCAACGGAGAACTATGAAATTCGTTGCGGCCTAAGCCCTGCTAGGGATTTCGACACCTGCGGCATCTTGAAACAAAGGTTTTCCACTCGACACATATCTTTCTCATCCGACGACTGGGCCACCCTCATACACATACTGGACAACATATTAGACACTTTTTTCCGTGACGTCATCACCGGTCATTCAGATGAGTATGAACCTGTTACGACTTGTTGTGGTGATTTCGTAACCATCACTCAGTTCATTGAGAGTGATACGAAACAGCTGACCATCATCAAGGGCTACACTGAATTGGACCTGACTGAGCAAGACATCGCAAGCATTCTTCACACCCAAAGGGAAGTTGTGTCTGATCGCATGGCAATGGTTCTCTTAACTTTTGTGCTTATTATAAAAATGTATTTGCTATGATGAAATCACCGCTGAGTGATGGACCAAATGTAACTGTGAATGAAATTATAAAAGGATTTTGCCAAGTATCATCCATATATAGTATGTATGCAAATGGTCTAAGGGAATATCTATTTTATTATGAATCGCAACTCATCCATAATTATGTAATAAATAATGTGAAAACCATTTTCTTTTTTTTTCTTTTTACAGGTCAATTGATTAAATGAAAACATTAAATATGAGAACATAGTTTATTAACATTGAAAAATCATAGAACATACAGGATACTTTGAAAAGATACATGTAGCCCGATTCTACTGTGGTCGATGCGTAGGAATGTATAGTCTGTTCGCGTACGGTCTTGCTTGCACCCTGCTTCAAGCTATGAACATGATCATCGAATGTGATTTTATTCTTCACCACACATGTTTGTTATCCCAGTTTCATGAAAATCCCCTATGTCAATCCACTTCTTATTCACACCGGAAGTCGTTTCCGCTAACTGGTGATGATTAATCGTTCTAATTTGAGCTAGTCAACAGGAAGTCGTCATCCGGTGGATAATTATCGACAGGAAGTCGATTCCGGTTGATAATTGTTCACACCTGAAGTTGTTTCCGCTAACTGTTGATAAGAATGCACTGAGTCAGACAAATGGAATGACATCATAGTTTTGACTGAACATTTTCAAACCGTTTTTTTCTGGATGTGGCCTAAAAGAGAGGTTATGATACGATCTGAAGGAAACCACTCATCAAAAGTAAGGTTATGAAAACGCATTATTTTTTTATTCAAGAAAACCGCATTAAGCGCGTAGGTTATTACCGGTGGTGGTACAGTATAAATTCTATTTGTTTTAAGATATTAATTGAGTCCAAAAACTTTAGTAACAACTGGGTTCAAAGCCTCGCTAAGTTTTCCGGGCAGTCCTGAAGTTATTCTCTCCTCTCTGTAGTCGGGACACTCCGAGATTATATGTTTCACGTTCAGTTCTTCATAACAGGAGACACATCTTTTGGAATTTTCTTTCTTCAGTAGTGTGTGGATCTAGTGTGACCAATCCTGAGGTGTGTTAGTATTGTTTGTTGTCTACGAGAGACTGATCCATAATTCTGGAGGCTCATGCAAGGGTTAATTGTTTTGAGCTTGTTATTCTCAAGAGCTTGCCATCTTTCTCTCCATGTATTTATTGTGAGTTTTCGCATGGCATGGAAGTAATCTTCATGTGGCACTCGGTGAATCGGTTGATAGCGAGGATTTGAGCTAGTCTCTCTAGCAAGTGTATCGGCAGTTTCGTTACCAGCTATTCCTACATGTGATGGAACCCAAACAATTTCAACGCGTTTTTTTAAATCAGATAGTTTTCCCAGTTCTGTTTTGATGCTGAGCAGAAGGGCATTTCTGGGATAAAGCTGTTGAATGCCCTGCACAGCACTCAATGAGTCGGTAAAGATGACAGTATCTTCTCCATATTCGCTGCAGTGCGCAAGGGCTTTGGCTATGGCATACAGTTTTCCCGTATAAATATTTGCTTCTGCTGGAAGTCGATAACTTTGCCCTGTCTGAGATGACGGCAGCCGCTACACTATCACTGGTTTTAGTAGCATCTGTGTATATGTGGCTGTAGTTCACGTATTTGGAGGCCACTTATGGAAAAGCTCTTCTTATGAGTACTGCTGGGGTATTGAGTGATTTGGGTATTGCATTTGGGAAGGGCTATTGTCCATGGGGGGGGGTATCTTTATATTCAGAGGGAGAATAAAACGCATTATTGATTTCAACATTTATTCAAATCATTTGAATCGTGATTCATAAATATTTTTCGATGCTTTTCATCTAGAATAGGTGTGATTATATTCTTGGATTCTTCAATACGTCTCTTGAAGCGACATCGATCAATGACAAAATACTCCCAAAATTTTCTTCGTGATTTGTTGTAGGCGAATGTCCAAGTGAACATGTAATGGATGTTGTTTTCCTCTCGAAAACTGACTTTTTTCATTGTATCTTCTTCAACTTGTATAGATATTTGATGCAAAATTTGGAAATCTGCACCAGTGACACACTCGTAATGAAGTAAATCAATCCCGCCAAAGTTCTCCCAGCACAAGGTGGTGAGGTGGGGGTGGTCGTCGTCGTCGCTCTTCTCTAATCCGAGTCACCGAGAGTTCGATCGGTAAAAACAAGTCTCAACTTGTAGAAATTTGACTTTTCCGGTATTTCAACACTCAAAACAGATAAATGTCCTCCATTGACTTGCGATGGGAGTCATTTTCATCCAGTTTGAAGGCCATGTTTCGTTTCTATATCCAGTGACATCATTGAAAGTAATGGAAACATCTCTCACATTACATGGAGAATTGATATACAGAGTATTTGAAAAAACAGCTGTCAATATAATGTAACTTGATGTTAGCACTGCCATGATCATGTCTCTTTCAGGCGCATTTTCGCCAAGAAATATCTTTTTGAAATAAATTTTCAATTGAAAAATTTCGAAAAAAATAGTTTTATTCGAAAATATATTTTCATTAGTAAAGATTCAAGTTTCACTAGGAAAAACTTCGAATCGTGTATATCTGGCAGGAAACGCCCATCCGGCAAGTCTAAGCCAATAAGAATGCGTCGTTCGTTCGCCCGTATTATAAATATAGACGAACCGTTCGAACGCCAGTCAGTCTCACTTGAGAGTCTAAGGAGTTCAGTCGCAGTTTGCAGAGTTCCAGTCTAATCATCGCTGTGGATGCAGGAGGATTTAGCCTATTGGAAAATTTATACATTGGAGATTTGGATGAATTTCAACGTATGCGAATCAGGAGAAATTGATAACAGTCGTTCTTTTATCGTAGTCATCAGAGCTTGTAAGAAGGAGGGCAACAATTGCCTTCAGAAAGAATTCTTCGAAACAAGTCTGTACTTTTCAGGACAGCATCGTCGCTTCGGAACGAGATAGAACGGGGAGATATCAACTGGTAGCAGAATATAAGGAAAGCACTACTACCTTTATTGATCCTCCTACTACCCATCCCATCCTTCGCCTTGCTGGTTTCAACGAACCCTCTGACAGCCGAGCTGGAGACAGGGCTCATTGAGCACTAGGAAACCGTATCACTCATCGGGAGAGTGCTCGAGGCCTTTGATTACGGTGGCTAGAAAATCATTGGTGGCGCGAACCGAATTATCGTTAGCACTTTGTTTTTCGTAGATCAGGGAATCGTACTAAGTCCTGCAGGTCCGAGACCGGATGAAGTCTCAATCGAGGGTCCTGGCTTAGAGCTAGTAGGTTCTTTATATGAATTACAGATTTCAGATAGGGTCCGCGAATATCGAAACATAGGGGTACAAATTTTATTTTTGCACTTTCGACTTGTTCACTCGAGGACGGAGGAACAGCGAATTGTGTTTATTTTTCAAGAGGAAATAAAAGCTGCTTCTATTGACGAACAGCTAGGAATTATTCGATAGTTTTTTGTGGACGTAGAAACTATTCGAAACAATTATAGGTGTGTGCACACAACCAACAAATACTACGAAAATTCGTTGATTAACTTTTTCGTGATAAATTTTGATATAAAATATTTCAGATTTCTAATACTTTCATACTTGCAAATAATAAGTTGAGATAGAAATTTTTGTCGAATAAATTCTGTTGAGAAATATTTGTCTATGGAGAATTAAATCCAATAGGGATAATTTCATTCAGTTCTAACTTTCAATATCAAGAATTTGGTTTAGGTAGTATTGGAAAATACTGATTTTTCAGTCGGCTTTCACAAATAAGTAGTTGGAAATATTATTTCTTGTTCGAACTCTCTAGAACTTAGCAGTTCATTCTCTCTCTTTTTCTGAAGGGGTAGACACACTCGAGGATGGATAGTGGAACTCACGGAGAGTTTAGTCAGGGCAAATACTTAAACTTTGAATTAAAAATCCACCTCGTGCCGTCAATCAGAAGAAAACTGACTGAAATCAATGCAAACTCTTGAATAAAACGCACACACACATACAATTCATTTTTTTTATTTCAAAGGTATAGGTACAATTCTACGTGAAGATATAGTAGTGCAATTACATCTTTTTGGATTGAAAAATACAAATTTCCATGCAGCCATTACGTCCACAGTCTCTGAGTCACCCATTCCCATATTGCGAAACAATGTATCAAACTGCAGCGAATCTTATTGCCCTTGTGATTCATGCAGAGCGATCCTCCATTCGGAAAAACTGGTGGTGGGGGGTTGTTTTGGCATTTCTCGATATTGATTAGGTGTGGCGGCATAGCACGCATGCACCAAGTGAAATAATTCTGCAAAATATCTATATTTTGATGTCTTTTCACATAAATAATATCAACATCTTCGAGCAGCTTCCAGATGTCATCTAAACCAACGTAGTCGACATACCCATCGGAATATCTCAAACCAAGGATGTTCTGCTCCTTATATCTGACTTGCTTCTTATCGGCAGCGGAAAGCGAGTCGAATAGCTTCGGAGGTTTGATTAGAAAATGATTCGTTTTCTTTCCATCACAAATAGTTATTTCTTTGGGGTAAAACTCACGAGTCAAAGTGAAACCTTGAATATCCACTACAACGATCTTCATCTTTTCAGAGTCTCTCGTACAACTAAGATAAATGTCGTACAATCTCACTCAGTGGTAAGTGTTCCATTACGCAGTCGTGAATTATGATGCAATAGGCTAGCGTGTTGACTCCCATTAGGCACATTGATATATAACATATTATTGTGGATTGCCGAAAGCAGCAGAAGAGACTTCAGGAGGATAATTGTAGAGTGTTTTGGGCTGAATACGGCGCGATGGATATGATGTGGGAGTTAAATTACGTTTTTCCAAGCTCCCCACCCTCAACTTGTCGAACTGTTTCATTACGTTTTCTTTTTTTTCATAAAATTGGATATCTCTGGATAATTCTCGAAGACTTCTATTCGAATTCTTCAACTCTACGTCTGTACTCTTCAGCAGACATTTTGAAAATGACGCTCTCCACAACATAAATTCATTATTTCGAATAACTTGGAGTGGGGGGAGTGATAAACTGAAGATCTGGCGGTTCCTGGTTCGAACCCAGGCTTCGACATTTTCCATTTTTTGTTTAACTTCGCATGATATACATGCAGACTTTTCATATTCACGTTCTCCAGTCAAAATTGTCTTGTTAGAGTATGCGCACCCTTCTGTATCTCACCCCATAACAAAGTTTGCTCCTAGTGCCCTTTTGTCATTAGAAAATGCTTAATTATGATTTTTGGCATCGATACGAATCCATTGACACCAAAATTTCCCTTATCGCATCAAAATCAGTGGTCACTTCCGGTTTATGAGATTTTGATGGATTTGAACTCTGTTCGATGTGGCCAATCCGAATTGAGCATTCGTTTTTTTCTATATCTATTTTTACAGACCGGAAGTGAAACCGGAAGTCGCCATTTTATTACTGATTCGGATTCGTACCGCTGTGGCCAATCCAAATTAGGCATTCGTTTTTCTCTATCTCAATTTTTACAAACCGGAAGTGCTTATTTTTCGATGATTCGGATAGATCCGAAACGTTGACATTTATGTTTCTACTCAATGACAAGTGACATGCCAAGCAGCCATATTAAATTCACGTACCACGGGCCAACGCCACAGTGAACCATCCCCAAATGTTCCAAAGGTCCACGGTGGGCCAACTCAACCCAACCCAAATATTGCCGTCTGCTCCCCACTAGCTGGACCAACCCCCTACTTTCAGTCTTTGAAGGAAGTTCCGGCCACGGGCCAACCGGTGAATGCTATCCAACGGTGTCTTGAAGTCTGCCGTTGCCATTTTGACCTTTGAAGTCTACCAACTCCGCCAGAATTCCGTCATGGGCCACTTTCACGGTGGGCCATCCCCCAATTTTTCCCACGGTCCAAAGCCACGAGCCAACACACACCCGTGCACCTATGCCACGCGTCACTGTTTCAGTGACGTACGCACCTGTCTATAAATAGAATTGACCCCAGGGTCCGAAGTCCACTTTGCCCAAGTCACCCCCTTCCTGCTTACAATAATGCTAAAATGAACTGGTGCACCATCATGCATGAACCAGAAGTGTCGTCTCAGCTGTAGAGGAATTTCTTCTTGTAGGAAATTAAGGTAAGAGTCACCTGTTAGTCGTTGTGGGAGGAAATTTGGACCGATTGAATGATCATCAAGTACCCCAAGCCATACATTTACTGAAAGCTGATGCTGAAAATGAGCTTCAAAGATTCCTCAGCCCAGCCCAGAGGTGATTGTTATGGAAATTTCGTATACACTGTCGTCCAAAATTAGCCTCGTCGGTAAACAAAACGCCATTTTTGAAAAATTAGGAATTTGAGCGATTTGATGAAGAATCCAATGGCAAAAACCTAGGCGCAGAAAAAAATCTCTAGGTAGTAGAGCTTGCACACGTTGAATATGAAACGGATACAATTGCTCTTCTTTAAGAATTTTAAATACAGTGAAGATGCTTACATTCAGTATGTTGGCAATGTTTCGAGTATTTGTTTCAGGTGACTCCGCAATTAACTCGAGAACTGCTTCTTCTAGTTGCACAGTTCGTACTTCTCGAGGGCGCCCGCAGTCAGCCGTTTGTTTCTTAAATGTACCATTTTCGCGCAAACGTTGGTGAAGACGAGCAAATATTGTATGATAGGGTACCCTACGTCCTGGATACAACTCAGCATACAATCGTCGAGCTTGCCGACCATTTCCATTCATCTTTGAACCACTTTGATAAATTATTACTAAATAATTGACAAATAAGCTAATGAAGACGTAATTTAATTTTTTTTGTATAACAAATGTTGCGCCCCATGTACTAATAAATAAAGTTGCTAGGATTTTTATTTTTGTCTCACAAATTGAACGATGAATTCAAAGATCATTTATAATTTGGAATATCTCAATGGCGTACCATTTTTTTCTTTAAAAAAATTGAAATCATTATCCGTATGCGCGCCAATGAACATAAAATTCTTAATTGCATGTCAAAAAATGCGCAATAACTACTTCTTGAAACTCACCAAATCTCATTCGCATATGTGGAGGTTGTTTTCGGGGTCGAAGATTATGAATTGATTGTCAAAATTCATAAATTCAAGATGGCTGCTCCAAGATGGTGGACAAATTTTGTTATAATAGAGCATTTCTATTCAAAATTGGTTTGTCGATGTTTTTGGGATCGGAGATTATGAATTTAGTCGATGATTATTGATTTTTTGTCAAAATTCATAAATTGAAGATGGCAGTTCCAGGATGGCGGACGAGTTATTCTTTAGATGGTCCCCTCATTGAAAAACTAGATAGCACAGAACTTACAGGAAAAAGGCCTCATAATGACGATGGAATAACAAAAATGTATAGATTAAGGCGTACTTACTAAAAAGCACAAAATAGAATAATTTATAAAAAAAAACTTGTATTGAAATGCGTTAAAAAGTAAAAAATACTTGCTTTGGATTTGCAACGTAGGTTATTACGGGAGTTATAGATTCAAAAGCTTGTCGCTTTGGTATTCAAACTGAAAACTTTGCGAGACAAGCTCTTGAATCTATAACTCACGGAATAACCTACGTCGCACATCCAAAGCAATAATTTTTTACTTTTTAGCGCATTTGAAAAAGCTTGTCTTTTAAAATGTTTTTTTATTAATTATTTTATTTTGGACGCTGGTCGATATGATGAAAACAAATTATATTAATTTCACAGACTATGAGAACTCCAGGAAGTGACGCGCTCCCACGAAATTGGAAATACAAATTGAAAGAAAGCATTGGAGTTGTGCATATAATAATTTTTTTTTGGACGCAAAAAAAATGCCATTGGAAAGGATAGAACAAGTTGTGCTCAAAACACCTGATTCCTTTGGACGCTTGTCGATATACAAAAAAATGTCACAAAATAGAAAATACCATAGGAAAGAAGGGAACTAGTTTTGCGTAAATCATCTCTTCATTTCCATGGCAATTAAAATACCCTTGCAAAATGGGGACCGAGTTATCCATAAAACATTTATCAGCTTCAGAATGACGACGATATTGAAAAATAAAAGAAACGTCCGACCTGATGATGTGTATAGAAATGCCAAAGCAGAAAGTTGCTAAGAATGATAGGGATTCAAATCGTATTCAAGATCTGATTTGATGCGACAAGATCATCAGGAGTATATAAAATCAGTGGGAGTCCATTGCACGTTAATATTTGAAGTAACGAACAAATTTTTCTGAGCAAAAAAAACGAACTTGGGACACATGTGATTTGAAAAGCAGATAAACACTGTAAACGGGTTTTTTGTACACGCTCCACTAAATGCCCACTATGGATACTGAAGAGTCTACATAATGCCACTTTAGCGGTCTTGTACTTAAAGACGTCATGGCAACACTTTAGCGGACTGAAATTTCTTTATTCAGAAAACTTATAATTAATTAACATCTTAAGAACTTTTTAGAAGACACAACTAACTAGAGATTACTTAGAATTTTGTAGTGACAGCACACGTTCTCTTCGAAATATTCTTTTGGCAAAATTATTTCAGGAACAATATTTCAAGTATTTGACAAACGTGTCATTGATAAACAATCGCTCGCTACATTTCTTCAGAGCTTCTGAAGGAGTAGTTATATAAAACCAAAAATAGTATGTAACAAGTACGCAAAGTGAGGCTTTAGCGGACGAATCAGAATGAAAATGATGTCCGCTAAAGCCATTTTCGTACGTGTTGAAAACATTTTTTTTGTATCATCTCTCCAAATAAACAGAACATAAATGTCACACATATTTTCTCGCCGTGCATACATTTTCAATTACCATCCATACGGTAGTGTCAGGAAGTTGTGCAAAAACATAGCAAGCAATTGTTTATCAATGACACGTTTGTCAAATATTAGTGTTGATTTTTCATGAAGTAAGTATTATCAGATCAATCTGATAAAACACAAATTAAAGTCAAAACGGAAAGAATATGTGACTCAAAATTATGACTTATTGAAAACTGTATATGAACTAGATCCCTAATCGAAGTTCTCCATATATTATTGGATATACTTATTGAAAGTACTACTTTGAATTAGTTCATGAGCTTCTCTCCCCGCCTATCTCTCTCTTCCCACCAGCCCTCCTTTGTTGCATACTAATATTATCATTTATATGTACTACTTCTATTTATTTTAACTAGTATTAGTGATTGGTTTATTATTTAATAACTCACGCATATGATGGCACCTCAAACTATATTTTCCGCGAATCAACGTCTATAATGTTCATAGGTTGATGACTACAACTCAAGCTCTGCTTAGGTAGCTCAGCCTCTATACTTCCTCATTTATGAATCAATGTTATATATATAATAATGTAAATTACCTGAATAAAATTTCTTACTCTTACTATACGATGAAATCACGATCCTACACATAAAAAAAGCATATCGTTACGAAACTGGGGTCCGTTTATTGAAACTCACAATTAACTTCAATGTCAGTTTTATTTCGCTTTGAAACACAATAACACTCTGACTATACAATACTTGTTTACAACTCAACTGCACTAAATAGACTTCGAACTACTATTTTTCTCTGCACAATATTCATAAGACTAACTGCCGCGTCCGTATTCGCACAACCTGATGTTTGGATGACGCCATCGGAACTCCCAACGGCCTGGCCGACGAGCAGTTGTAAACGTACTCACGTAAGCTATTACTTTTTCTTCGCCATTCTGAATTTGAGTCATGACTCCTCCCAAACCTGTATTACTTGCATCGTACTGAATACAAAACTCTATTGAAAAATTATGAGCGGTTAGAAACTACTTTTTGTTTGATTTCTATGAAAGCGTCTTCAGCTTTCTTATTCCAGATTATTTTTTGTCTCTTACTTTTCTCTTCCAATAAAACATTTAATGGGCTAACGAAAGTACTAAGATGAGGGATGAAACGTCGATACCAGGAACACATTCCTATGAAGCGTTTTACTTCAGTAGTAGTCTCAGATCTAGGATAGTCTACCATCGCCCTTACATTATAAGGGAATGTTCTTAATCCTCTTTTATCTACCACAAATCCTAAATGTTATAAAGATTCTCTAAAAAACGTACACTTTTCAAAATTGACTGTTAAATTGACATTGAGCAAACGTTTATGTACTTCTTTAAACAATTCTATATGTTCTAAAAAAGATGAACACATCATCTAGATAGACGAATACTTTTGGTTGTGATTCGGGACATAAGATACGATCCATTAAACGTTGGGTCAATGCTGTTGAGTTGGATAAACCAAATGGAAGACGATTAAAATGAACCTCCTTCCTGGAATTGAGAAGGCGTTTTTTTTTTACTTGTTTCATCCAAACTTATTTGCCAGAAAGCTGATTTTAAATCTATAGTAGAAATAAATTGTGTATGACTCAACATACTTAGAACATCATCTATCAATGGAAGTGGATATTAATTTTTCTTTGTTATTTCATTCAAAGATCTTCCAACAAAACAAAATCCAAAATCACCACCAGCTTTCTTTACTAACAAAACTGGAGAATCAAAAGTCATTGGTTCACCATGATAGAGCTTCAGTTTTTCGAGGTGAACAACCTTAGTCCTAGGGCTCTGCTGGATTATGTAAACCAAGCCGTTGATCCTCTTCTTTACCTCGTACGGTCCTTCCCAAAATGTTGTTTGGGAGATAAGCCTTTCTTCCTACGTGGATTATACAGCCAAACCTTTGAATCCTCCTGAATTAGCTTTCAGATCATAACGAGCTTTCATCCTGTCACTGGCCAGTATCAACCTTTTCCGAACTGTTTCTTGGATTTTCACCAGGCCCTGCCCCCCTCAGTTTATCAGTCGTGTACTCCTACCTCTTGGGTTCCTGGTGATCCAAACACCAATTCACAGGGCAATCGAAGTTCCATTCCGAGATAATGCTAGCTGGGATGAGTTATAGTGGAGTAATAGTGGAAGGTGTCTGTCCCAGTCTTTTTGATGTGTTTCCACTACATTGAATAGATGCTCTTTCATAGTTCGGCTGAATCTTTCAACCATGCCATCTGACTGGAGATGAAGCGCCGTGGTTCTGATATTGTTGATATCCATCAGCTCGCAAACTTTCTTGAATAATTTCGACTCGAAATTCCTTCTGTTTGAGCTATTTCTCAAATTAATAACTTGGATCAGTCGAAGACTTTCTCGGAATGTTTTCATTGACAATTATATATCAAACTGAATTTTTACAATAACTCTTTTTTTTTCTATAGTACAGGAATAAACTGTAAATGAATAAAGAATCAATAGTAAAGGAACTGAAAGAACAATTTTTTTATAAAGTATCAACATTTTTCCCCGCGCTAGAAAGATCATTTTCTAGCAAATTTTCTAGTTACAGTCTACAAATTTTGGTAACTGAACGACGATACGTTCCTGTCGCTGTTTTAACATCAACGACTCGGATTCTTCGTCCGGTCCTGGATAGATTCGGGTTATTCTATCCAATTTCCAAGTGTATCTTGGAGAACAATCGCCAACTAATATCACATCATCGGTTTTGATGGGCTTTTCATTTCTTTTCCACTTACTCCTTTTTGTGAGCGTAGGTAGGTATTCCTTCACCCATCGCTTCCAAAAATTGTCTCGGAGCATTTGCGTTTTCTTCCACTCTCGACGTAAGCGATTGCTACCCGAACTGAGGTGTATCAAGGATTCACTTCCTTTGCCGCTCGATGATTCAAGTAGAAAATGATTAGGCGTGAGTGCTTCAACGTCTTCTGGATCACTGGATACTCGTGGCAGAGGCCGGGAATTAACGAGATACTTCGGCGAAAAACGTCTGTAGAGTTTCTTCTCTCAGAGATTGGTCCTGGAGATTATTTCCAATTATGCGTTTTACGGATCCAATCAGTCTTTCCCACGTACCGCCCATGTGTGGGGCACCTGGAGGAAGGAATTTGAAGTCTATTCCCTTGGAGCACATGGAATTTTCAATCTCTGAATGGTCAATGCCTTGGACTGCATTTTTTATTTCTATTGAAGCTGCTACCATATTTGTTCCATTGTCGCAAAACATTGTCATCGGTTGGCCTCTTCTAGATATCATCCTCATAATTGCCATGCTATCTGATTCGCTGTGCAATGTATGCGCTATTTCTAGGTGGATGGCTCTTACAGCAAGACAGGTGAATATTAACCCCAACGTTTTTCTTTTCTGTTCTCCATCCGATCTTGACATATATGGGACCGAAGTAGTCCATTCCCACTTTGGTGAAAGGTTTCATTTCTCGGTTCAATCTCACTTCTGGAAGCTATCCCATCAATGGTGGCATGGACTTAGCTCTCTCGTTCTTACATTTTTGACAATGTGAAAATGCTTATTTCACTGCGGCTCGCCCATTTATCAGCCAGTATTTTTACCTTACTTCATTCAACACCAGTTCAACTCCCCTATGATGAAATTTCTCATGATAATGTATCATCAATAATGTTGTATAAGCATCTTTCGGATCTTGAATAATTGGATTTTTTGTATGACAGTTCAAGCTCCTTGATAGATTTGCTCATCCTCCAAGTAACATAATTTTATTTTCAAGTTGTGGACAAAGATTTCGAAGTCTACTCCGAGAGCTTATGGATTTCCCCTTTTCTATTCTCCCCAACTCGTCTGGGAAGCTTTCGAGCTGGGATTTTCTAATCCATATTTTCTCCAATTCATCAAGTTCATCCACTGTGAGCTCCGTTGGATATTGATTTTCACGATTCCTCATTTTCTTTATGAACCTCAGACACCACCCTGTACATTTGATTAATTTCAACCATGATGAAAATCTATCCACGTCAGGCAGACAGCTCATGTACTCATAGCAAACCTGGTTATATTCTTGCTTGA
The DNA here is from genome assembly GCA_018342105.1 of Gonioctena quinquepunctata. Lineage (NCBI taxonomy): Eukaryota > Metazoa > Arthropoda > Insecta > Coleoptera > Chrysomelidae > Gonioctena > Gonioctena quinquepunctata. The sequence goes on along the minus strand of JAFIRS010002049.1, from coordinate 10,256 downwards.
TTTCTTTGCTATAAGCGATACAATTTTCTGTGAACTCTGAATTAGCCTCTTCCTTGGGCTAATTTTGTACAGGTTGTCTTAAAAATGCTGGACCAGAAAACCATTCATCTGAAATAACTTTCTGTAGGAACTGAGGTCTCGTTGCTTCATCAGCTGGGTTGAACACAGTTGGTATCCACCTCAAATCTTCTAAATTTGTTCTTTCTTGTATTTCTCCTACTCTATGTGTGACAAATTTTTTGAATTTTCTTCCATCATTTCTGATCCAGGCTAGAACACATTTGGAATCTGACCAAAAATATGATTGGTTGATAGTTATTTCCAATTCAGACTTGATAGTTTGAGCTAGCCTACTTGCCATCATAGCTGCTTGTAGTTCAAGTTTTGGTATCGATAACGGTTTCAGGGGCGCGCGTTACTCGTGTTTTTGATGATAGTAGATATGCTCTCCGGTTACTCCCGCCACATGGTCCCGCACCACTGGTTTGGGGTACTGAGGTCTGAGACAGCTGGGAACGAGGGATCGTTTTGGGGGGCCCAGCCATATATAGAAAAAACATGGCTGCCGCTAAGAGAAAAAAAAACATGGCCGCCTATCATTGGAAAAAAATATGGCAGCTGTAGGTTGGGAATTTCAAGATGCCCGTTATATGGGGGCCTGGGGGGTGTTTATCGGCATCGGTAGACTACCACGGAGGTCTGAGACAGGTTGGAGATAACTGGAAGCATTATGGGGGGCCCAATCATTCATAGGAAAAAAGTACCCTTTCATCCCTATTTTTCATTTAAAGATTTAGTTGGAATATTTATCATAACATTTATCTTAGTTTTCTTAACACTGTCTAATCCTTATTTATTGGGGGACCCAGATAATTTTATCCCAGCTAATCCATTAGTTACCCCAATTCATATTCAACCAGAATGATATTTTTTATTTGCTTATGCAATTTTACGATCTATTCCAAATAAACTTGGAGGAGTACTTGCATTAGTATTCTCTATTGCAATTCTATATTTGGTACCTTTTATTAATAGCAAAAAATACTTAAGAATACAATTTTATCCAATTAATAAATTTTTATTTTGAACATTTTTTACTATAGTATTACTTTTAACTTGAATTGGTGCACGTCCAGTAGAAGACCCTTATATTTTAACAGGACAAATTTTAACTGTTACATATTTCTTATACTACATTATTAATGCTATAACAGCAAAAATTTGAGATTCTATTATTTTTAATTAGTTAATGAACTTGAATAAGTATATATTTTGAAAATATAAAATAGAGATTAAAGCTTTCTATTAACTTGTACTAAATTCTATTAACTAAATAAAATAAATAATAATACTTAATTTTAGACTAAAATAAAATATTAAATAATTTAAAGAAACAGGTAAATAACTTTTCCAAGCCAAGTATATTAATTTATCATATCGAAATCGAGGTAAAGTACCTCGAACTCAAAGTCAAAAAAAAGCTACTAACCCCACTTTAAAAAAAAAAATATAAGATAATAAATTTCTTCCTAAAAATAAAAAACAACATAATAATCTCATAAATAGGATATTTCCGTATTCAGCCAAAAAAATTATTGCAAATCCCCCACTACTATATTCTACATTAAATCCAGAAACTAATTCTGACTCTCCTTCAGCAAAGTCAAAAGGAGTACGATTAGTCTCTGCTAACCTTGATACTAACCATATTAAACACAAAGGAAATATAATAAATAAAAATCAAATATATTCTTGAAACTTAATAAAATCAATTATTCTTAAACTTAAAATTAAAAAAAAAAAAAAATTAAACTAAACTAAAAAAATTTAAAAAAAAAAAAGAAAATTAAAAAAAAGCTAAAATAGTAAAACCCTTAATCTAGAAATACATAAAAAAAATAATAAAGATAAATTAAATCTTAAATTTACAGTAATAAAAGGAACACACACTCATAAAAATAAATTAACCACAGGAGAAAAATAATACAAATTAAAATTAGATATTAAAGGATAAGTTTGTTCTTTAGTAAATAATTTAATAGCATCAGAAAAAGGCTGAATTAAACCTAAAAATCCCACCTTATTAGGTCCTTTACGAATCTGGATGTACCCTAAAACCTTACGTTCAAGTAAAGTTAAAAAAGCAATACCAACTAAAACACAAATAAATAAAATTAAACTTACTACAAATATTAAAATTAAATCTTTTAATATCAAGTATTATTTGTAAAAATAAATTACATATAAAGATTCTAAATCTATTGCACTAATCTGCCAAAATAATATTATTATTCAATAAATAAACAATAGATTTAATATTTGGTCCTTTCGTACTAAAATATTTTAACTAATTAAAGATAGAAACCAACCTGGCTCACACCGGTTTAAACTCAGATCATGTAAAATTTTAAAGGTCGAACAGACCTAATTTTTTAGCTTCTACACCAAAAATTAATTTTAATCCAACATCGAGGTCGCAATCTTTTTTTTCAATTTGAACTTTCTAAAAAAATTACGCTGTTATCCCTAAGGTAATTTTATCTTATAAAATAAAAAATATAATTTATAATTAAACTCTATAGGGTCTTCTCGTCTTTAATAATAATTAAGCTTTTAACTTAAAAAATAAAATTCTAATAAATTTAAATAGAGACAGTTATTTTCTTATCTAACCCTTCATTCCAGTTTTTAATTAAAAAAACTAATGATTATGCTACCTTAGCACGGTCAAAATACCACGGCCATTCAAATACTCAGTGGGCAGGCCAGACCTTATATTATAATCAAAAGGACATGTTTTTAATAAACAGGTAGAAAATAATTTGCCGAATTCCTTTACTTAACCTAAAATAAAAAAATATATAACATAAAATTATACTAATTTTATCATTATTACTTAATTTTTATTAATAAAATTAATATTTTAATAAAAAATTTATAATTTATAAAAATAATATTAAAATTTTAAAAAAATAAGAATTAAAAAATTTAAAATTATTTTTTATAATTTTAAAATTTCTATCTCAATACTAATTAACTATAATAAAATAAATTTTTTCTTTTTTTTAATAAAACAATAATTTTTTATTCTATTTAAAAATAAATTTTTATATGAAATAATTATTTAACTTCAAATTAAATTGAATTTCACAATTATATTTTTAATGTAAATAAAATACTTATATCAAGTTCTAATTTGAACTTTCTAGATTTACTTTCCAGTAAACTTTCCAGTAAATCTACTTTGTTACATAACCATTTCTTTTTCCCATAAACTACACCTTGATCTGATTTATTTTTTTATAAAAATTCTTGAATATTAAAATTCTTATAAAATATTCAAATTACGACGATATGTAAATTAATAAAAAAAGTAAATTAAATCGTGGATTATCGATTACAGAACAGGTTCCTCTGAATAGACTAAAATACCGCCAAAATCTTTAATTTTCAAGAACATAACTAATACTAATTTAGCTTTTAAAATTACGTTTAAAATAATAGGGTATCTAATCCTAGTTTATAAAATAAATTTTTTAACTTCATTAAAAATTAATAACCTAAATAAAAATTTCAAATTTCACCTAATAAAATTTTTATTACAATTATTCTATTATAAATTAATTAATGCTAATCAAATTGAATTACATTATTTGTATAACCGCAACTGCTGGCACAAATTTTGTTAATGTTTTTTATTATAACTAAATCAATATTTATATAATATTTAATACCATTTATTGCAAAAAATAAATTTTTTAATAATTTAGAATCGCAAAAACTTACATTTAAATTTAAATAAAATCCAATTATTAAGGATAAATAAAACTTTTTGTAGTTATTAACTTTAAACTAAACATATTTTTAATCCTCCCTAAATATTTCGGCCAAACAGAAACATAATAGTTTTTTTGTTAATTTTAGATAACCTCGCCCATACCATATGGCCTTAACTATTTAAAATAAGACATAAAAACTATTGAATTCTAAAGTTGAATCTTTTTTGACCCAGTGATCGTTTTTTCACATCACACAAGTGGTTTATAGAATAAACCCTCCACATTTTAATCCCATATTAAAATTGTTAATTCTATCAATTAAAATTTAATTTTCATTAAAAATTAATGACAAAACAGCTTAACTTATTAAAGTATTATAAATTTTATCTATAATAATTAAATTTAATTACAATATAACCCATTATTATATCTTTTTTTTTTTAAAATTTTAAAAAAAATTAAAATCCAATATTTAAAATTTTAATTAACTTTTAATTTAATAATTTTTTTATAACCTAATCTATCCCAATAAATTAAGTAAATAATATTTCTCATTAAAATTTCCCCAAATTTTAAATAAAAATAAAACCCTATTTAATATAGAATTTTCTTAAACTACAATTACTTATAATTTTTATAACCTAATCTACCCCAATAAATTAAGTAAATAATATTTCTCATTAAAATTTCCCCAAATTTTAAATAAAAAATAAAACCCTATTTAATATAGAATTTTCTTAAACTACAATTACTTATAGTTTTATAACCTAATCTACCCCAATAAATTAAGTAAATATATTTCTCATTAAAATTTCCCCAAATTTTAAATAAAAATAAAACCCTATTTAATATAGAATTTTCTTAAACTACAATACCTATATTTTATAACCTAATCTACCCAATAAATTAAGTAAATATATTTCTCATTAAAATTTCCCCAAATTTTAAATAAAAAATAAAACCCTATTTAATATAGAATTTTCTTAAAATACAATTACTATATTTATAACCTAATCTACCCCAATAAATTAAGTAAATATATTTCTCATTAAAATTTCCCCAAATTTTAAATAAAAATAAAACCCTATTTAATATAGAATTTCTTAAACTACAATTACTTATATTTTATAACCTAATCTCCCCAATAAATTAAAGTAAATAATATTTCTCATTAAAATTTCCCCAAATTTTAAAATAAAAATAAAACCCTATTTAATATAGAATTTTCTTAAACTACAATTACTTATAGTTTTATAACCTAATCTACCCAATAAATTAAGTAAATAATATTTCTCATTAAAATTTCCCAAATTTTAAAATAAATAATAAAACCCTATTTAATATAGAAATTTTCTTAAACTACAATATACCTAATAGTTTTATAACCTAATCTACCTCAATTAATTTAATTAAATATTATTTCTCATTAAAATTTCCCAAAATTTTAAATAAAAAATAAAACCCTATTTAATATAGAATTTTCTTAAACTAAAAATACCTATAGTTTTATAACCTAATCTACCCCAATAAATTAAGTAAATAATATTTCTCATTAAAATTTCCCCAAATTTTAAAATAAAAAATAAAACCCTATTTAATATAGAATTTTCTTAAATACAATTACTTATGATTTTTATAACTTAATTCAATAAATAAATTAAATAATGCTATTTCCATTAAAATTTCCAAATTTTAAATAAAAATAAAATTTCACTAAATATAAAAAAAAATCTAATTTTTGATTTAAATTAAAAATTTGAAATAATTTCCTTTTTCCCTAAAATATTTAATATAAACAATGTTACAAATATTATTATAATAAGATTTGTATCAAAAAAAAATGGAAAAATTCCTGTTTTAACCCTTAAACTACAATAAAACATTACAATATTTATTATTAAATATATTTTAAAGAAAAAATGGTTATAAAAAAATAATTTATTTTAATTAATAAAAACTATCTATTAAGCATTTAAATTATTTTAAATAAATTTAATTTAGACTATAAATTATTGTTAATTTATTATATAAAAACTAGATTACATTATTAAAATAGAAGTTTTTTTTTTTTGTTAATTATTGCTCTATTATATAAAAATTATATTTATTAATATATATATATAATTATGAATTTATAAATAATTATATTTATATTATAATAAGATATTATAAATAATAGATAATTAAAGATTATATTTTGTTTAAATCTAATAATATCTAATAAACTACAAAAATTTATAATAAGTAGAAGATATAAATCGTAAAATGTTATTATATATATATAATAGACTTGCATATTATGAAGATAAATAATAATATACTCTTTTTCTTTCAAGGTTTCCTATTAAGTCTTGTGCTATCCTATTGGACAGTAAGGATATTCATATGTTAGTATTAATGGTTAAATTCCACTTTTTTTAATAATATATATATAATATAGTTAAATTTAAATTTGATATTCTTTATTGAAGATTAATATTTAGTAAAGATTAATATCTAATTTATTTATATGATTAATAGACATTAACGTAATAGTTATATTCAGTTAATTTTTATATTAATAATAAGAATTTCACATAACTTTCCCAAAAAAAGATCATACACTTATGGACTTTTGCTTTAATTAACAAAATCTTGCTAAGAATTCGAGCTAAAAGGGTCCCCAAAAAATGCTAAATTTTTACAAACAAAATTAAGTTATAAATTTTAATCAAATATTAAGCTTTTAATGGAAACATACGAATATGTTTGTACACTTTAACGATACATATAAAATTTAGTGTAAGGTGCCTGATTAAAGGGCAATCTTGATAGGATTGAAAAAGTGTGAATAGCCCCCGCCACACCCTTGTAAACCTTATGTTTAATGGAATTAAACCATTTCTTTAAATATCAAAAATTTTTGTACCTCATATACTAAAACATAAAAAGATAAGCTAAAAAAGCTACTGGGTTCATACCCCATTTATGAAGGTTTTAATCCTTTTCTTTTTAATTTTAAATTTATATAAAATTTTGTTTTGTAGTTCCATAATTATAGGAACCTTAATCACCATCTCTGCTTACTCTTGATTTAGAATATGAATTGGCTTAGAGATTAATCTTCTTTCAATTATCCCATTATTGAAGTCCCCCAGAAGATTATACCCCTCAGAAGCCTCAATGAAATATTTTATTACCCAAAGTCTAGCCTCAACAGTTTTATTATTCTCTGTTATTATGATAAGAAATTTAAATGAATTTATACCCCAAAATTCAATATTTTTCTTATCAATTATGTTAAATTCTGCCTTACTTATTCATTATTATTTCTTCTTCAATTATTAGAGGAGTTCTAGGAATGAATCAAATTAGATTACGAAAAATTTTAGCTTATTCATCAATCAACCATATGGCATGAATAATCGCTAGAATATTGTGTTTTAAAACTATTTGAACAGTATATTTTCTAGTCTATTCTATAATTACCATCAATATTATTCTCATATTTAAATACCTAAATATTTTCCATTTTAAACAACTAATAAATTCACTAAACACAAATAAAGTTTTTAAGCTTTTTTTTATTCTGAATTTTTTATCATTGGGAGGATTGCCTCCATTTTTGGGTTTCTTGCCAAAATGATTGGTAATTAATAATCTGGTAGAAAATAATTTTTTCTTATTAAGGTTATTTTATTTCTTTACCTTACTTTTTTATATTCGTTTAACTTTCTCCACCTTAATATTTTCCACCAATGAAACCATCTTAAAAATTCCAAATATGATAAATTTTAAAATTATTTATTGAACTTTTTTTCACTCATAGACTTTTCATTTGTACTAGGATCTTTAATTCATTTTAAGGATTTAAGTTAAGTACAAACTTTTAGCCTTCAAAGCTAATAATAGATTTGGGTCTAAGCCTTAAAAGTTTCCTTTAAATTTGCAATTTAAAATCATTTTTGACTACAAAGCTTATATGAAAATTTATTTCGTTGTAAATTTACAATTTATTGCCTAAACTCAGCCATCTCATCGAATAAGTGATTATTCTCGACCAACCATAAAGATATTGGTACGCTTTATTTTATTTTTGGAATTTGAGCAGGAATAGTAGGAACTTCCCTAAGAATTTTAATTCGAGCTGAGTTAGGGAATCCCGGAACATTAATTGGTAACGATCAAATTTCCCTTTAATTTTTTTTATGTTATGCCATTATAATGGGGTTTGGAAATTGACTAGTCCCCTTAATATAATTGCCCTTTTTAGAAAGAGGGGCTGGGACAGGTTGAACTGTTTACCCTCCTCTTTCTGCTAATATTGCCCATAGGGGTTCATCTGTAGATTTAGCTATTTTTAGGCTTCATTTAGCAGGAATTTCTTCTATTTTAGGTGCAATTAATTTCATTACTACAATTATTAATATACGACCCATAGGAATAACAATAGACCGAATACCTTTATTTGCTTGAGCTGTATTAATCACAACTATTCTACTTCTTTTATCCTTACCAGTTTTAGCCGGTGCAATTACTATGCTTTTAACAGATCGAAATTTAAATACTTCATTTTTTGATCCAGCAGGTGGAGGAGATCCAATTCTTTACCAACACTTATTTTGATTTTTTGGACATCCTGAAGTTTACATTTTAATTTTACCAGGATTTGGTATAATTTCCCACATTATTAGCCAAGAAAGAAGAAAGAAAGAAACATTTGGAACTTTGGGAATAATTTATGCTATAATAGCAATTGGATTATTAGGGTTTATTGTATGAGCTCATCATATATTTACTATTGGAATAGATGTAGATACCCGAGCTTATTTTACTTCAGCTACAATAATTATTGCTGTTCCCACAGGAATTAAAGTATTTAGATGATTGGCTACCCTTCATGGAACACATGTATCTTATAGGCCTGTAACACTTTGAGCATTAGGATTCGTATTTTTATTTACAGTTGGTGGATTAACAGGAGTTGTTCTTGCTAACTCTTCTATTGACATTGTTCTTCATGATACATATTACGTTGTGGCACATTTTCATTATGTTCTTTCTATAGGGGCAGTATTCGCTATTATAGCCGGAATTGTTCAATGATTCCCCTTATTTACAGGATTAACCCTTAATAATAAATATCTAAAAATTCAATTTTTTATTATATTTACAGGAGTAAATATAACATTTTTCCCTCAACATTTCTTAGGTTTAAGAGGAATACCACGCCGTTATTCAGATTACCCTGATGCTTTTACTCTATGAAATATTATTTCATCAATTGGATCTTTAATTTCCTTAATTAGAGTAACTTTTTTATTATTTATTTTATGGGAAGCTTTAACAGTACAGCGAAAACTCTAGGGTCATTAAGAATAACATCTTCTATTGAATGATTACAAAGGCTTCCTCCGGCTGAACACAGATATTCCGAACTTCCTCTTCTATCTGCTAAATTCTAATATGGCAGATTAGTGCATTGGATTTAAACCCCAAATATAAAGCTTATACTTTTTTTAGAAATTGCTACATGAAAAACATTAATACTCCAAGATAGGGCTTCCCCTTTAATAGAACAATTAGCTTATTTCCATGACCATGCTTTAATAATTTTACTGGAGGCAATATGGGGACTCCCAACCATATATAGAAAAAATATGGCGACTATAGGTTAGGAATTTCAAGATGACCGTCATGGAGGCCGAGTCTCTTGAGGTATTTATCGGTATCGAGAGTCTCTCACGAGGTCTGAGATGTATGAGAACGTTATTTTGGAATTTCAAGATGTCCGTTATATGGGGGGCCGACTCTCTTGGGGTGGTTATCGGTATAGGGAGACTCTTACGGAGGGATCATTCATAGAAAAAATATATCGGGTTAAGTGTAGGAAAAAATTATGTTATGGGGGCCGACCCGCCTGTGGGATATTCAGCAGCCTCTGGAGGTTGCCACTAAGGTCTGCTGGCGTACGTTATGAAGACATGGAGCCGTATTGGAGCTCGCAGTCATAGAGAAGAAAAAAGTATGACGGTTTTAGGTTAAGAATTTCATTATCCGTTATGGGGGCCGACTCGACTAGACTGTTTAACGGTCTCGGTTGACTACCACAGAGGCTGAGATGTGTGGAAGCCGCATTGGGGCCCAATCATCCATAGAAAAATTACGGTTTGAGGTTAAGAATTCCACTAATGTTCAATATTGGAAGACCGACCCCGCCTGAGGGTGTTTAACGGTCTCTGGAGCATGCCACTGATGTCTTACACATTCGTGGGGGCCTGGAACTCAACCATAAATAGAAAGAAAAAATATAACCGCTCATCGTTAACAAAGAAAAAATTTTCATCCGATTGCAACCAGTCTCTCCATACATACGTTAGTGTCGTTTGATATGTTTGATTATACTTCTCGCGGCAAATGATTGCATCACAATTTGACCTTAGTAGGAGATTTGAGCCGGTTCTGGCTCTCCCCCCACCACTATGACGTCACGTGTGA
>JAFIRS010002048.1:215000-258812 GCA_018342105.1 Gonioctena quinquepunctata | reverse complement strand
ACGTACGTTTTTTTCCGAATTGTCCCAGTACCAAAACCCCTTTTCCCATTGAACAGAATAATTTTTGGGAAGAAAAAAAAGTTGTGAAAAGTTGTTTTTGGAACAACCGACAAGAGTTCCAGACAAACTCTTCCAGTCCCAATGTTTTCTTATAATTGCTGTTTCTCCACCATCGGTAGAATTCTCGGGGTAAGCTTGGGCTAAAAAATTTCCAAATTTGAAGCCAAATCTGATTAGTTGTTTGGACATCTGAAACCTTGGTTCTCACATATTATGTCATCATGATCGCTCTTCTTCGTCTGAAAGTTCATACAGGTGGGGAATGTACACGACATCAATAGTATCATGCAATAAATCTTCATCCTCATCCAAAAACCCAAAAGAGTTCAGAAGTTGACAAAGTTTTTTTTGTTTGGGAAAACATCTCTATAAAAAAAAATGTTATTTTAGGAAGAAGGTTCCCCAAAAAAATTAAACAAAACTTTTTTTTTCATAAAAATTGACCAAACCCCTTTGATTCAATATTTTCCCTAAACTATTTTCACTGATCGACACGGCCATTCAAACTAACACGTAAAACGATCCTATTACCATTCACTATGAATATACTAACAAAACTGCGCCACAAAAAAATATAGTTACCGGAAGGGAGTGGCGCGAACGGGATCGCCTTGTCACGGGAAACCCCAACGTTGCGTAAAGGAAATCGGGGAGTTTCCCAGTTGAATCGCCTCAGCACCAAAAACCCCAACCCCGAGGAGGGGGATCACAGATGGTCGAATACCTACGAGAAACTCCGGGGAAAAAAAGAAACAGGAAACCCCTGGAGGCAGTGGGTTCCGTTAAACCCAGAAACACCCCGAAAACACGTCGCGTCAGAGTACATCGTTTTCTGGGGGGAAAAATTTTTTCCCGGAGCGTGGAAAACAAGGGGGTCACTGATAGATAGGAAAAAGGAAACCGCTCTTATAGAACGGCCTTCACATCAAAACCAACATGCCTATCTAACAGGAAAATAAATGCAAGACAGCACTTCATCGGTTTGTTTCAAGGCTTGACAAGTCTCTAGCAAACAAAAAATTGCACTATCCCTTTTCCCTAGACATCGAAGGAGCCTTCGACAACACCTCCTTCTGGTTTGGTCTCTGCGGCCCTGAAGAGGCATTGCCCAAATCACCTGCGGTTGGATTCCCCTAATGCTTCACAAAGACCAAGCCAAAATGTTCGAGGAAACGGGAGGGGTTGAAATTTCCAGGGGGTATTTGGGGGGGGGGCATACTCTTCACATTTCTGTGGGACATGGGGGAGATAAACTAAAATTTTTATCTGAAAAACCCAAAGGGTATCACCCCAAGGATATGCGGGGGGCCCCCATTCACCCCCCAAAAAAAGGGAAAAAAGAATCTCGAAAAACCCCTCAGACCCAATAAAAATGCGGGGGATGACAGAGAAAAAGGAAAAAAGAAAAACCCCTAAGGGCAAATCCGAACAAAATAACCCCAACCCCTTTTCCCCCGGGAGAAGAAACAGGGATAAAATATACCCCCAGACTTTTTTGGGAAAGTAGAAAAAGGAGGTGTAGTATATAGGGCGGATTTTTTGACAAAAAACCCGACCTGGAACCCCATCTTCAAATGTAACCAATAAAAGCAGGAGATTTTTCGGGAAAAAAAACCCGGGGTTTAAACCAAAACCCCCTGCAGGGGAACACTAGCGATAATAACCCCAAAAGTTCCTTTAAACCCCCCTTTTTGGGGGCCCAAAAAACAACCAAAGACAGGAAAAAAACCCAAACCCTTTAAAACCAGCCCCCTTTTCCTGTTTTGGGGCATCCCCCGGGTGCAATAAAGGGGGTGAAATTGGGAAATAAAAATCCCCCCAAACCCCAACCCCCTTGGGGCCCTTTTATGTCTTGGGGGGTGGGGAATACAGACTGGAACAAACAAAAAAATGGGAATCTGAACAAGGGGCAAAAACCCGAACCCCAAATGTCAAAAACATCGGGGAAACCCGGAAATGATTTCAACTACATGAAACCCCCTATACTTTTTTGGAAAAAACCTTTTTGGGGGGGAAAAGAATTAGGACCCAGAGGGGCCCCCCAGTATAGAATCATAATCAAGGGGGACATAGTCTGGTAAAAGACGACCCCAAAAAAGTTGAAGGAAGGGGAAGGAAAACATGGGGTAAGGCCAAAAAAGGGGCTCCATAATAAAATTTGGAAAATGCCCATGATATTTTTTTTTAAACAAACCCTTTTGATATGCTTTCGGGAAAAATCTAGAAAGTGGATACAAAAAAAAACACCCCATTCTACCCGACAGTCAAAGTGCTATTGCCCCCCCCAACCTATACAGATAAAAAAAAGAGGAAGGGGGAGCACGGGCGGTTTTTTTTCCCCCAGTTTTCCCAAAGGGCGGGAATTTTCCCCCCGATTCCCCTTTTTTAAAAAGGTTTTAAAAGGGGGCCCCATCGAAAAGGGCAACGTTGGGGGGTCGTTTGGGGACGGAATGTATATTTCAACGGTCTTTGGGGGGGTGGGGATTAAAGAAAAGGGGGGGTTAAAAAGTTTGGGGGGATGGATGCATGGTTCATGGGGGACCGCTGAGGGGGTGGGGGGTTTGGCGGATTCGGGATTGATTCTGCTAGTGGGTGCGAGCCGAAACAATGGCGCGGGTGGGGACTTAGGTCCAGTGGCGGGGGGGGGAAATTGGGGTTTCCCCCCGGGAAACGTGTTCCGTGACGGAATCCGGCGGGGTTTGGGGACGCTAGGGGCGAATGGTAACGGCAGACTCGGGCACCGTTTTGGCAAAAGCCCATAAACCCCCCGGGGGTCCATACCCTAAGCCTCCCTTCAGGGTACGGTTGGGGGGGGAGCCGTAGACTTCAAAGATAAAGGTGGCGGAACGGTTGGCCCCCGTGACGGGGAAACCCGGGGGGAAAACGTCATAGGGCGAATGGTAAGGCAGACTTCAAGACCGTTGGTCAAGACACCCTTGGGTGTTTTCACCGGGGTCCCTAGCCGAAGCCCCCAAAGATACGGTGGGGGAGCCAGACTTCAAAGATAGGTTGGCGGAACGGATTGGCCAGGCCCGTGACGGGGAAAAACTGCAAAAAACCCCCGGTTGGGGCCCAAACGAGGGGGAAAGACACCACCAAACGGCCTGGCGAGATAAGGGGTTCGGTTTGGCGGGAAGGGGAAAACGGGGAATTTCAACCATCTTAAAATGGGGAAACGGGGCCCCCTTTGGGTGGGCCCCCGGGCGGGTGAGGTCAACCGGACGCTGGGCCCAAAAGGGGGAAGGGGGGTTGGGCCGGGCTTTTCCATCGAAAACGACGAGAATGCCGCGATTGGGATCGAAAAAAAAAGAGAATGGGGGGATTGGTATGCCACGAGAAAAGACGAGAATGGTTCGAAAGGGATCGAAAAAACGAGAATGGGCATATTGATATCGAAAAAGACAAAAAAAGACGAGAATGGGCGATCGAAAACGACGAAAAACGAAAACGAGAGAAAAGGGGGACGAAAAAACGAAAAAGAAGGGAAAGGGACGAAAAAAAAAGAAAAACAAAACGACGAGAATGGCGATCGAAAACGACGAAAACGAAAACGACGAGAATGGCGTATCGAAAACGACGAAAACGACGAAAAAGACGAATGGCGTACGAAAAAGAAAAGCAAAATGGTTTAAAAACGACGAAAACGACGAAAAAAGACGGGAAAGGCGGTCGAAAAAAAGGAAAAAAAAAAAAAAAAGAGAATGGCGTATCAAAACACGAAAAAAAAACACGAAAACGACGAGAATGGCGACGAAAACGAGGAAACGAGAGAAGGCGATCGAAAACGACGAAAACCAAAACGACGAGGGAAAGGCGATCGAAAACGAGAAAAGACAAAAAAGACAAAAAGGCGAAAAAACGACGAAAACGACGAAAAGACGCAAGGGGAAAAAGACAAAACGAGGGAAGGATCGAAAACGGCGAAAGCGAAAAACGACAAAACGGGATCAAAAAAAGAGAAAAGAAAAAAGACGAGAATGGCAACGAAAACGACGAAAACGAAAAGGGCGAAGGGCCAGTTTTGGGTCGAAAAGAAAAAAATTGGTACGAAAAAAAAAAAACGCATTTTTGGGGAAAACGACGGGGGAAACAAAAACACAAGACAAAGACGGAAAAAAAGTAAATTTTTAAAAAAAGGCGTTTTTTCGAAAACAAAAAAATTTCCGGGTCTTTTTGGAACAGGGGGGAAAACCCAAGGGCCCCAAATTTTTCCCCGGGAAAAAGGGTTTGGGGGCTTTCCCCCCCCCCCCCGGGGTTTTCTTTTGGGGAAAAAAAAAAGAAAGATAAAAAAGGACAGGGAATTTGGAGCCGAAAAAACCCGCTGAAACCCGCCCGGGAAAAAAGGCTTGTCGGAAAAAATTTTTAAATCATTCGGGAAAAAAAACCCCCGGGGGGACAAAAAACCCCCCCTTTCATCAAAAAAAGGGGCATTTAAAAAAAACGCCCGTCTTTGCTTTTCTTAGAAAAAATGGTTGTCAGAAAAAAAAAACATTTTTTAAAAAAACCCCCTTTCTTGGGGGGTTTTTTAAAAAAAATGGCCGTTGCAAAAAAAAAATTTTTTGGGGGGTTTCAAAAAAGGGGGCGTTTGTCACGAAAAACCCTTTTTGTAAAAAAAAACAGGGGGGTTTTTTAAAAAAAAGGGGGAAGTCAAAAAAAAGGGGGAAGAAAAAAAATTTCCTCCGGGAAAAAAAAAACCGGGAGGCTTAAAAAAAAAAAAGGGGTCAGAGGGCTAAAATTTAAAATTTAAAACCCTAATTTTTGGGGGGGGTTTAAAAAGTCCGGCCCCCGATTTCAGCTGATTAACGGGGGAATTTTTATTAAAACATTTGGCACTTAAAAATGATAAAAAAAAAAAAACCCATTTTTCCGCCCCATCGGGAAAAGGTCGGAAGGATAAACCAATTTTCCCTTCCCCGCCCCCCAAAATTTTTTATGGGAAAAACAAAAACCCCAGGGAAGCCCAAAATTCAGAAAAAAAAAACCACCCAAACCGTAGGGACGCACGAAAGGAAAATTTAAAAAAAAAAAAAAGGGGAAAGGGGGTTTAAAACACGCCTTTAAAATTTTCGATTTTTGGTATCATTATTGACGATGTCAAGAAAAAAAAATTTTTTTCCGGGAAAAGGGGGGAAAAACCTCGGGGATGGCAAAAGGGGAAAAAAGTCAATTTTTCATACGAATGGACCGTTAAAAACGTAAAAAGGGGGGAATCAACATAGAGATTTGAATTTTAAGGGGAAAACCGGACGGGTTTAAAGGGGGACGAAAAAAACCCTGCCCCCCCGATATATCATCATAGATTCAGGCAGAAAGGGGTGATAAGCAAATTTTTTTGGGATTCCGGGTTTTAAAACAACCCCCTTTTCGAAAAAAAAGAAAAAGGGGGGGAAATGAGTGTATTTTTCGATATTTTTTCCCCCAAAAAAAAAAGGTGTAAAAAGGCCTTTGGACGGAAGGAAAAAATTGGCGGCAAAAATTTTAAATTTGGGTTATTTGGTTTTTTCCCCCGCAAAAACGGGCCGGAATTTTTGGTCGATGAAAAGGAAAGTTATTATAAACAATGGAAATAAATTCGAAAGAAGGATTTCCGGTTTCCCGGCCATAGAAATGCGAATATATTATTTTTTTTTTAAAAAGGGATTTGTTCCGTCACAATGGTTCTTAAAGATGAATTACCCTTCCGATTTTTCGAAAAGGATTTCCCCCCACGGGGATTTGGGGGGGCCCGGGGGGGCCCGGGTCGGGGGCCATTGGGGGGACTTTTATTGGTAAAAGGGGGAGCCCGGCGGGGGGGGTTTTGGGGCACGTTTTTGGGGGTGGAGCCATGTGGTGGGGGGGAAGATTGGGAATTCAACATGAATGGCTTGTCGTCAAAGTTAAAAAAAAACTTTTTGGGGGACCCGAATCAAAAAAGAAGTTTTTCCGGCCCGTTAAAAAAAGATAAAAAAAACCCCCCGTATTGACGCATCGGAAAAAGAAAAAATTTTAAAAAAGAAAAATTTTGCCCCCGACCGCCTTTTTTTCTTTTGGCTTGTTCCGACAAAAAAAAAATTTTCCGGAAAAAAAGGGAGAAGAAATTTTTTGAGGGGGGGGAAAAAAACCTTTTAAAAATTTTACGAAGAAAATAAAAAGTTTGCAGTAACCCGGGGGTTTTAAAAACGGGGAAATGCGCCCCCCGGGAAAGACCGCCCCCCTTTTAAAAGCCCCCCGGGTTTTTCCCCCGAAACATTTGAAAAGGGGAAAAGGAAAAAAAAATTTCCGGGCGTTTTTTTTTTTAAAAAGAAAATTTTTTGGGGGGGATGGAAAAAAATTTTTTAAAAAACGGAAAAAATAAAACGTATTTTAAGCACACCCGGGTTTTGGGCCGTTTATGGGTCCCGGGGTTTCCGCCCCCCTTTTGTAAATTTCCCTTCTTTCCAAAAAAAGACAAAAAAAGGCCCGGGCCCCCCGAAGACATCGGGTTCGATTCGGGAAACCCCTTTTTTTTTTCCCCCCAAAAAAAAGGGTTAAAGTTTAAACCAGCAGACTTTCCCAACGGAATTTTTCCCCCCCAAGGTTTTTCCAGAAAAAAAAATTTTTTTAATCAAAATTAATTGGGGAAAAAAAAAAATTTGTTATTTGAAATTTTTCTCAAAAAAGGGGTTTTTAAAAACCCCAAAACCTTTGGGAAAAAGAATAAAATTTCCGGACGTTATTTCCTTTCATGTTGATGAAAAATTAAAAAAAGCCTTTTCTTTAACCGGGGGGTTTTTAAAAGACTGGGGGTGTGCGCGGGGGGTTTTCCCAATCCATTTTTAAATGTTTTTTAAAAAAGGTTTCGATAACGATAGCCACATTTAAAAAAATGGGGGAAAATTTACTAGAAAATTTTCTTTTTTTTTAAAAAAAAAATCCGGGGGGATTTTTTCGGAAATTTCGAGCAAACTGGCCTTTTAAATGGGGTTTTTTTTTCGAAATTGGGATTTTTTTCAACTTTTGAAGCCCCCCCTTTCAAATTTTTCGAGCGATTTCTTGGGGGCCCGTCATCATTCATTCGAAGGTTTGGGCAAAGTTTGGGAAAAATGACCAATAGGGAAATTTTTTAAATTTTCAAAGGGCAGAGGGGGATCTAAAAAACCCCCCAAAATTTGGGTTGGGGGCCCTTTGACCTGTTTTGGGAGGGAACCGACGTTATCTCCAAAAAAAAAGCCGTATTATCCCGGGGAATTGAAAAGGGAAAAAATTTTTCCCCCAAAATCACGTGGGGGAAAAAACGCTTTCACAAGCCTAAAAAAATTTTCAAAAGTCACCATCGATGGGGGGCCGTAGACTTCAAAGACACGGTTGGTTCCTATTTGTTGGGTACTGCCCATATTGCGCCATATTAACGAGCAGTATGCCGTCAAAGACACCACTGATGGCGGGCCGAGACCTCAAAGACACGGTTGGTGCCATTAAAACGAACAGTATGCCTTCAAAGACACCACCGATGGAGGGACGTAAACAAAGAAGGTGGGGGGTAAACCCAAAGACACGGTTGGCGGAGTGTTGTTTTGACGGCATACCTCGTTAATATGGCGCAGTACCCAAAAATAGGAGCAACCGGTCTTTGAAGTCTACGGCCCGCCATCGATGGTGACTTTGACGGCTCATTAATAGGTGGTTTTGAAACATAAGTATTCATACACCTTTGCATGTATTCTATGGGAGTAAAGACACTTTTTGATAAAATGGGGCCTTTTGGGAAATGAAAGCGTTCAGCCCCCGTCTACCGTTTTACTTTATACATTACTGCTGATTTCAGTCGTTGTTCCAGATCATTGTGGTTCAGACCGTCTTGTGGTGAACAAAAATTTTGTAATGTCTTCATTGAAAAAAATTCAACATTGTAAAGATAATTTAAAAAAATTGACGTTTTGGACCCAGGGTAGAACGTGGAGCCAAAATTGCGAATAACCCAAGGGTGCGGAGCCTGTGGGGTGGGGGATGCACCCAAATTATTCTCAAAGGGAAAGGAGGGAGGGAGCCAACCGATCAGATTGGTTTCACTTTCTGTTCCAAGGGTTTTGTCAGGGGGGCTAGGGTGGACGTTTCAAGCCTGCATCGGAGGTGACAATTATGATTTTGGGAGAGAATTCCCAATATCAATCAAATTCCAAGGACTCAATACGGAAACTTTCTGTTTGGAGATAACGTCGGTTCCGATGCCAAAGGCAAAGGTCCAAGGTCCACGAACCAACACCCTAAAAAAAAACAGTTTCCCTCAGATCCCAGCCTGTACCTTTGGGTAGAAAATTAATAAGAATTTGTAATTTTGTGGTCAATTTCACAAACTTTGTTACCACAAAAAACAATTTGAGATGAATGATGACGTCACAGACAACACAATCTGCTCAGAAGGTGAACAAAATCAGTGAATATGTTGGATGACATTTTAATTGTTGAAAAGTCTCCCATTTGAAGAATTAATGAACCGTCTTTATTAAATTAGAGACCGTAGTTCGGCTTTTGAAAATTTCAACGAATTAATGAATCGCCTCCATTAACTTGGGAAACCTGTATTCGTGCTTTGAAATAGAAAAAAAGGCAAATTATCAATCAAGTATTTTCCATCATCTTTATTGTTCCAAATGGTAGGCCTATCAGTTATCGATATACCCATTTTGTCTTAAACAACGATAAAAGTGGGATTCAAGGTTTAAACTTCATAACGGGCCGCACACAAACCAGTCTTTTGTAAGACCCCTCCGGTTGGCCATGGAAAACGGTGTTTGTATGGTTTTTCACATTACATCAACATGAGGACTAACGTCACAGTGAATCATTCTTCAACAGCGGTTTGAGGTTATTAATACCCATATGTGAAAAGATGTACAAATAACATATTTATTTACCATCATATACAGATATAATTTTCGATAGTAGAGTCTTCAATTGCTGTAAAGTCCTTCGGTGGGGCATAAATTCCAGTTGTTGTCCTGCTGAGACTTTCCGGGTGAATTCGTTATACTTGTAATATGTATCTCGACGAAAGAAATATAAGTGTCCATCGATGTATCTGAAGACCGTTGTGATGTCATTCGGACGCCTCGAAAATGTCACTTATTCGCCCTGTACTTTGAATGTCATTGGGGTATTATTGAATTTGATGTAAGATTGGCTATAAACTGACCAATAGTTGGCTCCTGTGTTCGTTTGGAATACAGCATTGATCTCCGTTTTATCAGACATCTGTAGCATGTATGTTTCGCTGTGTAAATCGGGATGATGCCTCGTAGACTGTATTTGTAGAGTCATCGATGGCTTTGATATTTTCTTCTGCTTTTGATAAATATGTGAAATCGGTACCGTTGACATTTTTCATACATCCTGCCTTCAAATATATATTCATGTTCCTACTTTAAGATGACAATATCAGCCTATGTGACACCCTGGATGCTTGTTTTTCGATCCTGTCGGGTACTCATTGTGATTTTCGAGAAATTGTTTCATTGGTCGAAATAGCTCAGTTGGAAGAGCGATAGACTGAAGATCTGGCGGTCCCTGGTTCAAACCCAGGTTTCGACATTTCCCGTTTTTTGTTTAACTCCGCATGATATACATGCAAACTTTTCATATTCATGTTCTTCAGTCAAAGTTGTCTTGATAGAGTACTCGCACCCTTTTGTATCTCACCCCATAACGAAGTTTGCTCCTACTGCCCTTTTGACACCGGAAAATGTTTAATTATGCATCTTGACATCGGTACGAATCCAATGATACCGAAATTATCAGAATCAAATTTTTGGAGATTTGACGGTCGTGGGTTCGAAACCTCAATTTTAACATTTCTTGTTTTGATGAATTTGAACTGTCCTCGATGCGTCCAATACGAATTGAGTATTTTTTTCCTCTATCTCTATTTTAACAGACCGGAAGTGCTTCTTTTTTCGATGATTCGGATACATCCGAAACGTCGATATTTCTGTTTTAACTCGACGACAAGTGCCATTCATGTTGAATTCACCCAATAGCATGCCTACCAACCTCCGCACCCACATCCAACATGGCGTCTGCACCCACCAATAGCGTGCCTACCTAGGACCAATATGATCGTCTCCACTCCACTGACCAATAACACGTCACCCACAATGGCCGCCGACCCGGACACTAGCGCCCCCAGTGACACCAGCGGCTAAATCATAACGTAGTGGGTTAGAATGCCTTTTTCAATGCCGAGAAGGTCTAGGAAGCTGAATTCATCATTGAAAGAGATACAGCGATATGTGACGGAACAAAATCCATTTTTCAGAATTGGAAAACTTCTAATATATTCGAATTTCATTTCATATGGCAGTGAACACCGGAAATAACACTTCTCATCAGAAAGTGCGGATTTCCCATTGTTTATAATAACTTTCCTTATCATCGACAACAGGAAATAGCTTCCGGCCATACTGATAACGCTCGGTCACGTATGCATGATGGTTGGGAGGGAAAAACGTTTCAAATGGCAAACGCGTCAGTTATTTATCACCGCTTCAACCGACTCTCCGTGTACTCATTCCGAATACCAGTACTCGTGCTATTCATCAACACTTTTTCGTGTCTGGGTTCATCTATCGAAAAGTAAGTACATTTTCTCATTCTTCAGTGCTTTATTCTCCAGTGTGTTCTATTTTTTTTTCAATTCGGAAAGTGATTGTTTTAATATCGCTGTGAACTCAACAGAAAATTCGCTGCTTACATCACCCACTTTCCTGAACTCCGAATCTATGATGATATATCAGTCCAGCAAGTTCTATATTTCGATACCTATATAACTTGTAGACCTGATCACAGTTTAATTTCCAAAAGTACATAGCTTCTAGAGTACTCCTATGTTGATTCCTAACGTTTTGACGCGATTACATCGAAACGGATCCATAATACGTAAAGAACATTGACTTTCCTCTCCTCAGAGTATGCGCACGAGGTTGTGCTCCCAATTATAACGAAGTTCGCTCCTACTGCCCTTTTGACACCGGAAAATGTTTAATTATGTATCTTGACATCGGTACGAATCCAATGATACCAAAATTATCGAAATCGAATTTTGGAGATTTGACGGTCGTGGGTTCGAAACCTCAATTTTAACATTTTTTTTGATGATTTCTGTCCTCGATGCGTCCAATACGAATTGGTGATGGTTTTGTTATTTCATGTAATTTAAGGCTATCAACTTAGCGATTTATTGTTCTACGATAAAGTTGGAGGGCTAAGCTTGATGAATTTAGATTATATGGGTGATCTCCTTCCATTTGACACTTCACTTGCTATGATAGGACGGAAACTGGATTTTTTATTTTTTATCGATTTTCAGGCCAAAATGACTCAAGTACATCGATTCACATTGCCTCGTTGAAAATCACTGAATCGGAGACATCGACTTTTGGTTCACCTGTATCAAAATGTATATGAATTCATGTATTTCATGGTAATTTGAGCCACTCTGTACATTTAATTTTTGTTTTTTCTTTCCAATGACCGTCAACCAGGTTTTTCTTTCCAATGAGAAGTGGTTATGTTTTTTTTTTACACATTGGTCATGTTTTTCTTCGATGACAGGTGGCCATGTTTTTCTTTCAAAGCCGCCATGTTTTTCTTTTACAAAGCGGCCATGTTTTTCCGATGACAAACGCCACGTTCTTTCCAATGACAGGTGACAATTTTTTCCAATGACAAGCGGCCATGTTTTTTAATAACAGACGGCCATGTTTTCTCTCCAATGACAGACGGTCATGTTTTTTCGATGACAACCAACTATGATTTTGTTTTTCTCCAATGACAGGCGACCATGTTTTTTCAATAACAGACATGTTTTTCAACGACAGGCGGTCATGTTTTTTCTTACAAAGTGGCCATGTTTATCTGATGACAGGTGGCCATGTTTTTGTCTTACAACGTGGTCATGTTTTTTCTCGAATGATGTCGGCCATGTTTTTTTTTCGATGACAGATGGCCATGTTTTTTTTCACAATGACAGACGGCTAAGTTTTTTCCTTGAATTATGTCGGCCATGTTTTTTCTCTCAGCTGCCAATGAAACACCCTGTCTATCTTTATACTCTCATATTTCTCTCTTTCTCTCTCTCTCTCTGTCTTTCTCTCTTGTCCGAAAGGAGCTCCTATGAGGTGGGTCAACCCCCAAATTTTCGGATCTCGCAGCCGCACCCTACTGACAGGATCAACCCCCGAATTTCCCACGGGCCAAAGCCACATTGTATACTTATTTCGTTGATAGTCCTCTATGTTCAGCAAACTGGCACATACAAGACCATTCTCGTCGTTTTCGAAACCAATACTGCGTCATTCTCGTCGTTTTCGATACCAATACTGCGTCATTCTCGTCGTTTTCGTCGTTTTCGTCGTTTTCGATACGCCATTCTCGTCGTTTTCGTCGTTTTCGTACGCCTTCTTCGTCGTTTTCGTCGTTTTCGTCCATACGCCTTCTCGTCGTTTTCGTCGTTTTCGCGTTCGATACGCCATTCTCGTCGTTTTCGTCGTTTTCGATACGCCATTCTCGTCGTTTTCGTCGTTTTCGTCGTTTTCGATACGCCATTCTCGTCGTTTTCGTCGTTTTCGTCGTTTTCGATACGTCATTCTCGTCGTTTTCGTCGTTTTCGATACGCCATTCTCGTCGTTTTCGTCTTTTCGTCGTTTTCGATACGCCATTCTCGTCGTTTTCGTCGTTTTCGTCGTTTTCGATACGCCATTCTCGTCGTTTTCGTCGTTTTCGTCGTTTTCGATACCCATTCTCGTCGTTTTCGTCGTTTTCGATACGCCATTCTCGTCGTTTTCGTCGTTTTCGTCGTTTTCGTCGTTTTCGATACGCCATTCTCGTCGTTTTCGTCGTTTTCGATATCAATACTGCGCCATTCTCGTCGTTTTCGATACCTATACTGAACCATTCTCGTCGTTCTCGTCGTTTTCGATACCAATACTGCGTCATTCTCGTCGTTTTCGATACCAATACTGCGGCATTCTCGTCGTTTTCCATGGACCAAAGCCACGGTCCAACCCTCACATGTCCCTCTGGGTCAGCGTCACGGTTGACCAACTCAACCCGACACAGCCCAACTCAACCCAAATACGGCCGTTTGCACCCCACTAGATGGACCAATCGCCGAAATTCAGCCGTTGACGTCCACATTCCGTCGCCAAACCGAACGCCTTATCTCAGCACAGGCCGTTTGGTGGTGTCTTTTCACCTCGTTTCAGGCCAGACCGTGTAAGTTTGCAGCCATTCCGTCACGGGCCATGGCCAATCCCGTTGCCGCCAACCATATCTTTGAAGTCTACGGCTCTCTGCCAACCGTATCTTTGAAGGAGGCTTACGGCTATGGACCACCGGTGAAAACTATCCAACGGTGTCTTGACCAACGGTGTCTTGAAGTCTGCCGTTACCATTCTGACCTATGACGTCTACCAACTCCGCCAGGATTCCGTCACGGAACACGTTTCCCGGTGGGCCAACCCCCAATTTACCCCCAATCCACAGCCACTGGCCAACACTCATCCGCTCACCTATGCCACGCGCCATTGTTTCAGCGACGTACGCACCCACTAGCAGAATCAATCCCCGAATCCGCCACCAAACCTCCACCGCCGTCAGCGGCCACCCCGTCATGAACCATGGCCCATCCCATCACCGCCAATCATATCTTCGACCCCCCACCAACCGTGTCTTTGAAGTCTACGACCCGCCAACGACCGTTGAAGTATACATTCCGTCACCAATCGACCCGACAACGTTGCCACTTGCGATGTTGCCATTTTTTAACCTTTTAAAAAGTCGTAGAATCTGGGGAAATTGGCCTGCGCCTCAAGTATAAAATTTCCCCAGAATCTGGGGAAAAATAACCTGCCCCAAGTGACTCCCTTCCTGCTACTGTGAAATGGTCTGGGACTGCCTCCAGAACCTCATCGAGCTGGCAAAACACAACAAGGTCACCATGATGTGGGTGCCAGGTCATAGAGGCATTGAAGTCGACGTAAAAGCGGACCAGCTAGCTAGACAAGCATCTGAAACGCTATTCAAAGGGCCAGAACCTGTGCATGGGATTAGCAAAAACCGATGCAGGGCCCTGATTGATGAGTGGATAAAAAGAAGACACCAACAATATTGGGATCAAACTGTCAGACAAATACACATCAAAGTCATGGTAGGGCAGCCAAACCGGATCCTGACGACTGACCTTCTTAACCTGAACAGAACGAAGGCACGTATAATAGTAGGTCTGTTGACTGGACACTGCGGCCTATGAAAACACCTAAACACCATGGGAGAACGTGGGAAAACCGTGGAGTGTAGGCTATGTGATGAAGAGGAGGAAACAGCCTCCCATATTATATTCGACTGTGACGCCCTGAGTAGAAGGCGACACAGAACCTTTGGAGAGATCAGCCTGGAAACAGGAATGAATCCGAAGAACCTTATTAACAGGCTACTGAACCTAATTGAAGGCACAAACCTGTTTGAATGGAGAACCACTGACGACAGAGTGATACAATAGACGCCAGCTGGTCGCAGTGTCAAGGGAAGCTTAGTGCCAACCAACCAAACGCAACAATAATAAAAACGGTCAGGTATGCAAAAACTATAGACGTTTCGTCAAATGTCATGTTATGTCTTCCTTACCTAAGATCAGGTCAATGTAAATTGATGATTTGGAAAATCCTATTGTATTCTGCGTCTGATAATTCAATCGACAAAAATATGATAGAGAAAATCCCAAATTTGAGCATAGTTTACAAATTAAAAAAATAAAATAAAATATTTCCAATATATCAACGTATTTTATCAAAAACGTATTCCATATTATATTTAGAATAAATTGGAGCAGGGAGAGAGTAATCTCATTAAATGATGAATAAAAAAAAATCCAAAAATGTTTTGTTAACGCAACGTTGAGGATTAATGGGTTGAGGCATTCAATACGGTAGTAATGTTTTTAGGTCCTGTTTTAGGGGTCCAATAGCATTGATACGACTTTCCCACCTTGTTTCACTAAACGGTTTTGAAGTTAGACTTTCACGTGTTCTTTTAGTAAATCCCATGGATATGGGGACGCAGAAAAGTGAAGAGTGTACATTAATGGACAATGGACCGACATACTGTGCACTCACATCATATTCTCCTCAAACTATGCTATGCTAGCGGGATATCACGACTTTTTTTATTTTTCAATAACCATTCAAAATTCATCATTATATGCGGCCGCCCAACTCACTAGGATCGGCCCTGACAAGGGATCTCATCAACAAACGTTCAACGTCACCGAACTCTCAACAGTGTTTCCCAATTTCCACAGTCTAGCAAATAACAGAAAAAACATTCCACATGGCGTTTGTGAACGATCAATGGTATTAAGAGCATGGGGACTAGCTCAACATAAGATTCAACATACCTTATGGGCCGGGTAGAACGATACCGAGTCTCTTGTTCCTCTAAAGAGTTTTAAATTGAAACAATACCAACAATGCACTATTCCAATCCATTCAATCTTAAATGAAATGAGTATTTTTTTCGAATCGAATGATTTTATTGTGAAGAAACATGATAATGATGCAGATAATGTACTGGAAGCTGTAAAATAATTAGGTGGGTACCAGGTACCAGTCATCACATCACTCTCCCCATCAATGAAGGGCATTGATCAGACTAAAATAAAATTGTGGGGCGTAGCTTAACCTGAGTAAATTTGTAAATGATCGTTCTGTGATGTCGCACAATGATAGTGACGGATTTAATTTTACCCACTTTTTGCATATGTTGTCTATTGAGGAGATGCATCCAGAGCGGTTGGCTGTAGATAAGACCGTTTAACTTGAAAAAACATTTTTCAATGTATTCTACCAGTCAAGCCCTTTCATTTGATAAACATATTGAGGAGGTTGTATTAACTGTTTGAACTCAATGATCCGCCATTCTGTTTTAGACGCCATCTTGGATTTAAAACTTTTTCATGGTGTGCTGTATTCTACCTTTCATTTGATATCCATATTGAGGAGCTTGTGAAAAATATGTAATCCACCATTTTGTGGCGGCGGCCATCTTGAATTTTCAATGATACATGATTGTATTGTCATCAGAACTTGAGGTGTGTACCAAATTTCAGATCAATCGGTCAACAGTAAGAGGGTACAATTTCAATTACTAAATTTGGCCCTCACAAGACACAAACAAGGCAAGCTAAATAAAACCTTTTAATAGAATACCTGATGAAAAAACTTTTTGAAGGCAAGCTTTCATTCAAGCCGAGAACTGAAACGTATGAAATAAGTTTAAGTCATCGCTGATTAAGATTGAATTATTTTTTGTTCAATCATTCGGTTTCAAAAAGCTTGTCTCGCGAAGTGTTTATAAAAGTAGGTACCAATTCATTTGATTGGACAGTGATTGGTTGGTAAGTAACAACTTGTCAAAGTATTTAATTTTCACAAAGTTTTCATGAAAGTAGGTACCAATTAATTTCATTGAACAATGATAAGTTTGTAAGTAACAACTTGTCGAAGTAATAATTCTATTACAATTCGCGCGACAAGCTTTTTGAAACCTAATCATTCATCAAAAACCAATCAAATCATTGTCAGCGATGACTTGAACTTATCTCATACGTTTCAGTACACGGCTTGAATGGAAGCTCTTTTATTAGTCATTTGATGTTTTGCTTCTCAGTTAGTTAGCCTTAATCTGTTCATTTCTAATAGAGCATCATTATTACAAGGTCCCTTCCCTGTAAGTTTTGAGCTGAAAAAAATAATGATCTCCGACCCCAAAAACTCCTCTACGCCAATTTTGAATAGAATCTGACCATAATCACAAAATTTGTCAGCCATCCTGAAGTGGACATCTTAAATTTATAGATTTCGACAAAAAATTCATAATCTTCGAACCTGAAAACCCCACACACCAATTTTGAATATAATATAACCATAATCAGAAAACTTGTCCTCCATCGTAGAGCCGCCATCTTGAATTCATAAATTTTCACATAAAATTCAAAATCTCCGAAACGAAACTGATCCTATTCCTGGAGAAACCCATTGTAGAAGCTGAACTGTAAAAATCTACACAAGCTAAGTTCCAAATTGGCGTCCCAATTCAAACATCCTACATGATCCTACACGAAACGAAACAGACACCGACATTACTCTAGAGTGATTTGAGACAAAACTAAGGAGTAACCTATCGACAACGTCCTACTAACTAACTTTTGAGGTCACTCGCCAACTATCTCATCAGTGACAGCTTTCATAACTGGATTGCCAAAATAAACAGACTGAGAGTGACGAGATTTAACGGAGAGTATTCAATTACAATAATTCTGACAAAAAACGCATTGAGACCTAATATCGAATTCAAAACGTATCAATCCATATTGGGTATTCATTATCCAAATGTTCTTGAACAGGTAGGACACTATGCGGGGTTACCCCATCAGGCATCCCAATCATGGTGGCAAACTGGACTTCCAAAAAATTTTGTATAGAATATTTTCTACTTCTGGTATGAGTATTTTTCGATAGGTGATACCCGTTAATATTTAATCATGAAATATAGGGCCCACAATTTTATTTCTGGAAAGTTCGCACCATACGCTTACAGGTTTTTTCCTGTTTTCTTTATTTGCTTTACCGATTTTTGGAGTAAAACTTCTTTACGCACGTTTTACTTGGGGAGTGAGCTGGTGAACGCGTGATGAGAGCGTTACGAAAAGCGTGATCGGGCGAGGCGAACGGTCTCGACAAAGGTAAGTGCGTATCTCATACTAGCGTCGTAGCGTCATATGGAGCGTTCCTTTTTCCTTGTCTATTTTCTTCCTCTACTAATACGCGGCATTCTACTCTCGATATTGGGGCGCGTTTGATTCTCTGTCCTTTTCTTCTTTCTCTCTCTCTCTCTCTTTCTCCTTGTTACTCTTTCGTATTTCGGCCTCGCGTTTCTACAATTTACTTCAGCACATTTTTGAAATAGGATAACATGAAATTTAACTAATACGTAAATAATAAAATACTTATTAATTGTAGAGGTTCACCATTACAAATCATTATTGACATCGTGATTGAACATGACAATAATCAAATGGAAGTGGATGTTGAAATCCACTATAGATCATGTACAGAAACCGAGACAAATTATTGGAGTTAGGTATATTAATTTTATTTTATTTTTATAATCATTCATGACTAATAATAATTTACTGAATTTACCAAACTAAAATGATGAGATCATATATATATATATATATCTATATATATATATATATATATATATATATATATATATATATAAATATATATTTATATATATACATATATATATATATATATATATATATATTTATATATATATATATATATACATATAGATTGAGCTGAAGAGAGTTTACTTCAGTCGTGTGGTCTAAAGCACACTGGATTTATTCTTTTGTCGTTTGATTTTTCCTATTGCAAACTCCTACCGTAGAAAAGGATTCTTCATCAGGCCATAATATTCCAGTTGAATAATCGGGATCTTCAATCAAATTTTGAATCATCTGTTGGCAAAATTCCAGCCTTTTCCTCTTATGAGTCTCTGTTGAAACTTGTCATGTAAAATTTTATATGGCTTGTTGTTTTTTTTTCAAAGTACGTTGAATTTTGGAAATACTTTTACCTAATTAGCCGGCTACATTTTTCAAACTTCATTCAGAATTTTCTTAAATGTAATACAATGTTTGAAGAAAAGTCTATTAGCGAATTAATATGGATATGCTTACCTTCGAAATGAAGCAGTATATCTAGCTATTCTCCATGGATTTCTTAAAAACTACACGCCATTGACAAATTAAAAATAAAGAGACCGTTTGAAACATTGGCGATCTTGACCACCAAGTTTTTGGTACGGCCAGTCGCGCATGGAGGCGCTGCCCGCAATCAACAGACGACTGACATGATAATTTTCCAATTTCGACATTTGTCAGAAAATGACAAACCACGTAATAACTTCAGAATAATTCTACTGTTAATTGTCATCGAAAAATTAATTATAGAAATTATACTAATGGACTTGAATTATGAACCCAACGTCGAAAATTGAATGTTTTGTTATTCGAGTTGACGCTGAAATTCCTCGAAATATTCTTCCACAAGGTAAAATATAAGCTGCTTTTCACAAACTGATACTTATTTCCATCCATCAGTTGCAGAAATTTTTTCACAAACTGATACTTATTTCCGTCCATCAGTTTCCATTTTCTATCACCATTTGAGGAAGTACGAAGAGTATCATCAAACTGAAGTATTTGTTAAGTATACCTACTCGTTTTCCTTTGTGCTAATAAATGAACAAAATTATTGAAGGTTTGTTGTAAATGTAATTTGTTTTTATTTTGGTTGATTTGATGATAAGACTGAAGAATATTTTCAATTTTGTTGTTTTTCGGAGTTTTATTGTTTTGTTTGTAGTTGTACCTTGTCCTAGATACAATAAAATGTGTTTTTATAGTGTTCAACTCATTATTCTTGTTTTATAAGATCTTTGATTTTGTTCTTGATATCATGAAATAAAGATTTACTTTGAAATTTTATTTTAACCACGAACGAACTAACAGATTCTACGAATCGATTACTGTATATATTTTATTAGTGATCGATTTGCCATTCCTGTATTTCATATGATACAACCATTCATATGGAATAGAAGAATGGCAAATCGATCACTTATAAAATATATACCATATCAATCATATAAAAGTAACACATTTGAAAAACCCGCCTTATCTCATTCGGTTCTACCAACTGTATTTAGTTCGGCCAGTTGCGAGATATATCGCCACTGTCTAAACGTGGTGCCAACTTTTACTGCAGGTTCGACAACTCTCTTTATTTTCAGTTTCTCTGTGCTACACGCTTTTTTTTATTGAAACTGATGGTATGATTCACCTTTTGGTAAATATTTTTGAATGTATTTTCGGACGGTGTTGGACGATCTGGATGCAACAACCTATGAGCACTTTTTGCTGCACGTTTATTTTTGTTGTTTTGTATATAACAAGTATATATTTTTTCTTCCTCACTGTTATCCATTTTGATTATTCCATCAGAGAAATGTCACTAAACAAACATAATATAGTTCTCATTTTCATAGCTTACTTCAAAAATGTTAACTCTCATAGTATAGGTATTCACAGTAACAACTAGTCTAACTATTCAACGTTCAAAAACTCAAGAACGGTATAAGATAGGGGTAACATATGATATATTTTCGAAATCAGGAAAAAAGATCATACAATAAAAAAATATCCGCTGAAGTTTGCACGCTACTGTAGTTTTGATAGCATTTTATCAAACTTCAGTCAACACACAACTTTCACAAATATTTTTTTTTTCTTTAGGCAATAATAATGATGACAATGGGTGGGTAATTTATAGTGAATAACCTGGTACCAAATGACTATTGTCTTCAGAAAATGATTCCTAAAATTAATTTAAAGAAGTTGACGTTATGGACCAGTTCTAAACACTGTGTGAATACTCTTTCTCAAACTTTGATTGAAATTTCCAATGTAGATTTACTTGAGCAGGCCACTCACTATACGAGCCCAGACACGAATCTCAACCGAGACCGACATGTGACTCATCACCGATGGTCGTCCACATTACCCGTACATGACACGAACCCTTAGAATAAGAATACACGGAGAATGAAACCTTGTGATCGAATTAAAATATATGTACCTATACCGGATCTTGGCAAATAAGGTGATGCAGTAAATCGAGAGTTTAGACGAGGCTGCTAATTGAATCGTAGAGTCTGTGGCGGATTTGATTCGCAATTTGATCCGAGGTTTAATTCCCGATCAGAAATTCATTTGCAGATAATCTGATATGGGTTGGTTCTGAACGGAACTTAGCATTTGGAGAGGAAGTATACGAGTTTTACTGAAAAGTATATATATATATATATATATATATATATATATATATATATACCAGGTACTTTCTTGGGTTATGAGGTTCGGTGGGACATACTAAGACTCGTTTGAAATTATTCCATTTTGGGATTTATTGTGACGTTTCGACGGAGCTCCTCGTCTTCTTCATTGACAAAGACAAAACATGTAAAAGGACGAAGTTTCAGTGCTGTGTGACATTGGACAATTTTTGTACAAGCTTTAAATTATACAATTCTGATTATTGATATTGTTAGAAGGCAAAATAATTCGTAAGGAACTTACCATCAAACATGTGTTCGAGAGGCTCTGAAAATTAGTAGATCACGTTGTACGGAAACCATAGTGTTTTTTATTCTCCACTTTTGTTTGATCATTTTCATTAATACAGGATGTGTTTGGTCGTTACTTGATTGCTGTAAGTTATATTAACTCTTTTGTAAGCAATATGTTGGATGTTTTTCTTAAGGTACCAACGTGGCATAGGTTTATTTTATTTGTTATTCTTTTTTTGGAAATGGCTGTCAACAGTCAAGAATTTTTGGTGGTGGGGAAAAGGAGGATTATCATGAGGTGGTGCAGATTTCTTCTAGTGTCCGTAGTGTCATCTATGTATCGGAACGTATTGTTAGTGTTCAGTTTGTGTATGGGAAGTAGTATTCTACATGGTTCTGTTATGTACCTTGTCTTTTCAGGGAAAGGTGGCGCTAATTGGCTAATTTCGGTATACTCGAGTATACTGAAATTATGTGTTTGAAAAACGTTCCTGTTTGAGCTTGGGATGTTATTTTCTTGTGTTATGGGTATAACAAACAGGGGAGGGGGGAAGGGGGTATGTATAATGAACTAAAATAAATTTGATTTAGGTTCGCGATCTGTTTTGTCATTTAGATTGGTGTTTTGAATTTTAGTGTTTTTATAATCGAATTCATGGATGGTAGTACGTTTGTGTTTGTTCGATGCTGTTGGTGCATTGTGGGTATACTTGTGGGATTCAATGCGGTTTATAAACGCTATTGAATATACCCTGACATCTACATATTTTACATACAACAACCAATTCTACAAACAAATCGAGGGATGTGCAATGGGAGTATCCATATCAAGCATCATTGCCCAACTAGTAATGGAGGACCTCGAAACAACAACAATTGCTTCACTCGACTACAAACTACCCTTTTTTAACAGATATGTCGACGACTGCCTTTTACTACTCCCAAAAAACAAGTGTGAATACACCTTCGAAATTTTCAATAAATACCAGCATAAACTCCAATTCACCATAGAAAAAGAAAAAGAAAATAAAATTGATTCCCTAGACCTCACATTACACACAAACTACGACACCATTAAAACCGGATGGTTTACCAAAGAAACGTGGTCAGGGAGATACCTACATTTTAAATCAAACCATCCTATCGCACACAAAAAAACAGTAATAATTGGGTAAGCAGATAGAGCTATCCGTTTATCAGATACCATATTCCATCTCACTTCCATAAAAAAGCCAAGCTCGCCCTAAAAAAAATAACTACCTCATAAAATTAATTGATAGAATATTTAAAGAACGTGTCGAAAAATTCAACAACCGAAATCAATTACAAAAGCCCCCCAACAATACTAAATACATATCTATCCCCTATATAAAAGGTTTATCAGAACAACTAACACATGCCATAGATCCATTCAACCTAAAAATCGGGCACAAAAGCCATCGATCTTTAAAACCAAATTTCACCAAATCAAAAGCTGAAGTCTCAAATAAAAATAAAACACATATAGTTCACCAGATACCGTGTGAAGAACCTACTTGTGACAAAGTATACATCGGTCAGACAAAACAGTACTTAGACCCAACACCAACAGCTTGAACAAACACAAACGTACTACCACCCATGAATTCGATTATAAAAACACTAAAATTATACTGTCAGAACAAAACACACGAAAAATATAAATCCTTGAGATGATACAGATTAAAAATACACCAAACTATCTAAATGACAAAACAGATCGCGAACCTAAATCAAATTTATTTCAGTTTATTATAACATACCCCCTTCCCCCCACCCTGTTTGTTACACCCATAACACAAGAAAAAAACATCTCAAAATCGAACAGGAACATTTTTCAAACAAATAATTCCAGTATACTCGCGCCTTGCCAATCAGCGCCACCTTCCCCTAAAAAAGCAAAGTACATAACAGAATCATGTAGAACACTACTTTCCATACACACAAACTAAATACTAACAATACGTTTTGATACTGTAACGAACCTAGGCCGGACCTGTCGCCTCAGTCGTTGCCATCGACAACGATGATATCATCCCCGGAGATATTCGAGAACAATCCAGTCACGCCGCCGCAGATAACAACGGTCGATATTGGAAACAACTGGAACATGCTGGTTGCCATCTGCCAGAATTGGAAACATCGAGAATTCTGTAACGGAGATAAATTAGCAGCCCTCAAGAGGGAGTGGCAGTCTCGGCGAGTCGATAACATCGAGCGATACAGTGGCGTAGCTAGTAATATAAATTAGTTGTAAATTTACGTGTGAAATAAATTAGTAAAACCAAGTTAAGTTTATTTACGTTACAATTGGTGTCGGAAGCGAGATTTTGAAAATAAACAAGTGATCGTGGAGTGGATAGTCAGAATAAATAAATTGATAGACCTTTTTTTACGCCCAAAATAGACAGTGGCCCGGCTTTCGCGAAGTGGACAATTGTGCGTGGGAATATAAACTGATACACTGTTCGCGTGAAACAGACAATAGACTGGTGGCCCGTGGAAAAAGAATTTGCGAAGTGAATTTTTAACAAACTGATAAACTTTTAGTAGAAGGGCTAAGGTGGTTCTAACTCACCTCGAGTGAGTTAGAATCCCCTTAGCTCCACACGCTCTCCGGTTACTCCCGCCATATGGCACTGTCTCTGAGGTCTGAGACAGCTGGAAACGTTATGGGGATCGTTTTGGGGTCCAACCATATATAGAAAAAAAAACATGGCTGCCGCTAAGAGAAAAAAACATGGCCGCCTATCATGAAAAAAAGAAAACAAGCTGATGAAAAAATAACCCCTTTAAAACGTGAAGAAAAAAATACCACTCATTTGGAAAAAAGTCTCCCGTAAACAAATAGTAAAAATCCCCCACCCTCGATATATGAAAAAATGTTTGAAACAAAAAAAAACTCAAAGTGCCCTTTTAGCATACATAAAAAAGGTTTTTGAAAACATTATTTCTTTGAAACAAAATTTGGAAAATCAAATACAAAAATAAAATGAAATAAACTTACGTTTTTAGATGTTTGGTAGATGCACACACACACACACAAACACAAACTCAGAGAGCAAGAAAGAGAGCACTGAATAGAACAATGTTTACAGTTCAGAGGACAGATGATGAATGAACCTGACGCCTATGATCAGTCGCCCACATCGATTTCCTACTGCGTAATTTAAAAACTGATGACTCAGCAGCATTCTTGGAACTGATGTAACATTGCGCAATATAATGCAATAGCTCTTGATGACGTCATATGCATATGTGTCGATGTCTCCGATTCAGCTGATTTTCAACGAGGCAATGTGAATCGATGTACTTGAGCCATTTTGGCACTTGAAAATGATTAAAAAAATAAAAAAACCAGTTTCCGTCCTATCATAGCAAGTGAGGTGTCAAATGAAAGGAGAACACCCATATAATCTAAATTCATCAAGCTCCGCCCTCCAACTTTATCGTAGAACAATGAATCGCCATTTGATAGCCCTAAATGACTTGAAATAACAAAACCAATACCTAATTCGTGATCACGGCATGGAACTATACCCAAATCCACCAAAATCTCATGAACCGGAAGTGACCACTGATTTCGATGCGATAAGGGAAATTTCGGTGTCAATGGATTCGTCTCGATGCCAAGAATCATAATTGCGTATTTTCCGATGACAAGAGGGCACTAGGAGCTAACTTCGTTATGGGGTGAGATACAAAAGGGTGCGAGTACTCTAACAAGACAACTTTGACTGGAGAACGTGAATATGAAAAGTTTGTATGTATATCATGCGGAATTAAACAAAAAACGGAAATGTCCAAGCCTGGGTTCGAACTAGGAACCGCCAGATCATCTGTTTATCGGTATTTCGACTTATGAAACAGGTACTTTCACGTCAATAAAAGACATTTTTTTTTTTCATACATTTTATCTAGGCAATATATCATATATCAATTATACAAAACTCAGCGAGGAAAAAATTTGATTTGATAATAGTAAAAAATTGTTGCATTGATCTCCAACGAATGGCAATCTTCGGTTGGGAGACAGCATCAACGACGAATGCTTGAATGGCTATGAACGCAGACATTAGTTCAGTTTTCTAATAATTTCGCTGAGTGGCAGGTGTCGAGGATGGTATCGGTACGATGACGCAATAGGTCGGATTGTCGGGAAAACCGTTTATGCCTCGATCCCGCAACATCGACACTGAACTTTGATGCTCTCTCTTCTGGAACAATCGATGACGAAAAGTTTTTTTGCAAAGTCGGCATAAGACAGGAGAGGCGTGTGGTGTTGGGAATTTTGAGCCAAATCCAAATTGTGTGTAATTGTGATAGGCTTGAAAAGTCCCCATTGGTGAATTGCGAATGCATCTTTTTCCTTGGGGTAAGTTTCACCATTCAACGTCAAAGTAATATTCTCGATATTTGTTTCTGAATTCTGTGGGATCATTATTGGGGGCCGTAGATCACGATTCTTCTGGAAGCATCAATAACGTATCGAGGACTTTCGACAAACGAGAAGCCCCTTCCTGCCCACATTTCGGTGGTGGAACCGACAGGGGGGTTGGAACATGGCAAACCCTTTTTTTAAACGAAATCAAATGGAAGTGTCGGCTTTGATCCCTTTTCAGCAGCGAATTTGATGGCATGGGGGGGGGATATAGTCGTTTAATTTTCAGTTAAAATTTTCAATTTCCAATTTTTTTTTGAGGTTTTTGTAGCATCCTTCTTCCCCATCAATTTTAAAACAATTATTATCGTTTGCCCCCCCAAAACGTATGCATCTTTCCAAAGAAACGTATTATATTTTTTTGGGGAAATTTCAAAAGTGTCGGACGGAAAATGAACATGTTGAATGTCAGAGCGGTAGGTGAAAGGGGATGCCACAGTATTGGGGTAGGTCCAGCCAGAGTTGGAGGGAGTTTGTTCTTCGTTTGGGTAGCAAAAAA
Organism: Gonioctena quinquepunctata; assembly: GCA_018342105.1. NCBI lineage: Eukaryota > Metazoa > Arthropoda > Insecta > Coleoptera > Chrysomelidae > Gonioctena > Gonioctena quinquepunctata. Next base: position 232,584 of record JAFIRS010002048.1, on the reverse strand, counting down.
CCCTTTTACCGTAAAACGTACCAACACCCGTATTTTTCCCCCAACCTTGCCGTTCTGTTCGTAGCCCCGTTGGGAACGGCGGGTTGTTAAAAACGTCACTTTTCCATCGCCTCAATTTTGGGGTTATTTTCCCGCAATGTACAAGGGCTATCGTACAAAGCATCAAATGCACCCTTTTTGGGGTTTAAAATTTTTCGATAGCAATATTTCAAATAAACATACGGGTAATACTTTCCCCTTTGACTTTCTGTTTTGGGTTTTTTCCTTTTGGGGGTTTTTTTGGAAAATGTTAAACCCCCCGTCGACAAATGGATAAACCGAGAGATTTAGGAGAGGATATACCTGCAGACAATTGACGAATCGTTGTCGGGGTTTTTGGTGAAGACTGAAGGTTGAATGTAGATGCAGGATTTTTATCGATGATCGGGACCATATTTTCCCTTTAATTCCAGACGAACAAAAACCCCCTCCCTCAAAAAAATCAATAAACTAAAAATTTTGATCCAACACCTCGGTAATGTTATCTAATGCACTTTGATGATGGATAGGCGAAAAAGGAGTTTTTTTGGGGGTTTTCCAATGGCGAAACCAGGGTCACCCCCCCAAGCAAATTTCATATATCGTATGAGACGGTCTTTTTTTTAAAAGGGCCCCCGGGGACGTAAATTGCTGTCGCAAACGTGCGAAATTTGTAAGTTGAGGGTCGGGGGGATGCATATGAATGTTGGGGCGGGATAGCAGGCAAAAAATCCCAAATAGGGGGAATCTCCAGTCGTGAAGTCGATGGGGGTTTTCCCGAAAAATATTTGGGCTTTTCAGCGTATTTTTTTGGGACGGAGATAGAAGAAGGATCGGGACGTTCGACAAATTTTTTTGGAACAATGTTTTTGGGGCAATGCTTCAATATCAAAAATTTCGTAGGTCCCACAGAAATAAAAAATGTTTTTTTCCCTTATCACTGTTCTCGAAATAAGGGAAATTTTTTGTCCCCCCCCGGAAAAGGGGTTACTGTTGTAAAAAATTGAAAACTCAATAAAGCTAACCCCATTTCATCACCACCCAAGGGAGGGTAAATTTTGGGGGGAAAGGGGCCGATGAGCGACCGTTAATTAATATCATAGACATGACGGGATTTTTTTCGAAAAGGGACAAGATATAAATAACATAAAACAAGAGATTATAATTTATTCACACAATAATAAAATATTTTGTGAACTAACAAAACCCAAAAAAAACTTTCGGGAGTCCCTTTTCTGCGCCTCTTTCCGATGATGGATAAAAAATGAAGACGAACTTCGTTCAAACCTTTGATTCTTTTAGGTAATTTATGCCACATTAGTAATTCCCAGGGCCCCAAAATTGATCAGATAATTCGGGGAATGTTTTAAACTGCATCCAAAACCCCCGAATTTTTTTAGACATTTTCCATAGGAAGCGGCATAGATGCCCCCAACTGAACTGATTAAAATTCGTAACGGGTCGTTGTTATATATAATTTCAACATTGCTACCAAAATATTTTGAAGTTCCAATGGCGGCTTTAGGTTCCAAAGCTATCGAAATAATTCACAGGGGCCATTTTGATGTAAGCACCCAATTTTACCCGTTTTTTTTGTAGAGTCCAAATTCAGTACAACTTTCCCTTTTTAGGGCGCCCCGGTTTAGTCTCGCATAAAACCCCTTTAAATTTTGGGGGATTTGAAAAAGGAGCGACTTTTTATCCGGGGGGGCCCAAAGCCCCCATTGGGCAGCTTAATAAGAGTTTTTTTGCTTCTTAAAAAGGGCCCCGTCCTCCCTTTTACGTCGCTTTTTTTTTAAGAACAATCCAAAACCCCGGGGGGCTTGCGTAAATACAGACCAGATCCCAAATGTTCCATAGCTTTTTATGGTTTATTTCCCCGAGTTTTTTTTTGGATTTTTTGTATCGATCCGTCTTGGCTACGGCTTTGCCCCCCAAAAGTACCCAGCGCCGAAAGCCCAGCGGGGATTGGGAGGGAAAAACCCCGGGTTTTTTTTTCGAAAGGAATAATTCTCGGTTTACGTATTTTCACGTCCCCCCCGCTTGTTGAACGACCCCTTTTTTTCCCCTTTCAAAGCTGAGGCGATGGTTTTTTTTCATTATTGGGGTGGGTTTCCCCAAACTTGATTATTTTCCAATATGACTGTTGAATGATGTCATCCCCCTGCCAAATTTTTCGTTTATTTTTTTGGGGTTTCCCGTCAAAAAGACGCGGGTTTTTTTTCCCCAGTGACGCGTCTTTGATTTGACTCGGGTTTCCACGCCTTTTTTTTGAGAACCGTCGGTTTTGGGGGTTTTGAGATGAGTCTTGGAATAGGCAATATCGGGTGCTTGCAAGCCGTAGATTTTTCCTCTTTCGTCACCATGCGGGCGTTGAAGAGTTCCGGGCCCCCAATACCTTTTTCCCGGCGATGTAATTGAAAGGTAATTTTTTGATGAGCGTATTAAAAACACCTTCCCCGCCCTACGTCAACATGGGGGCTGACGTCACAACGATTACATCATTTATTTTTAAAAAAGGGGTTTTGGGGTTTTTATACCATATTTGGGTTGCGATCAGTTCCTATAACATGATTGATGTGACAGGAATGTTTTTTTCCTGAGACTTTCGACGCGTCAACATGTCTACCCCTTTTTTTTAACCCAACTGTTATGGAAAAAAATTTACGGAGGGGGGCAAAATTTTTAAAGGAAAAGAACCCAAAAACTTAAAGGGGCAAAAACCGTTAAAATTTGGTCAAACACCTCGAACGACTGAGGGTTTTGAAGAGACTTTGACTGAAAACCAGCCAACAAATTTAAAGATCAAGATCTTATAAACAAAAAAACGATTCTGATGTGGGACCGATGCCTAAAAAAAGATCAAAGGGGAAAATCAAAGCCAACAAATTGTGGAAAAAAAAAATATCATCTCCAAGATTTTTCCCCACCAAAGAGGCAATGGATGAAATTATACAGGAAAAAAAAAAAAAACCACTCAAGGATCAAAAAAAACGATGAACAGCATGGTTCGATTCTGATATGGAGATTGTTCAAAAAAAAAAAACGCTACCAATCGAAAACCCTTATGACAATTTGAATCCCCAAACGTAAAAAAAAACATGGTGAATTTTGCCAAACCCCTTTCCCAGAGCCACACCCCAGGGCCGGGAAAAAAATGGTTTATCATTCTGTTCAGTCCGAATGGAGCAAATTTTGAAAATTTATGTCTCCCAAAAAGCCCTCTTTTCAACACAAGTACCAATTTTTAAGATGTTTTAAAAATGAACCCAAAAAAAGGGGGTATTTTTCCTTTCCCGGGAGAAAACGAGGAAATTAGTTCCCCGCCCCCAAAAACCCCAACCCCAAATTCTATTCGAGATGTGGCTTGTGAGGGTCAACAGAAAATTCGAAAATTTTTTTTAAAGGCGAACGGACATTGACGCCATTTTTGAAACGAATTGAAGATACCCAAACAACTAATTAGAAATTGTTTTTTTTTGGGTTGTTCAACAGGATGAAATTAACATGAAACAGGGTATTCGATGAACACGTTTGGGCCCGATATGTCATTCGAACAATTCAAACTTTTTTGTCAGAATTTTGGGGGAAAAAAATATGGCACACCGAAATTCCAAGGATTTCGATTTGAATGCATAGATATCGAGGGGGTTTTTCGATAAATATTAGCATGCGTAAAGATTAGAGTCATCAGTAAACATGAAGCCGTTCAGCAAAGAAGTTGATCATTGGGAAAATAAAACTTTTATTATCGAAGGAAATCAGAAAACGACCTACCAAAATTGGGAAACCCCCGGGGAAAAAATGATCCATAACTAAACTCTTGAACCTCCCCCCAAAAACCCCCCGAAGAAATAGTCAAGTCATCGAAGATCAATCGACGTTTTTAAAACCCAAAAACCAAAAAAAGAAAGGAGGAACTCAAAAAGAAGAAGAAGAAAAGAAAAAGAAGAAGAAGAACAATCCCCAGAAGAAAAAAAATTTTTCTTCCTATGATGGACATTGCGAAACACACATGATAGTAAAAAAAAGGGTTTTTTCGATGATGCAAAACCCCCCCCGGGGGAAGAATTTTTTCCCCAGAAGAAGGGGATGCTCGAATAGTTGGCAAACCCCCCCATGTCAAAAAAAAAACATCCTCAACCGGGAGTAAAATGAAAGGTCGATAAATTATACGGACCTTTTTTATGATGAAGTTTCTTCTAAATGGTTTCTAGGAAAAAAAAACATTGTTTTGATAAAAAAAAACCCCTAACAAGGGGAAAGTATGTGAGGGGGACTCCAGGACCCCCTATCATTTAAAATTCTTATGCCCCCCCCTACAATGCAGGGATTTGAATGCTAAAAAAATATTTTAGGGAAATTTACGGGGCTCATCTTTTTCAAAGGCAACATAAAGGGGGAGCAAAAATAAATATACGATATAATAGGGGCCCATGTTCCGTCGACATACCACTGGAGGGACCCCCTTTCCCCCAACCCATCACGATAAGGGGACCTTCAATAGCAAAAACCCCTAGAATTTTTTTTTGGGATGATCCGAACGGGTGTGGAACGATTGGGCCCCGTAGTTTAAAAAAGATGGGGAAAAACTTCTCACGACAACGAAAAAATTGGCAATAAAAAAAACCCCGGGGAAACAAAAAATCATTCAATAAATAACCTTTCCCTCATGTACATTAAAACTTTTTTAAATGACTGTCGACAAGTTTGACGTAGTTCCAAAGGGAAAAGGGGGAAAATATATCGAAAAGGATGGCAGTGGATTACATACAACCCAGACGGCGACATTGATTTTAACGATTTGAAATTGTGTAATGTTAAGAGACCTACGAACAGAAAAAAAAGGGCCCAAAAAAGGGGGATGTGGATGAGGGTTTTGCATGAATTTACGTAAAAAATTGAACAACAACCAAGTCTTCTCCCCTTTCCCCCCGAAAAGGGGGTCACTGCAGGGAAAAAGGGTTTAAAAAACCGAACATCAAAAAAAAGACCCCGGGGAAAATCAAAAAAAAATCAATTAAGGGAAATTTCGTTACGATTACAAAAAAAGGTGCGACGTCGCTGAAAAAACGTGACAGATTACAGCAACCCAAAAAAAAAATCAACACTTGGGGCCATAGAGGGCAAAAAGTAAACGTTTCCATACATAACCCCCGAAACCCGGTTGGTGACCGTGAACAAAAAAAAAAATTTGGGAAAATTTCCCGGGGGGAACCAAAGGATTTAACAATAAAAAATTTTTTGATGATCGTATAGCAAGTCAAAACGAAACATTAGATCTTGCTCAAAAAGTATCGATACTTTGATGCAGATATCCAAAAACTAGGGTTTAAAATATAATCCTTGAAAAATCTTCCATTTAAAATTTTTTACATTTTATATTGAATAAATAGTTCCCCGACTGTGTATAAAGTTTCATTTATATACAGCACCTTTAAAAATTTCTTTTCCATACAATGACGTCATCCAAGAAGATCAAGTACGGGGCCCGACGTAGTAGCCGTAATCGGACCATTTTTCCCCCCAAAAGGCCCAGTTGGTTTGGAATTCATCGACCTGCTCGAAAAAATTCCCCCCCTCAAAAATTTTGTCAAAGGGGTTTTATGATTTATAAAAAGGACTTTTGGGCCCAAATGAGCCCCGTCAAAATCGAAATTTCAAACTAATTTTTCGTTACCCATTGTTTCGAAATTCGTGTGGGTTTGACCATTGAAAAAAAACTGGCGTTGCAGTTTGAAGCCTTTTTCAGATATTTTGTCACATACGAAAAGGTGGGCCGAAAAAAATTTTTTTTTGATCAAAGGGGAAAAAAAATTTTTTTAATGGAAAATTTCAAAGTCCAAAAACACGTCAAATCAATATTAAAAACTTCAGCGGTGAAAGCCATGGCAGAACCTAAAAAGAACGCTGAAAGAAAGACTTAATGAATTTTAGTTTAAAGGGGACCTAAAATTGGCTGAAAATATTCCGAAATAACCCCCCTTACAATGATACTGTGCATCAACGACCGGCTTAAAACCCGAACCAAATCGACAAATCTAACGAAAAAAAAAAGTTCCATCAAACATATAGTCATCGGGAAATTGTGGGGCCACGCAAATTCAAATTGGGTGACATGGTCGCATCTCAAAAAAAAAATACTTCTTTAAAAAGGTTACACCCCCAAGGGAAAAAAATTTTTCAAAATCGTAAAAGTAAAAATTACCAATCCTACCACCATCTTTTGGGAAATACACTAGGCAACCCATTCAAGGGCATTCTACGAAGAGGAATTACAAAAAAAGCCAACCCCGACATCTATCTCGTGGAGAAGGAAAGGGGGGGAAAAAAGGAAAAAAATGCGGGTTTAAAAATGGCTCGACTGATAAGACTCATAACTCATGGATTAAAAATTTTTGATCTTGTTAGAATGTTCTGAAACAAATTCGGGGGGTAAAAAATTATTATCATTGGTGGGGGGGGGATGGTATATAAATTTGAAACCCATTTGGCAGTTGAGTTTGATAGCAGCAACGTAGAATGTCTCACGATAGGGGTTTTTTAAAAGGGGGGGGGATTTTTGGTGATTGTGATTCCGAGGGGAACGACGCCTGAATCGATACGAGGCTGCCCAGGGGATTACTTTTGGGGTTGATGGATCATTAACACGATACGAGGCCATGGCTGAAAAAAAAAAACATCTCACAAGGGGTTTTTCCCAATGGAGAACTATAAATTCTTTCCCCCTTTGCCCGGGGGGTTCGCCCCCCCGGGGGATTTTTTAAACAAAGATTTTCCCTAGACAATTTTTTCATCCAGCGACTGGTACACCCCTAAAATATTAAAATATTAGACAATTTTTTCCTGACGTCATCATGGTCACCCAAAAGAGTTGAACCTGTTAGACTTGTTTGGTGATTTCTAAGCACTCAGTTCATTGGGAGGATACGAAACAGCTGACCATCATAAGGGGGACACTGTTTTAACCTGACTGAGCAAGACATCGCAACATTTTCCCCCCCCCCAAAGGGGGTTGTTGATCGAGGCCATGTTGGGTTTTCAACTTTTCTTATTATAAAATGTATTTTTATGATGAAACATGGCTGTGGATGGACTAAATGAATTGGATGAAATTATCGGATTTTGCCAAAATCATCCATAGATAGTTTTACAAAAAGGTCTAAAGGGAAATCTATTTTATTATGAACGCAATCATCCTAATTTATGTAATAAATGATGGAAAAACCTTTTTTTTTTTTTTTTTTTTTTTTTTTTTTTTTGGGAAGTTTAGTCTGTAGGTCTTGCTATAACATGATCACGAAAGTGATTTTTTTTCACCACACATTTTTTTTTTTTTCGTTTCCCCAAAAAACCCTTGTAAACCAAAATTTTTTTTCCCCCCGGCAGTCGTTTCTTTGGTAAAGAATGCGTCAGTGATGATTCATTGTTCTAATTTGAGCTAGTCAACAGGAAGCCTCATCCGGGGGGAAAAACGACGGGGAATCGTTTCCTTGATAATTATTCACACCGCGTCGTTTTCCCCATTTTTGTTTTGGGAAACAAAGGGCAGACAAATGGAATGACTTCATAGTTTTACTGTACATTTTCAAACTGCTTTTCTGGGGGTCCCAAAAAAAGGTTATGATAGATCTGAAGGAAACCACCATTAAAAGTGAGGTTTGGGCATTTTTTGCTTTTAACATTTATTCCAATCATTTGAATCGAGATTCCATATTTTTCATGCTTTTCCTTTGGGGGATTATATTCTTATATTCTTCAATACGTCTCTTGAAGGACATCGATCAATGGCAAATACTCCCAAAAATTTTTTTCCCATTTATTGTAGGGGAAAGTCCCGGAAATGTAATTTTGGTTTTCCCCCCGAAACTGACTTTTTTTTTGTTTTTTTTTAACTTGTATAGATATTTGATGCAAATTTGGAATCTGCACCAATGACAACCCGTAATGAATAAATCAATCCCGCCAAAGTTTCCAAGCACAAGGTGGTGAGGGGGGTGATCGTCGTCGTCGCTCTTCCCCAACCAATCACCGACAGTTGATCGGTAAAAAAAGTCCAACTTGTGGAATTTGACTTTTTTTGGGATTTCAACACTCAAAACAGACAAATGTCCCCCCCTTATTGAGATGGGCCCCTTTTACCCAGTTTCCTGTTTCATTTCTATATCCAGGACATTATCGAAAATAAGAAAAAAAACCCTTTCATTATATGGAGAATGATATACAGAATTTGAAAAAGCGTCAATATAATGAACTTTTTTGTTACACCCAGTCACAAAGAACTGAACAATCAATGCAAACTTTTTTAAAAAAACGATACACGCAATACAATTCGATATTTTATTTAAAGGATAGGAAACTACTGAAGATATACTAGTGAATTACATATTTTGGGGAAACATACAACTTTCCAAAGCCATTTTCCCAGTCGCGAGCCCCTCCCCTTTTAAAAACAAGTTAAAAAGAAATGTTCGCCCCCATTCAAGGGACCTCCCAAAAAAATGGTGGGGGGGTTTTTTTGGATTTTCGATATTGATTAGTTTTGGCGGATAACGCATGCACCATGAAATAATTCCCCAGAATATCTAATTTGATGCCCTTCCAATTAAATCAAATCTTCAACAGCTTCCAGATGTCATCTAAAAGCGTAATCAATCCCTGGGGAAATCTAAAACCCAAGGATGTTCTGTTTCAATCTGACTTGTTTTTTCGACAACGGGCAAGTCGAAGGCTTGAGGTTTGATTAGAAAATGATTGTTTTTTTTCCATCACAAATATTATTTTTGGGGGGTAAAACCCGAGTAAAATGAAACCTTGAATATCCACTACAACGATCTTCATTTTCAGAGTCTCCTTTCAACTAAATACATGTCGTACAATTGCCAGTGGTGAGTGTTCCATTCGAGCGTGAATTATGATGCAATAGGCTGGGTGTTGACTCCTTAGGCAATTTATATGAATTTTTATTTTTGGAATGCCGAAAGCAGCAGCAGAGACTTCAGAAGGACCGTAGAGGTTTTTGGGGAAACGACCAAGGATATGATGGGAGGTAATTTTTTTTCCAATTCCCACCAACGGCAAACTGTTTCATTACGTTTTTTTTTTATAAAATTGATACCCTGGGGTAATTCGGCCCTTTTTATAAATTCCCAACTCTACGTCTGTATTTCAGCAGACTTTTTGAAAAACGCCTCCACAACAGATATTCATTTTTTTGAATGCGGAGGGGGGGATAAACAATGATCGGGGTTTTCCGGTTGAAAAAGGGCCAGGTTTTTTTTTGACAGGTGGCCGGGGTTTTTTTCAAAGAGGGGGGCCCGTTTTTTCCCAAAGGGCGTTTTTTTGAAACGGCCATGTTTTTTTTCCGATAACAGACGACAAGTGTTGTTTTTTTTTAAATGGCCATGTTTTTTTTTTTTTTTTGGGTGGGCCGTTTTTTTTTTCCCCAAGGAATGTTTTGTTTTTTTTTTTGTTTTCAAGCACCCGCTTTCTTTCGCCCGCACCCCCTCTTTTTTCGTCGTTTTGCGTTTGCGTTTTTGATAAATCTGAGCCATTCTCGTCGTTTCGATACCAATCCGGCATTCTGTTTTTCGTTTTCGATACGCCATTCCCCCCTTTTCGTCGTTTTATACGCCATTTTCGTCGTTTTTTTCGTTTTGCGTTTTTTATAATTTTTCCCTTTTGTTTTTTGCCCCTTTTATACGCCATTTGTCGTTTCGTCGTTTTGATACGCCATTCTTCGTTTTTTTCGTTTCGCGTTTTCGATACCCCTTTGCGTTTTTTTTTTTCGTCATTTTCGATACCCATTCTTGCCGTTTTTATACGCCATTCTCGTCGTTTTTGCGTTTCGATACGCCATTCTCGCCCTTTTCCCCTTTTTCGTTTTCGATACGCCATTTCGTCGTTTTGCGTTTCCGTTTTTTGATACGCCATTCGCGTTTTCGCGTTTCGATACGCCATTTCGTTTTTCGTTTTGCGTTTTATACGCCATTCCCTCGTTTTTTCGTTTTGCGTTTTATACGCCCTTTTGCGTTTTTGCGTTTTCGATACGCCATTTCCCCGTTTTTTTCGTTTCGATACGCCATTTCGTCGTTTTTTCCCTTTTGATACGCCATTTCGTCGTTTTTCGTTTTTTTTTTGATACGCCATTCCGTCGTTTTTGTCGTTTTCCCCTTTTGATACGCCATTTCGCGTTTTTGCCCTTTTTTATCAATCGCGCCATTCCGCCCTTTTCGATACCCATCGGTTTCGCCCCTTTTTGCCGTTTTGATACCCCAAACTGCGCCATTCGCGTTTTGATGGACCAGCCAGATCCAACCCCAGTCCCTCTGTCAACATTGGTTTTTAAAACCCAACCCCCAAACAACCCCCAACCAAATACGGCCGTTTGCCCCCACAGCTGGGTCAACCCCTACTTTCAGTCTTTTTGGGAAGTTTCTGGCCATGGGACCGGAAACCGCGCGAAGCAAGAAATTTACCAGGAGCGATTTTCTTTTATCAGTACCGCTTTAGCCCATCATTTTTGTTCCCCGTCGTTTGGTGAAATCGTTTAACCGATATATAATACAAACTTTTATATCCACGTTCTCTAGTCAAAGTTGTCTTGTTAGAGTATCGCACCCCCTGTATCCCACCCCTAACGGTTGCCCTAGGCCCTTTTGTCATCGGAAAATCGCAATTTTTATTTGGCATCGAGAAATTGAACCGAAATTTTCCCCCTTTTTTGCATCGAAATCAGGGGTACTTCCCCGGTTAGGGTTTTGGAAGGGATAGTTCCGCCGTGATCACGAATTAGGTATTGGTTTTGTTATTTCAAGTCATTTAGGGCTATCAAATGGCGATTTATTTTCTACGATAAAGTTGGAGGGCGGAGCTTGATGAATTTGATTATATGGGTGTTCTCCTTTCATTTGACACCTCACTTGCTATGATAGGACGGAAACTGGATTTTTATTTTTTTAATCAATTTTCGGCCCAAAATCTGGTACATCGATTCACATTGCCTGTTGAAAATCAGCTGAATCGGAATCGACAACATATGCATATGACGTCATCAAGAACTATTGCATTATATTGCGCAATGTTACATCAGTTCCAAGAATGCTGCTGAGTCATCAGTTTTTAAATTACGCAGAAAAAATTTGTGGGCGACTGATCATAGGCCAGGTTCATTCATCATCTGTCCTCTGAACTGTAAACATTGTTCTATTCAGTGCCTTTCTTGCTCTCTGAGTTTGTGTTTGTGTGTGTGGGGCATCTCCAAACATCTAAAAGTAAGTTTATTTCATTTTATTTTTTGTATTTGATTTTCCAAATTTTTTTTCAAAGAAATAATTTTTCAAAAACCTTTTATGATGCTAAAAGGCACTTTGAGTTTTTTTTTTTTTTCAAAATTTTTTCATATATCGAGGGGGGGGGATTTTTACTTTTGTTTACGGCAGATTTTTTTCCAAATGAGGGTTTTTTTATCTTCACGTTTTGAAAGGTATTTTTCATCAGCTTTTTTTCTTTTTTTCATGATAGGCTGCCATGTTTTTTTTTTTAGCGGCAGCCATGTTTTTTTTTCTATATATGGTTGGACCCCAAAACGCCCCCCCATAAGTTTCCAGCTGTCTCAGACCTCAGAGACAGTGCCATGTGCGGGAGTAACGGAGGGGGTAAGGGGATTTAACTCACTGAGGTAAAGTTAGAACCCCTACCCTTCTACCCTTTTCGTTTGAAACTGACTGATACCTCGTCAAAGACAAAATGTGTTAAGAAAAGGCCCTTGGGACTTGAAGGTAGGGAAATGAACAGGTTGGGAGGAAAGGGAACTGAACAACGGGTAAAAAAAAGTACTCCAGGAAAGACTTGAGAAGGACTTATACAAGAAGGTGAGGACCCGAAACATTTTCTTTGGGAAAGGGTTCCCGGAGGTGATTCGAGTCCGATAATATAAAATTGGGAGAGAAGCTTCTAGAAAATACAGGAGGCCTAAAAAAGAACTCTGTGGTGTGGCAAATCGTCTAGAAAAAAGAATAGGAACCGTCGAGGCAGAAATGGACAAAATAAAGGAAACGATCAGTAAGCTGGAAAAAACAAATTGATAGTGCGCCCTCCACAGAGATGGTTAACAAAATTAAATTTTGGGACCTGAGTTTGAACTTGGATGAAGTTCGGGCAGCACAAGATGTCAGGGTCAGTTCTGGAACAGGAAAGCTTTCCATGAAGCCGCCTCAGTTTTCGACGGGAAAACCCATGGGCAAATTACCGCCGGGCAGTTTTGAAGCAGCGGCCAAAGCAAACGGATGGAATGCGGGGGAAAAAGAGCTGTAGCACTAACACTTGCATTACGTGGAGAAGCGACAAATATTCTACAAACTCTCACCGCCCAAGAACAGGAGGACTATGATCAGCTGATTAAACATCTAGAATTACGATATGGCCACCTCCATTTGGGACACGTATACCACTCCCCAGCTGAAAATCGCTGGCCAGAAATCGGGGGAATCCTTACAAGAATTTGGAAACTGAATTGCACGCTTGGTTCGCCTCTGCATATCCAGCCATACCGAAAATATAATGGAGCGATTAGCGGTTCAGGCATTCTTTGGGTAGACTCCGTGACCAAGAAACCAGACAAACGTTGATATTAGCTCGTCCAACACATCTCGTAGACGCACTGGCACGCGCTTTGAAATCTGAAGCAGCAAAACAATGCTGCGAAAGCCAAAATCGAACGATTGAGGAAGACTCACAGGAGCCTGCTAACTTGGAAAGCCGCCATAAAAAAGTGGGTGAAGGAAGTGTTTCCTGGGACGAGAAGGGGCAATCGTCGGCATGTGTCCGGCAAGCCCCCGGGTTTAAAAACGGATATGCCCCCATTCTTCAACGACAGAACAAAAAGGGGTCTTCGCAGACGGTCTCATCCATAACGAGCCTTGCACCATGCTGCTAGATACAGGTGCAACTAGGACAATTCTCGGGCCCTTTGCCAGAACACCGGAAAAGGATTGAACCGACAACTTGAAGCTACGGGACAGCAACAGGGGAACCAGCTACTGATATGGCGAGCTACCGATTGAAATAATTTTTGGGGAGCACTAAAGTGGGAAAAATCTGCCAACCGCCAGAATTGGAAACATCGAGAATTCCGCAACGGAGATAAATAGGCAGCCCTCAAGAGGGGGGTGGCAGTCTCGGCGAGCCCATAACATCGAGCGATACAGTGGCGTAGCTATAATATGAATTAGTTGTAAATTTAAGTGTGAAATAAATAAGAAAACCAAGTTAAGTTTATTTACGTTACAATACATAGATGACACTACGGGGAATAGAAGAAATCTGCACCACTTCATAATAATCCTCCTTTTCCCCCCACTAAAAATTCCTGACTGTTGACAATTTCCAAAAAAAAAAAAAAAAAACCTATGCCACGTTGGTACCGTATGAAAAAAAATCCAACACATTGCTCACGAAAAAGTTAATATAACTTACAGTAGTCAAGTTACGACCAAATACATCCTGTATTAATGAAAATGATCAAACAAAAGTGGAGAATGAAAAACAATACACTATGGTTTCCGTACAACGTGATCTACGAATTTCCAGAGGCTCTCAAACACATGTTTGATGGTAAGTTCCTCACGAATTATTTGCCTCCTAACAATATCAATGAATAGAATTGTGTAATTTACAGCTTGTACAAAAATTATCCAATGACACACAGCACTGAAACTTCGTCCTTTTACATGTTTTTGTCTTTGTCAATGAAGAAGACGGGGAGCTCCCGTCGAAACGTCACACTAAATCCCAAAATGGAATAATTTCAAACGAGTCTTAGTATGTCCCACCGAACCTCATAACCCAAGAAACTACCCCAAAACATAAAAATAAAGGTTCAAGAAAATCAAACTCTACATATATATATATATATATATATATATATATATATTTATATTTATATGAAAAGCATCAAATTATAGATAGTGACACCTATAATCTGTGCGGTGAAGCTTGGACCTAATGTCGTGGAATTTTAATAGCACAAAATTGCGTGCACATTGATAGGTCACCAACAGATGTCAGCATAGGCAAACCCACGACACCAATAGTAGTACTCCTAGTTCGTACAGATCGAAAGATAACCATAGTCTAAAACCGGTTCTTTAATCAAACTTTTCTGGTAACTAAACTCAAAACTTGAACAAAGGATTATTACGAAATATAATTCTGTGAACGTTCGGATGAATCAATGATGAAAGACCAGTTGAAATAAGGGGAAAAACGCAGGAAGTTTTACTTTTTAAACCCGACGAAATCAAAAAAAAGGAGGAGGTTCTTAGCCGACGCGATTTTTTTTTTTTATGTATGATTAGCAGAACTCTACAGAGTAGTTCGATTTCGATGATTTTTCTACAGGGATAGGGTACTCCAAAGTGGGTCCCATTAAATTTTTTTGAGGAAAAATTTCCCTCAGGGTAGTAAAATGGAGGATGTTGATCGTTCACCCTCTGAATTTTGGTTCGTTAACCGATTCTATCAGGCAAAATTTTTGTACTGGGTTGTCCGATTTGATGATTTTTCCCCTTTATCAGATAGTGTATATTAGTTTTTCCCAATATTCTGTTTTTGTGATGGAAGAGTCCCCCCCAATGGGTAGAAAAATGGGGCTAATTGATTTTTTTTTTGGGAACTTTTTGCCATATATGTAGTTGACATTGACAGACTGCAAATGCCCCTTATTTTTCTCCTACACCCGGGGTCACAATGATATTTCAAAGGAAAAGATTGAATCATATACAAGGTGATGGATGACCAGAAATATCTATTTATTTTATAACAATATAAAGGAGATATTAAATAGTTATTGTTGAAGTACCGTAAGTATTTGGAGAATCAAAATTGAATAGGTAGTAATTAGTAGTTTTTCAGAAAGAAAATTAAATAATATCTATTGTAAAACGTTTAAAAGAATGAAAAAATAAAATAAACCTTTGTTACCCCGATAAAAAACCGAGCCCTGAACTAATGAAGTAACTAATTTGAGTCGGCGCCAAATAAACAATCAACGAAGATCATTTAATAACTTTAAAATAATTTATCAGAAGGGTCCCCGCGCATTTCGATGCCACCATTTCACGCTTCACCTAACTCTTTTGGGTTGTTTATTTGGCGCTGACTCAAAAAATTTGTTACTTTACATTAGTTCAGGAGCTCAGTTATTAAGACTGAGAAGGTTTATCTTTTGCTTTCAGTTTGTTTTTCGTCGGTTTAATTGTTTGTTGAAAGTTATTATGTCGATTGTTTTGAGAGCACTGATCTCCAATTTCCCCCGTTCATAGAATGGGGGCCTTTCACGGGTGAACCGGGGGTGATTTACGTTCAAGAAAAGACATATTTAAAAACAAACAGTCTCCGATAATAATAATATATATAGATTAATATTATTATAATGAATATAATAATATTTTTATAATGTATATTATTTAATAATATAAAAGTATCAAGAAAGAGATAGTTTCATTCCAAAGAAGCGATAAACAAACCAATGGGCAAAAGCACAAAAGATAATTCAACACATCCGTAAACCGAAGAAACAAGCCCGACAGAAAACTCAATTCGCGCCATCCGTATCATATCACCGGGGTTCGATAACCGGGCCTGAAATATCGTCGACAGTAATCGACTTCGTTACTGAAAGTTCGCGAGCGTTATCAAACGAAATGAACTACAGTACTCAAAACGAATAAATTAAAGCGAAGTGATATCATTGGTATTGATTTTCAGTCTCGACATCATTTATTCATCAGCGGCGAACTTTATTCATTAATGGACTTTAAACTACGTACCATATTGGTTCATAGCCGCGCGACGAGCAATATCCGTCGACTTGCGACCACAGATTCACCATATTCAATATGTGGCTGACGGGTCGGATTGCTGGATATCGGAGAGTGGGATTTTCAACTTCGGCAACTACCGCAAAAAAATATAAATGATTTTCGTTTTGAACATTGATCATAACACGAACCATTACGAAAACAATTGCCGTGCCGATGGCGCAATCAACTTCGCCGAAGCCGAAGGATGATCGCCACCATATGGCCGATCGAAGTTGAATTTATGTTATTATGCGAATGGTATTGAAAAAAGGTAAAGAACAGATAATGATTTTCATTGTTAAGATAAGTTCTTCAAGAATCGCGTACCGATAACGAACAAACCGACCGGCTTTCGCATCATTAACAAATCGCAATATTTATGAATAATTTGTTATCAGTCAAAATAATAATAATCAATCATCAAAACAACAAAAACAAAACAAACCCAATCACAACATTTTATACATATACATAATATCTACATACATACGCTACATACATATATTTATGTATACATATACAAGGCTAAGGCTATACATATATATTTATAAATATATATATATACATATACATATATACATATATATATATATTTAGCATATACATACATACATACATATGTTACATACATACATACATTTTATATATATATATATATATTTATAGGTAAGAAAAGTTACTACTTCTTTCATTATTTGCATTTCAGTCTCCTTCATACCGGTAGCATCCTGATGCATTCCGAAAAGCCGTTCAGAACAAATGAAGAGTTGTGGCTTTTAATAGCCTGCCAGCCAAGATGACATATTGAGGCAGAACACTATCAGCCTTCAGAAAAACACAATGAACTGAGGAAGATGGATTTTGAAAGACACCATTCAAAATTAAAGAGAAAACGACTGTAATACAAAGCAGGCTTTTAGAACGGAAGAAGAAAGAAATGAATTACCCTCTAGAAAGCGAAAAAAAAATATTGAAGAAATGGAACATTGCCACCAATGAACCGGTTATGCGATCTCTGTAGCCGACGTAATAATGAATCGTCGACACGACGATCCCTCAGCGGCGCAAAAAATCGCCAGTTGGTTATAGCGTCGATCTTCCGAAACTTCAACACCCGACGTGGGACACCGCGACATTTACCCGCCAAAGAATTCGCGTAGTTGACCGAAAGCCATGTCGAATGTAATCGACGTTCGCTCCCGGATAATAGATGATACGAAAAGTTCATTTTACCTTGGTCGCCATCGTATTGCCATTATTACCGGCTTCATCTTCATTCAAACAAACAGTTCACTTTGAAGCGAAAAGCCGATGGAAAGCCCAGAAACTGGCATTCCATTCAATGGAAATATCGTCACCAAAATACTCTTCAACCATGGTAGAGCCATTCCGAAATGGGCATTCTTCAATGAACGTCCATTCATGTGGCAATGCCTTAGACAATAATGTAAGTTTTCGGTCAACTGGTGGACGTGGCATTCTACTCATTTCGAAAATTTGAGTCACCTTCGAAAATCAGCCAGTAATGCAACCACATCATCGCTAATCTGCAGCAACAGTAGCATTGCTCGATTTGTAGACAGTTAATAAAATTCGGGGCAAGAGGCAGCGACTTTCAGAAATTTTATAAAATTCCATCTGAAAACGGAGAGACGACGCGAATCTCGATAGCCTTCGAATAAAGCCCATGACCTCGATCATCA
>JAFIRS010002048.1:192500-210000 GCA_018342105.1 Gonioctena quinquepunctata | reverse complement strand
AAAATCTCTCCGTTTTCAAGATAATGGAAATTTTATAAATTTCTAGAAAATCGCTACCTCACCCCGGATTTTTGAGTGCTTTGTCTACAAATCAAAACTAATTCAAATATCTCTGTTGCTGCAGATTAATGATGAGTAATGCTTTCAGACGTACAAAACAGTTTTTCAGAAATTGATAAATTTTTTCAAGAAATAGAGGTAGAATGCCACATTTGAATCCCACCAATTTTTATTAACAAAAACTTTACATTATTGTCTAAAAAAAAACATTACCACATGAAGATGGACATTCATTACAAAAGAATGCCCATTTCGTTCAGACTCTACCATGGTTTAAAACGTACTGAAATTATTTTTGGTGGTAGCGATATTTCCATTGAATAAGAGTCTGGTTTTATTCTAGGCTTCCATCAACTTTTATACTTTCGCCCAAAAAGTGTTTTGTTTTGATTTTATCAAGATGAGAAGTGGAAATGATTATTAATAATAACGAATACATTGCTTGATAGCATTAAGGAGTATGTTCACAAAATGAACTTTTCATACAATCATCCTAATTAAATCAATATCGGAATTTAATTGTCGATTATTCGACATGGCACCGATTAATACACGAATTCTTGTGATAAATGTCGCAATTGTCCCACATCCAGATTACAACGAAGTTTCAGAGATCGACATATATATTGCTAAACATGATTTTTTGCGCCACTGTTGAAAAAGGGATCAGTCATTGTAGTCTGGTGATTCATTTTCGGGGTGCTAGTTTGTGTGTACATTATTTTTACAGAGATCACTTTTTCAGCAGTTTCTTTCATTAGTTCCTTAATTGTGTGTTCCATTTCTTCAATATGTTTTTTTTGCTTTTCTAGAAGTGAATTCATTTCTTTCTTCCATTCTAAAGCCTGCTGTATTGCAATTCGGTTTTCATCTTTTAATTTTTGAATGAATTTGTCTTTTAAAAATCCATCTTCCTCAAGTTCATTTATTGTTTTTTCTAGAAGGCTTGTTTCTTCTTCGTGTTCTGCCTCAATGTCATCTTGGCAACAGATTATTCACTTATCTTCAAAAATTTTACTTCTTTCTTCATTTGTTTCTGCAGACAGCTTTTGTGAAAAACACCGGAACACTTTGTGCACACATCAGGGATGCTTCTAATAATATAGAAGAAGGAAGAGAAATAAATATATAATATATATATATATATATATATATAATATATATATATATATATATATATATATATATATATATATATATATATATATATATATATATATATATATATATATATATATAATATATATATATATATATATATATATATATATATATATATATAAATATATATATATATATATAAATATTATGATGTGGGTTGTTTATTTTATTTTGTTTTTTATTGATTGATTATTATTATTTTTATTTTATTAACCATTATTCACCACAATAATTTTGCAATTTGTTATGATAGAAAGCTTGATTTATTTGATTCATTATCAATTTTACTTGATTCTTGAAAAGAATACTTATCATAACAATAGAAAATCCGGCTATGTTGTTCTTACGCTTTTTCAAATACCATTTCACCTCTTCTTTGTTACCTCATTCCAGCTCAGTCGGTACGCCTATGGAGACATGATCATCCTTCAGCTCAGCAGAGTTCAGTTGCGCCATCTAGTTGCTTTGCTTGAAATCAAGTTATTGTTTCATGAAAATATAGTTCGTGATATGATCAAATGATAAATACCAAAACAGAAAATATTTTTGTTTTTTTGCAATGAATTTGCAAGGGATTCAAAATCCCACTCCTGCGATATCCAGCCCATCCAGCCCATCCAGCCCATATTGAATATAATTGAATCTATGAATATAAGAATCAACAGATGACCTGCTCATGCGCGATAGAATGAATGAGCCAATACATATATATAGGTTACATGGACAAAGTGCTTATTAGTAGGAAATAAAGTTCACCACTGTGGATAAATATTATCAAAGACCCCAAAAAAGTGTCCAATACCAATGATATCACTTCACTAATTTGTGTTTTTGAAAAGTACCTGTAGTTCGATGCGTTTGTGCACTCACGAAGACTCCTAGCTGTGTTCAGTGCTTTGGAAAGTGAACCTGTCCGACGATGGCTCCCTTTAATTGTTGGTTATGTTCTGTGTGGAATATGATCTGGATAGCAGGTGAGTGGTTTCTTGCTCAAATAGTTGTAGGCTGTTTCTTGGTTTGGATTATTGATTGGAATTGCTCTCACAGTTGTGTTCTTTGCCCATTGGGACTAATTTATCTGATAAATTTTTTTTTATCGATTTTTCCAAAATGGTTTCTTTTCCTACCCTGTTTTCTTCCTTCCGTAGCATCCATCAATTTTTGTTTTTGGGCACGAAATTTAAGTTTCCACACACTTTCGAAAGAAACTTTTCTCATTCTACTCTATGAAACTTATTTTATATACAGCTTATATTTCTATACTTGATATTTCTTATACAAATAGATTATAAATTTTTATTCAACAATTTTCTGTTCTCAGATTTGATTTCATAATTTTTTTATGAGAAATTATCAGTGCGTTCGTTATTTGTTTTGTGTTACTCTGAACGCACTAGAAGTGCGACTTTTGGTGCCATGGATTGACCCATACTGACATCTGTTGGTGACCTATCATTGTTGCACAAAATTCCGTGTCATTGAATTCCCCTTCATTAGTTCTAAGCTTCCCCCACAAATTATGGGTGTCACTTCTATCATTTTGTGCATTTTACATATCTGTCCTTACCGGTAGGTATTAGCACTCTGAGAGATTTGGTTCGATTTTGAAAAAGACCACAAGGCGTCCTGATGATTGGGAAACCATGAAACAGCTGTAGTCGGATGGTGGCTTCTTTGGAATAGAAACAAATATCTCTTTCTTTCGTTATTATATTATATATATATATATATATATATATATATATTATATATATATATATATATATATATATATATATATATATATATCTATATATAAATATATATATATATTATATATATATATATATATATATCGCAGAACTGTATTGTCTTGTATAATGTCTTTATTCTTGAACGTACGCCAATCCTATCCCCGTTCACCGGTCTGGGGGTGTAAGAGGACCCCATTTCTATGAACAGGGCGAAGTGGTGGAGCGGATCGTCAGTGCTCTCAAGACAATCGATCTGGATTTCACAGAGAACATAATAACTTTTCAACAAACAATTAAACCGACGAAAAACGGAACTGAAAAGCAAAAAAGAAGATAAACCTTCTCAGTCTTAATAACTGAGCTCCTGAACTAATGTAAGTAACTAATTTTGAGTCAGCGCCAAATAAACAAGCCAAAGAGTTAGGTGAAGCGTGAAATGGTGGCATCGAAATGCGCGGTGACATTCTGATAAATTATTTTAAAGTTATTAAATGATCTTCGTTGATTGTTTATTTGGCGCCGACTCAAAATTAGTTACTTACATTAGTTCAGGAGCTCAGTTATTATCGAGACTAACAAGGTTTATTTTATTTTTGCTTTTCAGTTCCGTTTTTTGTCGGTTAATTTTTTTTGTAAAAAGATATTATTTTTAATTTTCTGTGGCTGAAATCTACTGATTACTACCTATTCAATTTTTGATTACTTCCAAAATACCTACTTACCCACGGTACTTCAACTAGTAACAGTTAAATAATGTATCTCCTTTAATTATTTATTGTTATAAAATATAAACTATTTTTGATATTTCTGGTTAATTTATTCCATCACCTTGTATATGATTCAATCTTTTCATAGAATAATATCATTGTGACGGATGTAGGAGAACAAAAATAATGACAATAGCAGTCTGTCAATGTCAACTACATATATGTGCAAATGTTCCCAAGAGAAAAATCAATTAGCCCCTATTTTTCTACCCATTGGGGTGGACTCTTCCATCACAAATCAGAATATGAATAACTATGAGGTATACACTATCTGATAAAGAAGAATCATCCAAATCGGACAACCCAGTACAAAATTATGCCTGATAGAATCGGTTAACGAACCAAAATTCAGAGGGTGAACGATCAACATCCTCCATTTTGCTACCCTGAGGAGAAATTTTTTCCTCAAAATTCAAATGGGACCCACTTTGGGGTACACCCTATCCACTGTAGAAAAAATCATCGAAATCGAACTACTCTGTAGAGAGTTCTGCGTCATCATACATAAAAAAAATATACGCGTCGACTAGAGAACCTCCTCCTTTTCGATTTCGTCGGTTGAAAACGTAAAACTTCCTGCGTTTCCACTTATTTTCAACTGGTCTTTCATCATTGATTCATCCGAACGTTCACAGAATTATATTTCGTAATAATCCTTTGTTCAAGTTTTGAGTTTAGTTACCAGAAAAGTTTGATTAAAGAACCGGTTTTAGACTATGGTTATCTTTCGATCTGTACTTATTTTCACTTACCTGACTTTGACGCTCCGCTATCATTCATGTGGTTGAAAAGGCGTATCTTGATTTCGTAAATCACGGACCATTTTAGAAAAAAAGAACACTCTTCCAAAGTTATGAATAAAAATAAAACTAAACACATAATTTCTGAAGGAATCGATCCTCAACACAAGTTCGAAGCGTACTCTCTTCCGCCAAATGTTGGGTGAATTGGTTTCGTTAACTGGCTTTTGAGCATCTTCTGTTCATTTTTGTTATCTTGCATGATACAATTTTATTGATTGGTGAATTACTCCTTGTCTTCTAGGTTCCAAATTATGACTTCCGATTCCGGTAATATCCCGCGTCAACAATCTTTCCGGGAAAAAATATTTGTAAAACTTATAGCTTAATTTATTTATATGCTCCTTCACGATTTCTAAGTTGCATTGTTCATGCAATTCGTCTACTCGAGCCTATCTACCACTGTCAGTGATAGTACGGAGGATCTTGTTTCGCAGCATCTATAACCTGTGTAGCAAGGTATTCGAGTCACTGCAAAAGACCGGGCATCCGTACAACATAATCGGATGCAATAGCTGTTTATACAGCAATAATCTTTTGTCAGCGGAGAGCCCACTTCTCTTTGCAATCAACGGATATATTGCTCTTATTGCCGCATGGAACTTAGCTATTGTGCCCGTAATATGCCTTCGGGAGTTCAGTCTACGATCTAAATGAACTCCCAGATATTTTGATTTTCCACATATGCCCACATTTGTGAACTCTTTTGATAAATTAATCATTTCCGTTTTCTGTGGGTTGATTTTCTTCTAGATACGGCATGACCTTCTGCTCCAGGTGAATATTCAACTGTCGCGTGGCCACCTCGCTTGCATTATTCGTTCTGGCATAGGTGGGAAAGTCATGCGTTTATAGAGAAAATAAACGCGTTGATGGGCATGATCCTTGTGGGACACCCGCATCGATTGGACGAACTGATGACATTTTATCTCTTATTTTCACCTGAAAAGACCGTTCGGTTAGATATGAATCTATAATCCTAACCTTGTATGAAGGCATGCGTGCATCACATAGTTTTGCAATGAGTGCCTCCGTCCAAACTTCGTGCTTTTTTCATGTCCAGTGGGACCATCATCGTGTTCTGTCTCCGAATGAAAGCCTTCTCAACCTTTTGAACAATTCTTGTCACTTGGGACGTCGTGTTATATCCTTTTCTGAACCCAAATTGTTCATTAGGAATGATTTTTCACTCTATTTCGAAAACATTCAGTCTGTTAAGCAAGATTTAATCGATAACTTCAGCTACCATGCTCAGAAGTGAGATGGCCCTGTAGCTATCTACCATTTTAGGATCTTTATTACCCTTACATATAGGTACTACCAGTGCTTCTTTTAATATCTATGGATATTCTTATTATCCCGTTGAAGATGTAAACTAATTGGATTATGACTTCGCGCGAGAGGTTTTTGAGTAGAATTGGATCTATATCGTCCGGACCAGGCGCCTTGTTCGTTGGCAAACCCCTGATGACCTCAACGACCTCTTCGGGATTTGTCAACATTCTGGCGAAGGTGTCTGAGGTGTAGACCGGTATTAGTCTCCCCCTCAGCTTCCCAACCATTCTGGTGCATTCCATTTGATAATCGGTGACATCATCGGTGGTTCTGTGAACTTTTCTATAATAGTCACCGAATACTGCGACCTTATGTTGGTCCAACATCGCCTCCTCATGACCTCTCCTCATGACCTCTCCTCATGGTTGGGATTGATTCAAATGTTCTTCTAATTTTCAAAGACATTCTTCATAAGGAGCTATCTTGAGGATTGAGCTGCGCTCTGGAATTTGCTAGGCCACCTCTCGGCTCAGTCTGAGGAAGTCCTGGCATTTGACCGTGTTTTTGGTCATTTGCCATTCCTTCCTCGTCTTGTACCTCAAAGTGGTTGAGTTTTCGATATAAGCTAGAAGAATATCCTTGTCAGATCTGATCTAGAGCTAACCGATTGTTATATCTCTTGCTCTCTTGATATTGACTGAAAATTCCTTGGTTACCTTATCTAAATTGTTCTTGTCAAAGCTTTTGTTTATTTTAATGTGTTTATCCAATTTTGTTCGAAAATTAGACTAATTTGAGTTTTTATAGTCATATACTTTTGTATAGTGTTTTGGATTTGTTTTGTTTGAACAGAACTGGGCAGTGATCTGAGTTGAGTTCATTAATTGTTTTCGTTTCAGATAGGTCCGTGACTTTTTTTTTCGATATCAAATCGATCGTAGTCAATGTTGAACCATTATATGGATGGAAGGTAGGTTAATTCGGAAATTCAATTACTATATTTGCATTCGCTGAAAATTCCAGGAGCGTGGTCTCGTTCCGGTTCTGTTAGTCCATACTCTAACCATCTGAGCTATCGATGACACATATCTCACTGCATTCCGAGGATATCGCTTTTTCCCAGAATATTATGTTAGTTGTTGTGGGAATGGATTTTGAAGGTAAGAGATCTCTCATATCAGTGGCCATCAAGATCAATTTTACCTTTTTCTAACGTAGCCGTGGATTGACGGCTCCAGTCAAGGGTCAGGCGCTGATCTCCGACCACTGAACAAATAGAGATACAAATAAAAATGTGTCTGCAATGCCACAATATATATATATATATATATATATATATATGTATATAAATTAAGTGATTGGTATTTGGGTTATGCAGCAGGCCAATAAGTTTACTCTTTCACACGGATTCCAAGCTTTCGATAATATTCATTATCAGCATCAGGGATGCTACAAAATAGAAGGACACATAGGAATATATAATAAAGAAAAACAAGACAGTTATAACTCACAGTGTAAGTGGGGTTATGCGGCGATGATGTTTAAATTATAAGTAATGTTATATGAACAAAACTGTGTATACAACTCACAGGAATCAACCACAATCCACATTACATACGTAAACAATGTATTCTTATGTTGAGAATTTTGGATCGTGTTTTACTTTGAAAGGGCTGTCAACTAGACGTGTGACTGGATGAATTCTCAAATAGACTGACACAACAGATAATATAGACCACTGGGAATGGGTGTTACCAAGTGAACTTTACAATGGCATGGAATATTTCCATATATAGATTTGAATGAAAGTTTATTGACTATCGAGAATTTAGATGTGTGAATATAGAATGATATGGATTGAAATATTCAAACTATGTTATTAGCAGTCATTGGGGTAATCTGCTGATTCTCCCTCACATTAGGATTGTCTACAAATATTAAATAAGAGTAAATCTCACTCAAATGATTCAAATCTATTCTTCTTATTCAGAGGATTTTCTGCCTGTGGAATGTGAACCATCTCTAAAAAGAGTCTCTTGATAGTGTTTCTTTCGTTAGATAAAATTTTAACTGAGTTATAATCCATACAATGTTCTTCCTCATAGACATGCTCACTCAGTGCACATCTTTTCGGGTGCAGTCTACTGTCACTTTTGTGTGCGGTGATACGGTCCTTCAACTGTCTGGACGTTTGTCCTATGTACACGGTATACAGTAAACTACATCCGAACAGCTGTTCGAATGTAGTTAACTGTATACCAAATTTGAAGGAAATCCAACCATGATTATAGAACTCATCATCTTGGAGCCGCTATTTCAATATCTTGAATTTTGGTAAAACATTCATGATCTCCGAGAAAAAAAACTTTTTTGAATATATCTAATAATTTTCATTTTACCAAACTGCTTATTACAGTTATTGCACTTGAACTGGCAGTTGTTTACGTTCAAAAGTGCAATTGCATTAATTTTCTCTGAATTAATTTTTTTTTGTCTTCTCAAGTCGTAATAATGCTCATATGTTCGCTTTCTACACTCATAGTATGTTGTTTATGAAATGCTCGAGCTGGGAAAATACCAAACATACCTCCACACACTAAATGATCGACGATTGTGTTTGCATTGGAGAGTGCAAGAGAAAAATTGGCGCGAGCCTATGAATCATGTCTAACTACGAATGATGTTACGTGATGTATTTAGAAAGGATCAGTTTGTATTGAAGGTATCACATGATACGAAAATTTGTATTTACCGTAGTGACGAGTAGATAAAGTTATATAATGAAATATATATACATTGACATCACATTATTCAATTCTGAAATTAGTTATTCAATTCTGAGTATCGTCACATTACGGATCAGGATTGAACAAAGTCTATCAGAAAACAAAATAAGTCTAGGTTCAGTGAAAGTGTGAATACAGATTTCTCCCAGTCTAGAGATGGTCCGGAGACTTGTCATTAACTCCAGTGTGGGAAATATATTTATAAAATAATTTCTTGTCTGCATTCCCAAGCCCCTGTATGTTAAGGATTCCAAGGGTTGAATTCGATTTGGAATCCGCTCGGCCAACATCAGTTTCACGATGACAATAATGAAAACAGGTTGTCGAAGTAAGCTCATTTATAAGTAGAAGTCTGCAATTGCCTAGATTGCCTCGTTTTATTGCAGTTTGGAGGGTTATTATACCAAGAATCCAATGATTCACAAGTATACAGGGTGAGTCAGAATAAGACCGACAAACTCCGACTACAGACTCCTCACCTCATTTCGAGGTGAAAAGTTGCTATCAAGGTATGTCCTAAAATGCATCCCCTCTGAGATAGAAGGTGTCGAAAATACGAAAAATTTAAGATTGAATTTGTTTTCTCCAAAATTTCTTCGGGAAAAAATTTGAAACTTCAAACACGTATCAAGGTTTATCAATGTGCTAATTCAACGTTAAAATTTTCAATTTTCGTAAACCAGTGGCGTAGTTACGATGGTATGAGGTCATATGTTCCTTCATATTTTCTTGGGACAAGTGAATGGACGAATGAGCCTTCGACATCGGTTTAGCTCATCAATACTCCACCTAAGAGTCATAACATTTCATGTGCCTAAAAGTGGAGCTTTCTGAGATAATTGAGAAAAACTGAAGATATGTCCTTAGTACCGACATAATTTCCTATGAGCAATAATCGCATAACGCTAATTTCTTACAACATAACGGAATATGTGTCAACCTCCTGAACATTTTTCAATGTTGGAAGAATCGGAAACATAGTATGGGTGAGTCAGAATGAGACCGATAACTCCATTTTTCCAATCATCATATTATTTGATCGAATCGATGTCGCGGATTCACTGATATGATTTTCAATAATTCCTACCCAAATGCCCACTGAACACTTTTGTTGGTAGCCTTTTCGAAATATTCCATGCAGATTTTGTTCATCCCATAAATGGCTACTATTGAAATATCCATCTCTTGTGAAACATGCCTCACCCGTGAATAGAACATATCTAGAAAAGTCGTTTGCTCCTTCATACATCTTCAAAACCCATTCACAAAAAAATCTACGAGGGCCATAATCACCAGCATCTAGGTCCATCACATTTGTAGGCGAAATGGATACAATAGTTGTTCACAAGCTACCCGACTTACTGTTGATTGTGACACTTGTTACCTATACGAGAAAGCCCGAGTGCTGGAAGAAGGTTCTGCTGCTAATCGTTCAAGAATTTATTCTTTCGTAACATTATCTCTTCTTGTTCTTTCCGCACCGCAATGGTGTATTACTGAATTTAAAGGACCCCGTTTCCTTCAATCGTCGATGCACAGCTTCAAAAGTAGTGAAATATGGATGATGAATCTTCGGATATCTATGTTGATATAATTCGGCAGCGGCTCTGGCATCTCCCTATGTTTCACCACAAACGAAATGCATATCTGTATATTCTTCAAATGAATAATCCATTTTGAAACGAAGGTCACTGACTGAAATGATGACAGATGACCTGACAATAATACAAACTGTTTTGGGTTAGTGTCAATTCTGTCTAATGTAAGTATCGATATATCAGTGTGTTTTTACCGGGAACAATGAAAAAAGTCTACGTTTCCTTTTAGTTCCAAATTTCGTGTATGGATCATGCGTTGATCAGTGGTATACTGAACAGCCTACCACAAACTAGCATGAAAGACTCGACTTTTCAATTAGTTATCACGAATCGGAAGAACTCATTGAAGTAATACAATAATAATTGTTTTTCTTCATCAAAAACATCTTGATTGGATAATATTTTCCTAAATAATTCAATCAGAAATGGCTTTGATAGTGATACTCCAACATAAACTTCAACAAATCAAGAGTTCAGTATTTCGCAAAACTATTTCAGACCTTAACTTTTATCAAAGTGGAGTATTATGAATTCAAGGTTGGGTTGTTTGTCAGTTGATGTGTCAGAACAATCATATTCAAGAAAGTATGGTAACATATCAGTGAATCCACGACATCGATTCGATCAAATGATATGATGAATGAAAAAATGGAGTTATCGATTCAGGAGGTTGACACATATTCCGACATGTTGTAAGAAATTAGCATTATGCGATTATTGCACATAGGAAATTATGTCTCTACTAAGGACATATCTTCAGTTTTTCTCAATTATCTCAGATACCTCCACTTTTGGGCACATGGAATGTCATGATTTCTAAGTTGAGTATTGATGAGCCGAACTGATTTCGAACGTTCATTTGTTCATTCACTTGTCCCAAGAAAATATTAAGGAACATATGACCACATACCATCATAACTACGCCACTAATTTACGAAAATATAAAAAATTTAACTTCAACTTAGCACGTTGATAAACCTTGATTAGTGTACCAAGTTTAAAATTTTTTCCTTCAGGAATTTTGGAGAAAACAAATTAAATCCTTATTTTCTTCGTACTCTCGACACTTTGTATCTCAGAGGTGATGCATTTTAGGACATACCTTGATAGCAACTTTTGACGTGAGGAATCTGTAGTGGGAAAAAGAGTAAGAAAAATGGTGGAATGGGGAAAAAAAATTGTGAGTAAGAGAGCAGAGGAGAGAAATATAGAAACAATGAAAAATTCAAAATCTTTCAAAATTGTATTGATAACAATATAAATTGCATTATTTGTACCATTTCTGGGTATGATATTTTTTTAAGGACTCACCTGGATGGGGTCTTCGTATATTGCGATTGCTACAAATCGCACAATTTTCTGACTGACTTCTTGCGAGAAAATGAGAGAAACCGTTCTTCTCTGTCTGGTCTGCCTTTCTTGTTACTTTCATTACGGACATCTCCAACTAGTAATAATATCAGAGACTTTCTATATGAAGTCTGTTTTCGCGTAATTTATGTTGTTTATGTATTATATAACTATTTACCATTGCCACTTCTAAGAGCCAGGAAAACATTTTTCTCCACCACTTTAGCGACTTCCTTACAAATCCATAACTGGCGATATAGTGATCGGCACGGTCTACTGCTCCCATATCCTTAGTGTAGTCGATAATAGCGACAGGATAGTGATTTTATTTGATCTGTCCCGTTCTTTTTATTCTCTGTACTAGTTGTGTTTCTGCGGCATGAAAAGTGGAAAGTGACAAAAATGTTTTGAACCGCTTTTTTAGTTGTTTGACCAACCCTCAGTCAAGTTAATGAAAAGTTGAGATGATATCACGGAAGCCTCACCTTTTATAGTGGGACCAATCTTGGGGCCTTAAAAATGTTTCGCGCCGGCTGCGGGAGTCGAACCCGCACCGGGTGGAAACAGTGGGTACAATACTAACGCTCGTACCACTGAGTCACTAGACATGTAAAAAATGCTTTCATTTTTGTGAGGGTCACATTTTCCACATGTGCCATATTGAGTTTTTTTGTAATGGTGTCACTTTTTTTATTTTTTCGGCACCAAATCTATTGGTTTTTGTTATGAATACTTGTAGCAGATTATCAGTAAAAAACAACTGAAAGAATTCTAACTCTGTTTCTGTGAAAGGCAATCTCCTAAACTGGTCATCATTTGCCTCCCATCTCCTCCACCGATCGTACATTCTCATTATTTTATCTTTCAAGTTTTTTCCGCTATCACTGTTTTCTCCGATCTCACTTCTCGCTTCCTCGGTATCTTCATCATCAGTATCACTATTTTATTCATAATTACTTGGTTCAGATGTATCGTCTTCAGAATCATAGTCATTATTACTCACTTCTTCTACGGGTATTCAACTTATTTTTCATGGGGTTGATGCCATTTTGCATTATCCTAATGAAACTATAATTTCCCAAGACTTTATATTTAAACTAACATTACGACTTACCAATAATACCAATAATAACAGTTTTTGTCCTCGTTTTGTTCAAAAATTTTGGTGTAGTAATAAATACACTGAAGCTTTTTTCCACCACCAAATTACAATTTTTAACAATTCCATACGCGTTTCAGTGACCAAGTCAAGTCAAGAGTGTGTGCCGTCAAGGAAATTGACAACAGCTCATTCGACACGCGCAGAGAACAAAACACTGCTACTGCTTTCCTTTTACTATCCTATCGTTCCAAACGAGGTTTCAAAGCAAGTTCACATATCTTTCGAATAATTTCAAGATTTCATTATTTATTTATATTCAATACTGGCACATCAATTGGATTGATTTCAAACTAGTATTAACCTACTTGTTATAAGATATAAAAGGCCGTGAAAACAATCCATTAAGTTGTTCTTCATTGCGTTACGAAAATTTATCATCGTTCACAGGTTTTTGGGTTTCGTAGTACCTATCCAACTCTAATATGGCAAATTACACTGCAGAAGAAAAACAAGATATGTACGAATTTTATCTTGAACTGGACAGAAATTCGTTAAGTGCAAAACAAAGGTACAAAGACTTCTATCCCGACAGAATGCAACCGACTATAAAAATATTTCAGCGATTGTCTACAACTCTTCTCGAACATAATACATTCAATAAACCTAGAATACCGTAGGTTCGAAGAAAGGAGCCAATCAACAATATTGATGTTCTAGCTCGAATTCGAATGAATCCAGGACCTGGGTCAAGGACTATTGCGGGTGAATGGTAATTTATCAAAAAGTGCTGTTAATAAGATAATCAAGAGACACGGATACCATGATTATAAAAACAAAGCGATACAAAAACTATATCGTAAAGATCCTGAAAGGAGATTTCGATTCTGTAATAATTGGTTCCGACAAAAGATAAAAAGTGATAACAACTTTGCACATAATATCATTTGGGTAGACGAAACAACATCAACAAATTCTAGTATGTTCAATCTCGTTGAAAATGTGGTGCGGTTTGTAAGACAATAAATTACTGGGACCGTATTTTATTGACGGAAACCTGACTGCAGTCAAATATTCGGATATACGGCGGGACATGTTGGATAATCTTCCTATAGACTATCGTCTCTACTAAATACGGTTCCAACAAGATGAATGTTGTCCACACAATTCAAGAATGGTCACAGACTATTTGAATCAGATTTTTCTCAATTCATGGATTGGAACAACAGGTCCAGTTGCGTGGCCTGATAGATCTCCAGATCTGAATCCATTAAATTGTTATTCGTGTAGGCATCTCAAAAATAAAGTGTTGATACAACGAATGCAACGATTGAGATTCTCCAAGAAAGAGATTGAAGATGCATTGGAAGATACTCAAGAAGAGAAAATATGCAATTGCATAAGAAATTTGAATGTTAGACAATCCAAATGTATTTGAGGAAATGGTGGACATTTCGAACAATTTCTCAGTTGATTCCAATGAGATTTTCAAATCATTTGGTTTCTTCTTCTAAAAACTCAATTTCTTCTTGTTATTATCAGTGAATACGTTTGGAAAAATGTACATTACTGTTCTTGTTGATGAATCATTCAATTTTCGAGAATAACATAAGTTTTGGGAGAATTTACTTGATTTTTTTATCAAAAGCACTATGTTTATTCAACTGAAGATAGCGGAAACTAACTGTACATTTGATAATATTCGGATTACGGTCCATATCACCCGAAAACCGCCTTTAAATGGCATTGTATGATACACCGCTGGATTCAGGATGAAAAGGTTATTTCGAATAATGTCATAAAATATCCAGCTCCGTATTGAAAAAAAAAGTTGAGGGAGGTCCGTAGAATACGAAACGTTGGATGCAAAATCTGAAAACGTCAAATTGAAGAGAATTCACCACAAAATGGAAAATTTCCGGAATATTTTTTGGTACTTCTGAAAATAAATGAAGCATAACCAAAAAACAGAAAGGATTGAATTTCCTTTTTTCATTTTTATCTCAAGAGCCTGCTCTGCTATTTCCGATTTGTTCACACCGCTGGATGATCCTTCCAGATACGCAACTTTTTCTCTTTTTAACCGACCTTCTAACTAGTATGGTTTGGAAGCTACTAATACAGTCCCATAAAAAAAGTAGCCACCCTGTAAATATATATATATATATATATATATATATATATATATAGATATATATTTATATATGATATATATATATATATATATATATATATATATATATATATATATATATATATATATATATATATATATATATATATATATATATATATATATATATATATATATATATATATATATATATATATATATATATATATATATATATATATATTGGAGCTTCTTGGGATATGGCAGCTATCTATTGAAAAGTATGGAGAAACTTTAGCTGTGGCAGATATCTCCAAGGCGTTCGATCGAGTTTGGCACCAGGGACTCCTCGCCAAGCTTCCGTCTTATGGCTTGCCCCCTCAGCTGTGTTCTCTGCTTGCTAGTTTTCTCTCAAACAGGTCTCTCCATGTAGTGGTCGATGAAGTTTCATCTGACACTCTACTCATAAATGCTGGTGTTCCGCAAGGATCTATTCTCGCACCAACACTATTTCTACTTCACATCAACGACCTGTTGAAAGCAACTTCATGTCCAGTACACAGCTTTGCCGATGATAGTACCCTCCATACCGCTTTCTCTTCTAGGGCTCCTATATCAGCCCGTGAAACCAGAAATGAACGAGGAAGAAATGTTAATAATATAAATATGGACTTAGCAACAATTCTCGAGTGGGGATCTAATAACTTGGTAGAATTCAATGCAAACAAAACACAAGCATGTCTTTTCTCTAGAAAAGCCGATCTCACTGTGCCTGACATAACTTTGTCAGGAGTAACCATACCACTGAAGTCATCCATATCGATGCTTGGTATTACTATCAGCAATAACCTTTCCTGGAAAAATCACGTGAGGTCCATTGCCAAAAGTGCATCCCAAAAACTTGGTTTTTTGTTTCGTGCCAAGAGGTATTTCACCCCCACTCAGCTGCTTATGATCTATAAGGCACAGATCCGACCTGTCCTGGAATACTGTTCCCATATTTGGAGCGCGGCACCTAAACATATCCTGAGGCTATTGGATTCTGTCCAAAAAAGGGCAATTCGTCTCGTCGGTGATGCCTCGCTTACAAACTCGCCCACTTGTCTGGAACACCGTAGAAAAGTTGGCGATTTGTCTCTATTTTATAGATATTTTCATGGGCGATGCTCTTCTGAAATATCAACAATCGTTCCTGCTTTGGCAGTCTCTTCGAGACTAACCCGTCAAGTTCAGTCATCACACCCCTTCTTGGTCACTTTGGAGACCTGCAGAACATAACTTTCCAAAGACCCGTTCATCCAACGAACAGCGAGGCTTTGGAACTCATTGCCTAGGGAGGTGTTCTCCGAGGCATTCAACCTCCAGAAATTTAAGAAGAACACCAACTCCTACCTTCTTTCCCTTGGTTCCCACGATGTTCTCTGAACATTACAGGATATCCCTTTTTGTGAGAACCAGAACATAAAAAAAAAAATGGAGATTCAATAGGAGAAATGAGAGTTTTTAGATAGACGTTTCGCCTCTGGCCAGAGGCTTCATCAGTATTGGCTTGGAAACAACAAAATACACAACACAAACCAAAAACTAATTAAAAATTTGAAGTTCCCCCACCAAAAAATATGATATCTAAACAAAACAAAAAAAAAAAAAAAAAGCTTAAATGTGTAAACAACCCGAAAATGGTTTAATAACCCTGATGTTATGCCAAATAAAGTCGTTAAACAAAATATTACCTACTTATAATGAATAAAAAAGAAGCCAATACTGATGAAGCCTCTGGCCAGAGGCGAAACGTCTATCTAAAAACTCTCATTTCTTTTATTGAATCTACATCCCAAGAACCTCCAAAGAATAAAAATATCAACAAGATTCAAGAACCATTCTCCCCAAAAATATATATATATACATATATATTATATATATATATATATATTATATATATATATATATTTTCTTCAGTTTCTTGACCACATATATATTTTCTTTAATTTCTTGGAATAAAGGTATGATTTAGTCTATTCATATAATTTCTCTTGACTACGTTTCGACATGGTATTTGTCATCTTCAGGTTCAAAAATTATATTATAAGAATTCTGCGTTCGCATCGTACGAACGTTATTGTAGGTATTGGTAGGTGACGGTCTATCAATACCTACACCTACAATAACGTTCGTACGATGCAAACGGAAAATTCTTATTATATAATTTTTTAACCCGAAGATGACAAATACCATATCGAAACGTAGTTAGGAGAAATCATATGAATAGACTGAATCAGACCTTCATTCCAAGAAATTAAATAATATATATCGAAAAGTATTTATCTTGGGTATGGTGGTTTCATGAGAGCGTAAAGAATATATGTTGAGAAAGCATTACAATTTCTCCTCGACTCGCTCGAGGAAGGGATATCGACGTCACGACACAGAGATAGGACAGCCAGGGCGGTCAACTCAGGACGTCAGTATCATACCAACAGCAGTCGGGAGAATGTGTGCGCTGCAATGAAGAAGAATTATTGACGATAATTCCACATCAGATAATTTGAACGAATTAAACTGAATCATTGATTCAATTTAATCTGGCGGACGACAGGTAGATCAAAATATCTTTGGTGCCGTGGTGGCCGCGAAAACAAAAAAAAATTCTCAAACATAAACAAAAGCAAACGATATTCCTGTAAGACAATACAAACAAAGAACTTATTTCTAACAAAAAACAATTATTTCTTGAATAGAGAGAAAAAAAATATTTACA